>BSQW01000004.1:48796641-49359891 GCA_030161315.1 Eutrema japonicum | reverse complement strand
GGCCTGCAGGAATGAGATGATAGAAGAGGCGGGTGTGACCCTAGAACTTAAAATTGAAATAATAAGATCTGGTTTGCACTCTCTCCTCTACAACGATTGATCTTTCTTTGGGTATATCGTCACGGTCGCCCTTGTGAAGCGATTCTCTATCGGTGAGTCCGACATATGTGTTTTGGGTAAACAATGTTGACATATTGGAGCTCATTAAGGTCAAATAATGGCCCATGTTAGGTCATTTAAGATTTAGTTTGTGTTGTTATCCAAACTTTGCTTTCAGAGATTTATAATAAAACCTAGAGATTAATGGTGATGTCCTTGTTTTGTGTACATGTGGTGTTTTTTTTAAAAATGATATTCAATCGAAAGTGAGAGTTGTAGAAATAATATATAATCCAAATTGTCAAGCTATGTCAATACTTTTTTTTGTATAATTAATATTTTAATGGGCCTATTTTGTATATTTTGGAATTTTTGTTTTATTTTTGGGTTTTTTTTTTGGATTTTTTGTTTTATGTTTGGGTTTTTTTTTTGATCTTTTGTTTTATGTGTGTTTTTTTTTTAATGTTTGTTGCTTAGGTGGAAGGTGATGTGGAATCATGAGAAGAGAGCAAAGCTAAGTTTATATATATAGATGTATCTAATCTATTAAATCTGATCTATTAAAACAGAGTGAATTTTTGTGTCCAAACAGGAAAAAATGCATATAAATCTATTCTATCATAGATAACTTTTAACTTTTATTTTTTGTGGATAAATATCCTTATTTCAAAACATAATAATTTTGTTCAATTAAAAATTTATTTTTTTGAGATAAAAATTTAAATACAAACCATAATCTTTTAAACCATTGATATCACAAAGTTTTAATTTTGGTTATATTTTAATTTTATTCCGAAAATTAAAAATTTATTTTAGATTATTTTAGATTTTCTTAAATATAGGTTATATTATTTACCAAAAATCAGAAAATTAGTTATTATCTTCAAAAATAATAAATCATATATTAATAAATCAACTCCTGTCTCTTTCCTGTATGGGTATTTCGGTCCGAAATAAGGTAAAATTTTGGTCAAATCTAATTTGCCATTATCTATTAACATTTACCTAATTTTATGGTCAACCTACCATATACATCTAATTCACCCATATATATATGCTAATACATTATAAACACAGTCAAATATTATTATTATCTTCAAAAATAATAAATCAGATACTAATAAATCAACTCCTGTCTTTTTCCTGTAGGGGTATTTCGGTTCGAAATGAAGTAAAATTTTGGTCAAATCTAATTTGCCATTATCTATTAACAATTACCTAATTTTATGGTCAACCTACCATATACATCTATCACCCATATATTTATGCTAATACATTATAAACAAAGTCATTGTAACATATCACAAATGTTGTATATATATATATATATGTGTATCTTATCAGATAAATGAAAAACTTTGTATGTATGTAAAGTCCATTTTGAAATAATCACATACATACATACAAACTTTGTATGGTAAACCTACTTTCTCTATGGTCATTAGGCTTCGGAAAAATACACTTAATTAGGCTCACTAATCAAACTCATCAATTAATATTTCCGCTAAAGCCCATCACAAACAGTACCCAATTTTTGTACTATATAAAGCACATGAACCAAAATGCTATAAAGCTTTTTGTGTATTATATACAACATTAGATTAGATCCCGCGCAAGAGCAGACCTGATAGTAGACTTTTCAGTCTTTTTAGATATCAATTCTCTAGATACTAAGTAGTATAAGAAATATCGAATTCAATGGGTTAAGTTCCAAAACACCAAGAATGCATAGAACTACTTAAGTTAAGCAACAAGATTGGTTTTAGTTTCAATTCTAGCAATCCTAATTTAATTTAAGCAAGCAAATAAGTAAACAAGTACTAATCAAGATTTAACAAATGATTAAAGCAAGCTCTAGAGTGAGGTTATTGACTTAGGTGAATTCATTGATTGATCAAGGATTGCTAAATAACACAAACAAGCATTTCTCCCTAGGCTTAGAATGTCAAAACTAGACTAACCCACTTCCATGGTTTTAATCACTTTGTTAATTAGCAAATCAAGAACAAATTTCCATTTGTGAAAAACTAATTAACAAGCATGAATATCTAATTCCAATGGCCATAATACTCTATAGACAACTAATCCCTAAGACTAAACAAGTAAAATCTCTTATCTAACTTGTAGGGGCATTTCATCAAACACCTTATGTGCATGAAATGCCCTAAGGTCTAAACTAGCTTTTCCAAGCTTAATCAAGCATTAAGAACCTTAGATCAGAGAGGGAGAAGATGATCTAGGTCCTAAACATCCTTAACCATTCAAGAAGACACCTAATCTACCTCACCCATGAGCTTTAAAACAAACTACTCACTAATCATCATAGAACCCTCAAATCTCATAAGAGAAATTAATGATCCCATGATTAAGTGATTAGGGAAATGAAAGATTAAAGAAAATAAGATGACACTAGATTAATAAAACTTAGAATGCATAAATAAAACCAATATCTCTTACAAAATACTTAGCAAATCACCAAAAGGGGGTTCTTTGCCTTAGAAAATAGGATAGATCTAAGAAAATTAGGGTTTTGAGCTTACATATTATTTCTGGGTGGACTGGGTCAACCTGGAACAAACCGAGTCTTGACACGACCGGGTCTGGGTCAACCAAGGTTTCAGGCTGCATACCGGATGGCAGATACCGGACGGCGGATCCGGTATTGGTGGTCTCCCTCGGGTGAGATGAAGACGCGTACCAGACGGGTGGATCGGCGTGGAACGGTCGTCATCCGGTGGGCTCATGCTGCGTACCGGACGGCGGATACCAAGACGGCGGATCGGATATGATGCCCTGAAGACGCATGTCGGATGCTTGGATCGGTGTGGAACGAATCCCATCCGGCACTAGGCTCGGACCGCATACCGGACGGGGTACGCGGGGCGGTGGATCCGGTATGATGCCCTGAAGATGCATGCCGGATGCTTGGATCGGCGTAGAATGCGGCTCTTCCGGCGCGCTGTGCTCAGGCCGCATACCGGACGGGGGACGCCGGACGGTGGATCCGGTATGATTGTTTGCCGAGCTTCTTTGTGCCTCTAGCTTCTTCTCCTTGCTCCCAATCCGAACGGTCTCAAGTCCAAGACCTCCAGTCATCTCCAAAACACCTAGAATTCATTCCAAAACAATGTGAAACTCTCTAGGACCTAATGCAACATCCTAACTCTAATAAAGACCGATTTGCTAGACGAAACTACGATTATGCACGCAAATGACTAGAAAAAGCTAACTAAAATGAATGCTAGAACATGTAAATTATGAGGTTATCAACTCCCCCAAATTTATTCATTTGCTTGTCCCCAAGCAAACAAACAAGAAAAGGGAGAGAGGGAGATATGAAGATAGAGTCCAAAAATGTCAACAAAAGAAAACCATTCAATGGTGATTCTAAAATGCACTTGAACAATCTCTACTCCAAAAGATTTTACCATACTCATCACAATATGAATCAAGTTCAAGAATTAGCCTACACAAGCGTTCGTATCCCCCAATCCTTTACCATTCATTAAACGAAACCATGAATCATATTTATGCAAATCAAATGAACTCACTTGGCTAAGGAACAAGGATTTTGAGATAAAAATGATCTCAATAGATGTGGCAATTCCATAGCAAAGGATCTCTCAACGAATGAATGAACTCAGCAAAATGCTAAGGGTAAAAAGCAATTGATTTCAACCCTACCTCTAAGCCCCATTAAGATCACCCATAAGCTACACTTTCTTCCAAGGTAATTTGCCCTTCATAAACCACATTATCACATCAATTCTTCTTCGTTTAAGCACTTGGGGAAAAAATCTTCTTCACCTCCGATCACCAAATGGTTTGGCTCATTTCCTTTTATTCTTTAGCTCATCTTTTGCTTTTCTTACTTGGTCTCTTTCTTCATCCATTGGATGCACTAACCATTTTTGGCTTATTTACTTCTTTTTGTAACTAGAGATCCTCTTTTCTTTATCACTTAGAGCTATATCAAATATTCCTTGCCAACCATTTCAATCATTAGCTTTTTTCCTTCTCCTTCTCCTACTCTTTCTCTTGTTTCCACCTTTTCTCTTGCTTTGCACGCCCAAGACTATCTCTTCTCGTTTCACCCCAAACTCCCATTCTATCTAGCCTAACCTACGCTTAGCCCGTGATGTGCGAGCTAAATCAACATAAAATCCTTTCCTTGTCGCTCTAAATCCAACACTTTTTGCCAAGTCCATTCGAAAAAAATATAGGCCTCACAACACTCACTAAAGAATTAGGCTTGAAAGGACGGTAAGTTAAGGGTGAGGATTACCGTCCCAAAGATGGGGATCAACTACTTGGACTAACAAGAGTGGTAAAAAAAGGAATAAGATAGCCCAAGTATGTCTATGGTATCTATGAGTCCATTTTTCAATGCATAAACATGATAATTAGGGGTTCAAATAATTAGAATTGGGTTCAATTCAAAGCTTGTTTCAACCAAGACGAAAACATCAATGCATATGATCCAAGTATGGTGAGTCCTTACTTTCAAGATGTTCAAATGCATTTAACTACTAAAGCTTAAGTTGACATTTTTCAAGGACAATCTCATCATTGCACTCATGCGTATGAATGTAAATCCTATATGAACTCTAGACTCAATCTTAATATGAGATGCAACTAGATGACTTATATGAATGCACAACATTTTTTTATGAATGCATGAGACTCAAAATGCTCAAATAAAAATAAGATCAAAATAAATATGATTAGATACCGGTCCCTCCTCCAAACTTAAATCACACCTTCCGGTGTGAAATAAATTCAAGAGAAGAGGCAAAAACAAAAGAATAAAACAACTATACAATGCAAGACTCAAGAAAGGAAAAAAAATGATTAGATACTGGTCCCTTGGCGCTAGAAGGAGGGTTGGATCGGCGTGGAACGGTCGTCATCCGGCATTGGGCTCAGGCTGCATACCGGACGGCGGATACCGGATGGCAGATCCGGTATGATGCCCTGAAGAGGCATGCCGAGTACACACGAGTACTATGTGCTAACCATTGGATTCTTTATAAAAAATATCAAACAAATGATAACAACTTGTTATTCTTCTAATTATATATATTATGAATCCTATATTGATTTTATAGTTTACATTTTTTTGATTTTGTAGTTTTTATTAATTTTCCTCATTTTACTAGTTTCCATTTTTTTTTAAAAAATCACACAATTTCTTTTCTTCTTTTTTTTGCTATTTTTTCTTTAAAAACAAATAAATTAGTAACAATAGAAAAATCTATATTATTACACTATCACATATCATGATTTAAATTAACAATTACACATGTTATGATCTGATGAGTTAAAAGTATCATACGTACCATGTTCGTGTTGAACGCGTTCAGTTTTATATAATAACTAGATAAATACCCGCATATATGAGGGTTTGTAATTTAATATTTTATAACACGTTAAAAAAAATCTAAAAATAGAAGAAAAAAATTAGATCACCCGTGAAAATTTATATAATACATAAACTACGAAACAAAGTTAACGATGAAATAAATATATACCCTAAATGAAAAATTTGGTGAAGAAATGTAGTAAATAGTGATGGATACGATTATTAGACTTTTAATTATTTGGTGTGTAATTTACATACTACAAAATTGTTGTTTATATAGAGGTGAGAAATTAGAATTATTTTCTTTTATGATTATTTTCCTTAATTTAAATGGAAAACCTAAAGAACGCATTTTCCTTTTTTTATATTAATTTTACCTTTTAGGATAAATTTAATTTTTAACTTTTAATTTTTAATTTTTTTGTAACTTTACCTTTTAAAATTATAAATCGGTTATTAGATTTCAGAATTTTTGAATTTTTTATTAGTCAATTTTAAAATTTTTCAACTTTGACTTGACATTTGTCACGATTAGGTGAATTAGGTACTTTAAAACATTCAGTTTTATATAATAAGATTTTCTTATTCTAAAGTAAAATATTGTTTTTTTATAAAAATTGGCCTTTGTTCATTTTCTTTTTATGATTGTTATCTAATGTTTATTTTTTTTATACTAATCTAAAATATGGTTTTTCGTTATTTAAAAAACTTTGGTTTTCATTTGTAGTTTTGTTTAATTTTCTCAATCTAAACATAACTACTATTTTTTTTTCTTAATACCTTTTAAGATTATTCTTTTTGTCTATTTTTTCCTAATATCTTTTAAAATTCCTAAAATTTTACTTTTATTGTTAATATTATGTTTTAAAATATAATTGAATTTTTATTAAACACGTGTCAAAATATAATTGGAAATTTATTAAACATATGTCAAAATCTAATCAATTAACTTAACACGTTTAAAAATATAATTGGAAATTTATTAAATACGTGTCAAAATATAAATGGAAATTTATTAAACACTTGTCAAAATCTAGTCGGTTAACTGAACACGTGTTGCGATTATGCGAGTTACTAACTTTGAAACATTTTGCTTCATATAATAAATACAATTTGATATGTTTAGATTTTTTTTATGAAATCTAAACATATAAGAAATCATGTACTTTTAAAAACAATTATGATTAATTTCAAAAACTTATGAAATAAATATATATTTTGAAAGAAACATTTGGTGAAACATATGCAGCAAATACAGCAAATACCCTTGGATACGATTATTGGATTTTTAAGTTTAATGTGTCAAAGTATATATTTATCTTTTGTAAATATATAATAACACATATTCAACTTTAATAAAATATTATGCGGTTTATCGTTTAGCTAAACAACATAATATATCTTATTTTTGCAATTTATAAGATAGTTTTGATCGATTTTTTGAGTTTTAAAAGTCATGATTTGCTTGTTTAGAATTTAAATAAACGAACTAAGATATGGAAGTACACATTTTAAAATTAGAAAGGTGTAGATTATTATATAGAGTTTGGTCGTTGTTGTATATTTATAATTTTCCTCTTTAAGTTTGGTCGTGGTATAAACTTTCAAGTTTTCTTTTGGCACTTTCCATTATTATAAGTTTTTTTTAGTTATTCTTGTTTTCTACTTTTTTAAGATTGCCTTTTTGTTTAATTTTTTTAATATTTATTTTAATTTATTTTTACATTTTTAATTAAATTAACATATGTCAAGATCTAAATGAATCGTGACAAATGTAATAATCTCGCGAATAATACTTATCCTACGTGTCACGCTCACGTACGTTCACGTTGAAAGATTTATAATGTCTGATTAGTGGTACCCTCTACGGATGTTCATATATGTATGACTTAATTTGGCTTAGTTTGATTTGGTTAATAAGTTCACAATTAATAATTCTATTTTACATTATAAACACAGTCATTGATGCATATCACAAATGTCAAAGCTGAACGTAGACACAAATGTATCCCTTTAACCAAAAAAAGAAATTAATTTATCCAAATCATTATTACTCACAATTAGATGCAAAACAGCAAAAGCGATAAGGGCGAAAGAAAAACAGCAAAACCGATAAACGGATTCATACTAGTCAAAACAAAGATTTTTAAAAATAGCAAGAATAACCATGTAATAAACTTGTATAAAAGACATTGCCCCTCTTTATTATCTACAGATTACTTCTATATTTAAACGAAGTGTAGAACAAGCCCATTTCGAACAGACAAAAGTTCAAAACAATGAATCGCCTCTCATGTTTTCTGCTCATTATTGGATTGTGCATGAGATTGAGTAGCGCAAAGTGGAATGAGAAAAACTCTGTATTCTTTAAAAATTCTCTAGGCCGGAACAATATCTTGAAGATTAATTGTATATCAAACGACGACAATCTAGGCTTCCACTTTTTGCGGCCTGGAGAAACCTACGATTTCAGTTTTCATGATAGTGTTTTGAAAACAGATTTTTTTGTGACCTATGGCAAGGACCTAATTTCAAGTTCCATGCAGGGTTTACAGGATATGTAGGTGGTGGTCTCATAGTTCATTATGGTAAAAAGAACTTTTGGGATGCTAGAGAAGATGGGATTTACTTCACACATGGCCAAAAAACGCCTAAGTTAGAGTATAAATGGAAATAATAATTAGAGATAATCTCTCGTTTGTTAAGCAAAACAATATATTGTTCCTTTGTATTGTGGAAGTAAACCTTTGTAATAAATTATCAAAAGCACCTTTATATATGTATTTTATTCTATAAATGAAAAACTTTGGCTCCGAATGGTGTATTGCATGAACATTAGGAATGAAAAGGAAAATAATGAAGAGGAATAAAATAATAGCTAAGAATATTTTTTCTATATTGTTCCATCTCAAATTTGATAGAGAACATTTTTGTTCTATTGTTCGTTGAAAAATAAGAAATGAAAATGAATCATGTGTAAAATTGCAAATTACTTATAAATTTTGCATTTTTTAAGAATGAAGAGGGATTCATTGTTGCTCCTCACACTACAAGAAAACATCCCGATTTCCGATCATATTTCCGACCAATTTAATATGGCCGGGAATTTCCGACCACATACCGACGATTTTCTGATTAAAACACACCCGTCGGAAATTGGTCAGAAATTCCCGACAATTCTAAGTTTGTCGGAAATTTTGTCGGAAATCCCGACGGATTTCCGACGTATTGGAGACCAACTAACAATCGTCGGAAATTGGTCGGTATTACAGACCAATTTCCGACTGTTTTCCGACGAGATATACACGTTAATATACCCGTTGCATTAGCCGTTTATAGCCGTTGGCGAATATTATTATAGTCGGAAATTGGTCGGAAATTGGATAAAATTTCCGACCAATTTCCGACCAGTAAGGAATCCGACAAAATTCCGACGAAATATACACGTTAATCTGCCTGTTGCACTAGCCGTTTCATAGCCGTTTGAATTTTTTTTACAATGGTCGGAAATTGGTCGGGAATCCGCAGAAATTTTAATTATAAATACAACACCACCCTCATTCACAATTCACACCAAAAAAAAAAATAGAAAATGTCTTCTTCAAATCCAAACACTAGAGATTATTTTCGATCGTGGATAGATAGACCACGGCAAGATCCAGCGACCAATTTACTGACGGATGAGTATGCACAAGGTGTTGAGGAATTCATGATATTTGCGACAAACAATAGCATGACGTCGGAATACGGTAAATTGTATTGTCCTTGTCCTAAATGTCGGAATCATAGATTAGTCTCTGTTGGGGAAGTATGGAAGCATCTTTATAGGAATGGGTTAATGCCGAGTTATAAGATTTGGTATACGCATGGAGAAACTGATGCAATGGTGCAACATCATTGTAGTGGTTTTAATTATTCGGGTAGAATAGAAGAACCAACACCGGAAGTAGATGCAAACGTTCAGATGGTGAATGATGCGTATCGCGAAAACGTAGCATCGTATGTTCCAGATGGTATTAGAATAGAGGAACCTAATTTAGAAGCTCGGAAGTTTTTTGATATGCTAGATGCAGCTAAGCATCCACTATACGAAGGATGTAGAGAGGGCATATCGCCTTTATCAGCTGCAAGCAGGTTGATGACATATGTCAAGATCGTTTGTTAAGCAAAACAATATATTGTTCCTTTGTATTGTGGAAGGAAACCTTTGTAATAAATTATCAAAAGCACCTTTATATATGTATTTTATTCTATAAATGAAAAACTTTGGCTCCGAATGGTGTATTGCATGAACATTAGGAATGAAAAGGAAAATAATTAATGAAGAGGAATAAAATAATAGCTAAGAATATTTTTTCTATATTGTTCCTTCTCAACTTTGATAGAGAACATTTTTGTTCTATTGTTCGTTGAAAAATAAGAAATGAAAATGAATCATGTGTAAAATTGCAAATTACTTATAAATTTTGCAAATTACCTCTCCTACCGGCTCTGGGTTCGATTTTCGTTGGGAGAGGTCTCTTCCGAAGGAGTGACTTTAACATAGTTTGGGCCCCGCACCGGGAATGTACGGGCCTACGGGCCCAGAACCTCGGTGATTCAAAAAAAAAAAAACAAAAAAAAACCTAGTTTCTCTTACGGTTATTAGGCTTCAGAAAAATACACTGAATTGGGCTCAATACTCGAACTCATATATTAATATTCCCGCTAAAGCCCAGCACAGGATGATATCCGATTTTTGTACTATATAAAGCACAAGAACCAAAATGCTATAAAGCTTTCAAGTTTGAAAAACAAATAGTAGGATCAAGACCTGAAACTTTTTTTTTTATAAACAAGATTACTAATGTCTGATTAGTGGTGCGCTCTACGGATGTTCATATATTGCTTCAATTTCGAGGTTCAAGTCTCACTATGCACGCATATATTATCTTTCTTTCTTTTTTTCAGCAGGATACAGTGTAAGTTTCATAGTCTTATTGTTCAGTTTTATTTCTAACCTAATGTTTTATTGTTCAGTTTAGCTAATGTTCTGTTTCTTGTGTATTTTCTTAGGAATTTTATTCATTTTTTCACAAAAAGCTGGTGGTAGTGGAAAGTCAGTTTTAGACATTTATTTGGTCGAGCCTGTGATGCATATGGTTGCGTTTAAAAGTATTAATGTCTTAACATATTGGAAGGATAACTCTAGTCGTTTTAAGGAATTGTCAAGGATGGCATGTGATGTTCTGAGTATCCCAATAACAACAGTAGCTTCGGAATCTTCATTTAGTATAGGTTGTCGAGTTCTTAACAAATATAGAAGCTGTCTCTTACCTACTAATGTCCAAGCTTTGGTTTGTACAAGAAACTGGGTACGTGGCTTTCCAAACATAGGTAAGTGATTATGCATCATTTTGAATTCATTTGGTTTTCATATGATGAGTTTATTGATGAATTCATTTGGTTTTTTTTTTCCTGTGAGCTACGATTCTGTTTTGGACAATTACGTCTGTGATTTCTGCATGTGGGCTTAGTGGTGTAGCTAAAGCCCAATATGATGACAAACTGAAGAAGAAGCCCAAGAGGAGCTTCACGACTTGTTGCTCTGCGTTGTTTGTCGATCTCATCATAGTCACGACAAATTGGGAGCAAGAGTGATTTGCAACACAGTAAGAGAGAAAGCAGGTAAGAGGGTGAGAGAAAAGAGCTTGTAAGGGGTGAGTGAAACTTATCTTTTTCCTTGATCTTCATCTTCTTCTTCTGGGTAATTTCTCGGTTCGGTGAGTGTTGTAAGTTGGAGTGTGATAACTTGTAAGAAGCTTCTCTTGATACTCTTGTGATCTGGGTTAAAGCTCACCGAGACGTACCATTGCCGGTTTTGGCGTGGGAACTCGTTATTTTCCCGTGTCGTCTCTTCCGTTACTTTCTGCACATAAACATCAAGCAAAGAATCATAATATCTAATACAGAACCAAAGCTTAAAACTTGTTACAGTGGTATCAGAGCTAAGGTTCGAGGCATCCTAAGAGAAAAAACTTAGAAGCTTGGTAATAAAGCTTTAAGCTTTTAGAGGATTGGTTGATTTTAAGTAAATGAAACATAAGTTTTTTTTAGTCTCATCAGGTAACAGATCCTATCTAGTCTGAGACTTACTGGTTTATTCTTAAAATCTGATATATTCTTATAAGTATTTGAGATTTGTGGCTTGGTGAAGAATCATTTGTGTGCTGGTAGTTGGTATTGGAGTTTGTTGCTGTTTTCTGTTGTTATTTTGATCAGATCTAAGACAGAAGAACATGGAACCCACTCAAGGAAGATGGGAAGTGGATAAGTTTGATCGAGAAGGAGACTATACCATTTGGAAGCATAGGGTTCTAGCTCAGCTTAAGATCCTTGGTCTCGACTCAGTGTTGAGGGTTGATGGTGATGATGAAATATCTGCAACAAACCCAAAGAGTAAGGACACTGAAACAGAAGAAGTAAGGCCAGATCCCAAAAGGCTAGAAAAGGATCGAAGAGTTAGAAATTTATTGAGCATGAGTCAAACTGATATGGTGTTAAGGAAGGTTGGGCTGAAGCACAAGACTACTCAAACTATGTGGGATTCTCTCGAATCTCAGTATCAGGATAAATCCTTACCAAATAGATTCTACCTCAAGCAAAGGTTTTACAGCTTCAAAATGGAAGAAGGAAAAAATTTGGACAAAAATCTGGATACTTTTAATAAGCTGGTTTCATATTTGGCTAGTCTAGATGTAGAGTTGAGTGATGAAGACCAAGCTGTTATTCTACTCAACAGTTTACCCTCTCAATTTGCTCAACTAGTTCACACTCTCAAATATAGAGGAGGAACGGAAACAATAACTCTAAAAGAGATTACCACAGCAGCCTATTCCCTGGAGACTGAATTGAAGCAGAAGGGAAATTACTTGCCAACAACAACAAGTAATGAAGGTCTGATTGTTCAAGCTCGTGGTAGACCAGAACTGAAGAATGTGTCAAAAGGAAAGAATAATCACAGAAGCAAGTCAAGGCCTAAGACTAAGAGAGTTTGATGGGTTTGTGGGAGTGAAGGACACTTTAAAAAGCACTGTCCTAAAAGATCTAATGGAGAAGCCAGCGTCGGGAAAGCCAAGAACTCAGAGCCTCTTATGTTGGCTGCTTCATAACTGTCTACAAGAGACAGATGGGTTGTGGATTATGGATGTTCATATCATTTGACATTCAGAAAAGATATTATGTTTGATGTAGAGGAAGTTGATGGAGGCAAAATTCTGATGGGAAATGACACATACTGTGAAATCACAGCTATTGGGAAAATCAGGATAGTTAACTACAACAAAACATCAGATACTCTCTATAACGCCCCGACCGCCCTTACCAGTGGGCCCCACGCCCTCTCTCGGCCCATGGGCCCCACGCCCTCTCTCGGCCCATGGGCCCCACCCTCGTTCGACGGCCGGTGCGCTAGTCCGGGAGGCTCGTAAGACTTGTTTACTGACCCTGCAATCACCACATGATCTTTCCCCGTGTTTTGTCTTCACTCGCACAGTACCGCGAATCACTTTCCGGTAGGTCACCCATCCTTAAATTTTTCCAACTCAAGCACGCTTAACTTTGGAGTTCTTTTTGGACAAGTGAACGAAAAGATAAGTGCACTTTAGTGACATAGGTAGCCAAATTAATTCTTATAAGCCTCGCCGTATATACCAGAAATCGGGATGTTACAATCACCCCCACTCACAGAGCGCAACGTCCTCGTTGCGCACCAGGACCGTTACCCTTGACGGTGTGAGCCCACATGACTCCACACACGTTTTTGGGTTTGGCTCTGATACCACTTATAACACCCCGACCGCCCTTACCAGTGGGCCCCACGCCCTCTCTCGGCCCATGGGCCCCACCCTCGTCCGACGGCCGGTGCGCTAGTCCGGGAGGCTCGTAAGACTTATTTACTGACCCTGCAATCACCACATGATCTTTCCTTGTGTTTTGTCCTCGCTCGCACAGTATCGTGAATCACTTCCCGGTAGGTCACACAACCTTAAATTTTTCCAGCTCAAGCACGCTTAACTATGGAGTTCTTTCTAGACAAGTGACCGAAAAGATAAGTGCACTTTGGTGACAAAGGTAGCCAAATTAATTCTTATAAGCCTCTCCGCATATACCAGAAATTGGGATGTTACAATACTTATAACGCCCCGACCGCCCCTACATGTGGGCCCCATGCCCTCTCTCGGCCCGTGGGCCCCACCATCAACCGACGGCCGGTGCGCTAGTCCGAGAGGCTAGCAAGACTTGTTTTCTGACCCTGCAATCACCACATGATCTTTCCCCGTGTTTTTTCCTCACTCGCTCAGTACCGCGAATCACTTCCCGGTAGGTCACCCATCCTTAAATTTCTCCAGCTCAGGCACGCTTAGCTCTGGAGTTCTCTTTGGACAAGTGACCGAAAAGATAAGTGCACTTTGGTGACATAGGTAGCCAAATCAATTCCTATAAGCCTCTCCGCATATACCATAAATCGGAATGTTACAATCACCCCCCACTCACAGAGCGCAACGTCCTCGTTGCGCACCAGGACCGTTACCCTTGACGGTGTGAGCCCACATGACTCCACACACGTTTTTGGGTTCGGGTCTGATACCATTTATAACGCCCCTACCTTTGGGCCCCATGCCATCTCTCTGCCCGTGTGCCCCACCCTCATCCTACGGCCGGTGCGCTAGTCTGGGAGGCTAACAAGACTTGTTTACTGACTCTGCAATCACCACATGATCTTTCCCCGTGTTTTGTCCTCACTCGCACAGTACCGCGAATCACTTCCCGATAGGTCACCCATCCTTAAATTTCTCCAGCTCAAGCATGCTTAACTCTGGAGTTCTCTTTGGACAAGTGACCGAAAAGATAAGTGCACTTTGGTGACATAGGTAGCCAAATCAATTCTTATAAGCCTCTCCGCATATACCAGAAATCGGGATGTTACACTCTCCTACATCAAGAAGAAACCTGATCTCTTTGGGTCAATTGGAACATCATGTCTGTTGGTTTAAATCCAAAAACTACAGAATGCAAGTGTTCAAGGATGACAGGGAAGTTCTGGCATGTGATTACACAGACACATTGTACATGTTGGATGGAAAACCAGAGCTAGAACATGCTAATGCAGCAATGAAATCAGATGATAAAACAGTCTTATGGCACAGCAGGTTGGGACATATGAGTGCAAAGAATTTACAGTTGCTGGTCAAGAAAGAGTTGATCAAAACTGGGGAAATTTCAGAGATGAATAAGTGTGAACACTGCATTTTGGGAAAGTCTCATAAGCTGACATCCAAGACAGGTAAACATACATCTAAGGGTCCATTAGAGTATGTACATTATGATTTATGGGGATCGCCAAATGTCACTCCAAGTTTGTCTAAGTGTCCATACTACATTTCTTTTTTGGATGAATACTCGAGGAAGGTTTGGGTATATTTTCTCAGAACTAAGGATGAAGCGTTCAACAAGTTTGTTGAATGGAAAGCTTTTGTGGAAAATCAGTGTGGGAAGAAGTTAAAAGCTTTAAGGACAGACAACAGTCTTGAGTATTGTAACAAAGTGTTTGATGATCATTGCAAGCACCATATGATTATGAGGCACAAGACTTGTCTCTACACTCCACAACAAAATGGAGTTGCTAAGAGACTTAACAGAACCATTCTTGAGAAATTAAGGAGCTTACTAAGTGAGACAGGATTGGGAGAAATATTTTGGGCTGAAGCTGCATCTACTGTGTCTGTGGTATACATGATCAATAGGACACCATCTACACCATTAAATTTTGAGATACCAGAGGAGGTTTGGTCTGGAAGAAAACCAGAATACTCCGACATGAGAAGGTTTGGCTGCCTGGTTTATTATCATGTGGAACAAGGGAAATTGAAGCCAAGGGCTAAGAAAGGAGTATTCATGGGTTATCCTCAGGGTGTTAAAGGTTACAGAATTTGGAGTGGTGAAGATAAAAGGTGTATTGTGAGTAGAGATGTCACTTTCTTTGAAAATACTGTATACAAAGACATAGGAAAAAATTCAAAGGAAGAAATTCAGAAGCCTAAGCCTAAGCCTAAGGGAAAGAAGAAAGTTACATTCTATATGCCTACTGATCAGTCTGACAAGGAAGAGTCAGATTCTCCAGGGGAGAATTCAGCTGGAGGTGGAGTCATTTCTGAGTCAGATGATGTTGTAGCAGATTCTGAAGATGACTATGAAATAGAAGATTCACCACAGAATCTTCGGAATTATCTCTTGGCCAGAGATAAAAAAAAGGCAGATTAAACCCCCAAGCAGGTTTGATGATTCTGATGTAGCAGCCTATGCTTTGATAGTGGCAGAATTTATGGAAGAAGAAGAGCCAGGAACCTATCAAGAAGCTATGAATGGGAAAAACAAACTCAAATGGACATGAGCTACAAAGGAAGAGATGGAGTCTCTTATTAAGAATCATACATGGGATCTAATACAAAGACCAGAAGGACAAAGAACTATTGTTTGCAAGTGGATATTCAAACTCATACCAGGAATTCCAGGAGTGGATGAACCTAGATATAAAGCACGGTTAGTTGCAAAAGGCTTCTCACATATTGAAAGAATAGATTATCATGAAGTGTTCTCACCAATTGTGAAACACATTACTATACGGTTGGTATTGTCTATGGTGGTCAATATGGACCTGGAATTGGAGCAGTTGGATGTAAAAACAGCATTTTTACATGGGAGTTTGGAAGAAAGAATCTTAATGGAGCAACCAGAGGGTTTCGCTAAGGGTGACAAGGTCTCTGTATGGATTAAAGCAGTCTCCACGACAGTGGAACTTGAGGTTTGATCAGTTCATGAAGACAAAAAACTTTACAAGAAATCGGTTTGATCCTTGTGTCTACTTCAGGTTATATGATGATGACAGTTATGTCTATCTACTCCTCTACGTAGATGACATGTTAGTTGCTGCTAAGGATATGAAAGAAATAAAGAGGCTGAAAGATATCTTAAACAAGGAGTTTGAGATGAAAGACCTAGGACCTGCAAAGAGGATCCTAGGCATGGATATTATCAGGGACATGAGTAAGGGTGTGTTAATGCTTTCACAGGAAGCTTATATTGAGAAAGTTTTGAGAACTTTTGGTATGGCTGACTCAAAACTAGTCTCTACACCTATGGGATGTCATTTCAGACTTTCTAGTACTAAGCAGGAAGAAAATGGTGAAGCAGAATCAGAAATGAGAAACATACCTTACTCCAGTGCTGTTGGGAGTCTCATGTACGCCATGGTTGGCTCACGTCCTGATATAACACATGTCGTTGGTCTGGTAAGTCGCTTCATGAGCTCTCCTTGCACAGAACATTGGAAAGTTGTTAAATGGATACTGAAGTATACCAAAAGCACATCAAATTTGAAGCTAACTTTCAGAAAGTCTGATAAATTTGAGGTGAAAGGTTACTGTGATAGTGATTACGCAGCTGACTTAGATAGAAGGAGATCCATTACAGGCGATTTGTTCCAAGTAGGAGAAAACACAGTGAGTTGGCGTTCAGGGCTGCAACAAGTAGTTGCTTTGTCAACGATAGAAGCTAAATATATGGCCCTAACAGAAGCTGGTAAAGAAGCGATATGGTTGAGTGGAATTACCGGTGAATTGGGATTTCCTCAAAAGGGTTCTTTTGTGACCCGCAAAGTGCAATCTGCTTGGCAAAGAACATCAACTTCCATGAGAGAACGAAGCACATGGCTGTCAGGATGAACTTCATCAGGTATGCTGTTGAAGATGGATCAATCGTAGTATTGAAAATTTATACAAAGGTGAATCCGGCAGATATTCTCATAAAATCAGTGCCGGTGAAGAAATTAGAAGAGGGGAGAAGTCATCTGAGAGTTCTCAGAGACTTGATTTTAGCTCGGTAAAGAGCTAGATTTCCGGCAAGGAGATGTCGGAATGGAGAAGAGGAGCGGCGTGTTTCTCAGAGGTGATTGTCCAAAATGGAATCAAGGTGGAGATTGTGAGCTACGATTCTGTTTTGGACAATTAGGTCTGTGATTTCTGGATGTGGGCTTAGTGGTGTAGCTAAAGCCCAATATGATGACAGACTGAAGAAGAAGCCCAAGAGGAGCTTCACGACTTGTTGCTCTGCGTTGTTTGTCGATCTCATCATAGTCACGACAAATTGGGACAAAAGCAGAGAGTATAAAAGAAGAGTCAAATAGAAGCAGGTGAGCAAGAGTGATTTGCAACACAGTAAGAGAGAAAGCAGGTGAGAGGGTGAGAGAAAAGAGCTTGTAAGGGGTGAGTGAAACTTATTTTCTTCCTTGATATTCATCTTCTTCTTCTGGGTAATTTCTCGGTTCGGTGAGTGTTGTGAGTTGGAGTGTGATCACTTGTAAGAAGCTTCTCTTGATACTCTTGTGAGCTGGGTTAAAGCTCACCGAGATGTACCATTGCCAGTTTTGGCGTGGGAACTCGTTATTTTCCCGTGTCGTCTCTTCCTTTACTTTCTGCACATAAACATCAAGCAAAGAATCAGAATATCTAATACATAACCAAAGCTTAAAACTTGTTACATTTCCGATGATGAGTTTAGTGATGAAGAGAAAGAAGGTGAGAAGGAAAAGGAAAAAGAAGCGGAGAGAGAAGAATCCTAAGGTATGCTTCTATTATACTATCTCTAACTTGAAAGAGAAACCCATCATTTGCTTCTTTGGTATTTGTTTTTATAGTTTTGTTGTTTGGTTTCATTGAATGTTTATCTTAGTATGACCTAATGTAGGTCACAGGGGAAGCTGAATATACTGATGATACCCGAGTGCCTCCTAATACGTTGCATGCTGCCTTAGTGCTAAGCAAAGTTGGTTTTGTTGGTCTGTTTCTTGCCAAAGATGTTCCCGGGGATAATATGGTTGGACCAATTGTTGCCGATGAAGAATTGTTGCTACGGACGTGGTCACGTGTGTGGGACAAGTGATGAGACCTCAATTTTTTGCTTTCTTTCTTAGCTTTTCCATGGAGATTCAATAGCAAGAAAGCAAAATAGCAAGGGTTATGCATATATTGATTTTGTTATACTACTCAAAAAAGTAAACGAAAGTTCTCATATAGATCCAGTTATTTTATTAGATATATGTATTTCGTTCCCAACTTCATTATCGGTTATACTACGAGATATTACAACAACAACAAACAAAAAAATTGTCCACGGTCTTGTCCAGTTGGACATGGTTGTTTTTAGGCTTGGTCATTTTTGGGGTTGATCATTTATGTCCACAAAAAAAAATTGTCCAGTTGGACAAGACCATTTGGGCTTGGTCAAGACTAGTTGACAGCCCTACGCGGAAGAGAGAGAAAATGTTATTTCTCTGATACCATATTAACTCTATGAGAGAGAAAAATTAAATTTGTAATTCTCATAGATAGTCAAAGTGTATTACATTAGTTCCCTTTTATATACACTATCTAAATATATATATGCTAATACATTATAAACACAGTCATTGATACATATCACAAATTGTTATATATTCTAATACATTATAAACACAATCATTGATACATATCACAAATGTTAAAACAATGTATCCCTGTAATAAACTTGTATAAAAAGACATTGCCCCTCTCAGTTTTCATGAGAGTGTTTTGATAACAGAAGTCTATTGTTACCTGGGGCAAGGGCCTAATTTCAAGTTCCATGCCGAGTTTACGGGATATGAAGGTGGTGGTCTCATACTTCATTATGGTAAAAAGAACTTTTGGGATGCTAGAGAAGATGGAATTTACTTCACACATGGCCAAGAAACTCCTAAGTTAGAATATAAGTGGCAATAATAATAAGATAAACTTTGTTTTAAGTTAAGCAAAAAAAAATATTGTTCTTCTATATTGTGAAAGGGAAACTTTTGTTATAAATTATCAAAAGCACCTTTATATATATATCTAATCTATTAAATCTGATCTATTAAAATAGAGTGACTTTTTGTGTCCAAACAGGAAAAAATGCATATAAATATATTCCTATCATAGATAACTTTTAACCTTTATAGTTTTGTGGATAACTATCCTTATTTTCAAACAGAATAATTTTGTTCAATTAAAAATTTATTTTTTGAGATAAAATTTTAAATACAAACCATAATCTTTTAAACCATTGATATCATAAAGTTTTAATTTTGGTTATATTTTATATTTTAATTTAATTCCAAAAATTTAAAAATTATTTTAGATTATTTTAGATTTTCTTAAATATAGGTTATATTATTTACCAAAAATCAGAAAATTAGTTATTATCTTCAAAAATAATAAATCAGATATTAATAAATCAACTCTTGTCTCTTTCCTATAGGGGTATTTCGGTCCGAAATGAGGTAAAATTTTGGTCAAATCTAATTTGCCATTATCTATTAACATTTGCCTAATTTTATGGTCAACCTACCATATACACCTAATTCACCCATATATATATGCTAATACATTATAAACACAGTCATTGATACATATCACAAATGTTGAAAAAATGTATCCCTTTACAACAACAAAATTTTTTTATCCAAATAGTTACTCTTTAATTATATGCCAAACAGCAAAAGCGATAAGGACAAAAGAAAAACAGCAGAACCGATAAACGGATTCGTATTAGTCAAAACAAAGATGTTTAAAAATAGAATGGATAACCATGTAATAAACTTGTATAAAAAGATATTGCCCCCTCTAAATTTAAAAGAAGTGTAGAACAAGGCCATTTCGAACAGCCAGAACAATGAATCGCCTCTCGTGTTTTCTGCTCGTTATTGGATTGAGCATGGGACTGAGTAGTAGCGTAAAGTGGAATGAGAAAAACTCTGTTTTCTTTAAAAATTCTCTTGGCCGGAACAATATCTTGAATATCAATTGCATATCGAACGACGACAATCTTGGCTTTCACTTCTTGCGGCCTTGAGAAACCTACGATTTCAGTTTTCATGAGAGTGTTTTCAAAACAGAAATCTATTGTGACCTATGGCAAGGGCCTAATTTCAAGTTCCATGCCGGGTTTACGGGATATGAAGGTGGTGGTCTCATAGTTCATTATGGTTTTCCAAGCTTAATCAAGCATTAAGAACCTTAGATCAGAGAGGGAGAAGATGATCTAGGTCCTAAACATCCTTAACCATCCAAGAAGACACCTAATCTACCTCACCCATGAGCTTTAAAACAAACTACTCACTAATCATCATAGAACCCACAAATCTCATAAGAGAAATTAATGATCCCATGATTAAGTGATTAGGGAAATGAAAGATTAAAGAAAGAAATATGAAACTAGATTAATAAAACTTAGATTGCATAAATAAAACCAAGATCTCTTACAAAATACTTAGCAAATCACCAAAAGGGGGTTCTTTGCCTTAGAAAATAGGATAGGTATAAGAAAATTAGGGTTTTGAGCTTAAATATTATTGCTGGGTGGACCTGGTCAACCTGGAACAAACCGAGTCATGACCCGACCGGGTCTGGGTCAACCAAGGTTTCAGGCTGCATACTAGATGGCAGATACCGGACGGCGGATCCGGTATTGGTGGTCTCCCTCGGGTGAGATGAAGAGGAGTACCAGACGGGTGGATCGGCGTGGAACGGTCGTCATCCGGCATTGGGCTCATGCTGCGTACCGGACGGCGGATACCGGACGGCGGATCCGATATGATGCCCTGAAGACGCATGTCGGATGCTTGGATCGGTGTGGAACGAATCCCATCTGGCACTAGGCTCGGACCGCATACCAGACGGGGTACGCGGGACGGTGGATCCGGTATGATGCCCTGAAGATTCATGTCGGATGCTTGGATCGGCGTGGAACGCGGCTCTTGCGGCGCTGGGTTCAGGCCACATACCGGACGGGGGACACCGGACGGTGGATCCGGTATGATCGTTTGCCAAGCTTCTTTGTGCCTCTAGCTTGTTCTCCTTGCTCCCAATGCGAAGGGTCTCAAGTCCAAGACCTCCAGTCATCTCCAAAACACCTAGAATACATTCCAAAACAATGTGAAACTCTCTAGGACCTAATGCAACATCCTAACTCAAATAAAAATAAGATCAAAATAAATATGATTAGATACCGGTCCCTCCCCCAAACTTAAATCACACCGTCCCGGTGTGAAATAAATTCAAGAGAAGAGGCAAAAACAAAAGAATAAAACAACTATACAATGCAAAACTAAAGAAAGAAAAAAAAATGATTAGATACTGGTCCCTTGGCGCTAGAAAGAGGGTTGGATCGGCATGGAACGGTCATCATCCGGCATTGGGCTCAGGCTAAGTACCGGACGGCGGATACCGGACGACAGATCCGGTATGATGCCCTGAAGACGCATGGTGAGTACACACGAGTACTATGTGCTAACCATTGGATTCTTTCTAGAAAAATATCAAACAAATGATAACAACTTGTTATTCTTCTAATTTTATATATTATGAATCCTATATTGATTTTATAGTTTACGTTTTTTTTTAATTTTGTAGTTTTTATTAATTTTCCTTATTTTACTAGTTTCCATTTTGTTTTAAAAAAATACACAATTTCTTTTCTTCCTTTTTTTGCTATTTTTCTTTAAAAACAAATAAATAACTAATAATAGAAAAATCTATATTATTACAGTATCACATATCATGATTTAATTTAACACTTACACATGTTATGATCTGATGAGTTAAAATTATCATACGTACCATGTTCGTGTTGAACGCATTCAGTTTTATATAATAACTAGATAAGTACTCGCATATATGCGGGTTTGTAGTTTAATATTTTATAACCCGTTAAAAAAAATATTTAAAATAGAAAAAAAAATTAGATCACCCGTGAAAATATATATAATACATAAACTACGAAACAAAGTTAACGATAAAATAAATATATGCCTTGAAAGAAAAATTTGGTGTAGAAATGCAGTAAATAGTGTTGGATACGATTATTAGACTTTTAATTATTTTGTGTGTAATTGACATACTACAAAATTGTTGTTTATATAGAGGTGAGAAATTAGAATTATTTTAGATCTCCTGTAGAACCCAGCATGACCAAGGAAGCTTCGTATCTTAGAAACAGATCGTGGAGGTTACATGCTCGTCATGACTTGAATCTTAGCTTTATCAACTTCGATCCCTGCCTTTGAAACCTTGTGCCTAAGTACAATACCATCTTGTACCATGAAGTGACACTTCTCCCAGTTAAGAACCAAGTGCTTCTCCTCACATCGCTGAAACACCTTGCACAAGTTATCCAGACAATCCTTGAATGATGATCCATACACAGAAAAGTCATCCATGAACACCTCCATAAACTCCTCAGTCATGTCTGTGAAAATCGACATCATGCATCGCTGGAAGGTTGATGGAGCGTTATATAATCCAAATGGCATTCTTCTGTATGCGAATGTGCCATAGGGACATGTGAAAGTCGTCTTTCCCTGGTCCTTTGGATGTATAGGAATCTGGAAAAAGCCTGAGTACCCATCGAGGAAACAGTAGTATGGGTGACTCGCTAACCTCTCCAGCATCTGGTCAATGAATGGTAATGGGAAGTGATCCTTCCTTGTAGCTGCATTCAGCTTCCTGTAGTCAATACATATCCTGTGACAAGTGATTGTCCTTGTAGGAATCAGCTCATCATTGTCGTTTTTCACCACAGTTATACCTCCTTTCTTAGGCACAACGTGAACCGGACTAACCCAAGAACTATCTGAGATGGCATAGATAATCCCTGCTTCCAACAGCTTCATCACTTCCTTTCTGACCACTTCCTTCAGGTTCGGATTCAGCCTCCTCTGATACTCAATCGAAGACTTTGACTCATGCTCCAGGTGAATCCGATGCATGCACAAGTCTGGTGCTATACCTGAAATATTAGCAAGAGAATAGCCAAGAGCTTTGCGATACTTGCGCAACTTGCTCAGCAGTAAGGCAATCTCTGTTTTGTTCAAGGAAGCATTAACGATCACAGGGTACGTGGAATTAGGACCAAGAAAACTATACCTCAGATTCGCAGGAAGTGGCTTTAGGTCCACCTTAGGAGCATTCTCTGCACTCCAATCTCCAAGCCCATCAGCTTGTTTAGAACTGTCGACCAAATCTCCTTCTGGTCGCAGGGTATCGATCGATACTAGTGGGGTATCGATCGATACCGACGATGCTGAATTAAGCATCTTAGAGAATCCAGCAGTATCGTCGCATGAACGGACCTCCGAAGTGGCCGAACAGACCAATGCTCTTTCCAGTGGATCTTCAGGGTGCATCTCCAGGAAGTACTCTTCAGCTATGTCACTGAAGGTGTCCACATAGAATGTATGCCCATCGATGGTTGGCCTTTTCATCATCTTCTCCATGTTAAAGGACATCACTAAATCACCGATGTTGAGAGCTATATGTCCATTCTTGCAATTAATTAAGGCTCCACCAGTTGCAACGAATGGCCTGCCTAGGATAAGAGGATCCTCTACGGATGTTCATATATGTATGACTTAATTTGGTTTAGTTTGATTTGGTTAATAAGTTCACAATTAATAATTCTATTTTACATTATAAACACAGTCATTGAAGCATATCACAAGTGTCAAAGCTGAACGTAGACACAAATGTATCCCTTTAACCAAAAAAACAAATTAATTTATCCAAATCATTATTACTCACAATTAGATGCAAAACAGCGAAAGCGATAAGGGCGAAAGAAAAACAGCAAAACCGATAAACGGATTCATACTAGTCAAAACAAAGATTTTTAAAAATAGCAAGAATAACCATGTAATAAACTTGTATAAAAGACATTGCCCCTCTTTATTATCTACATATTACTTCTATATTTAAACGAAGTGTAGAACAAGCCCATTTCGAACAGACAAAAGTTCAAAACAATGAATCGCCTCTCATGTTTTCTGCTCATTATTGGATTGTGCATGAGATTGAGTAGCGCAAAGTGGAATGAGAAAAACTCTGTATTCTTTAAAAATTCTCTAGGCCGGAACAATATCTTGAAGATTAATTGTATATCAAACGACGACAATCTAGGCTTCCACTTTTTGCGGCCTGGAGAAACCTACGATTTCAGTTTTCATGATAGTGTTTTGAAAACAGAATTCTTTTGTGACCTATGGCAAGGACCTAATTTCAAGTTCCATGCAGGGTTTACAGGATATGTAGGTGGTGGTCTCATAGTTCATTATGGTAAAAAGAACTTTTGGGATGCTAGAGAAGATGGGATTTACTTCACACATGGCCAAAAAACGCCTAAGTTAGAGTATAAATGGAAATAATAATTAGAGATAATCTCTCGTTTGTTAAGCAAAACAATATATTGTTCCTTTGTATTGTGGAAGTAAACCTTTGTAATAAATTATCAAAAGCACCTTTATATATGTATTTTATTCTATAAATGAAAAACTTTGGCTCCGAATGGTGTATTGCATGAACATTAGGAATGAAAAGGAAAATAATTAATGAAGAGGAATAAAATAATAGCTAAGAATATTTTTTCTATATTGTTCCTTCTCAACTTTGATAGAGAACATTTTTGTTCTATTGTTCGTTGAAAAATAAGAAATGAAAATGAATCATGTGTAAAATTGCAAATTACTTATAAATTTTGCAAATTACCTCTCCTACCGGCTCTGGGTTCGATTTTCGTTGGGAGGGGTCTCTTCCGAAGGAGTGACTTTAACATAGTTTGGGCCCCACACCGGGAATGTACGGGCCTACGGGCCCAGAACCTCGGTGATTCAAAAAAAAAAAAAAAACAAAAAAAAAACCTAGTTTTTCTTACGGTTATTAGGCTTCAGAAAAATACACTGAATTGGGCTCAATACTCGAACTCATATATTAATATTCCCGCTAAAGCCCAGCACAGGATGATATCCGATTTTTGTACTATATAAAGCACAAGAACCAAAATGCTATAAAGCTTTCAAGTTTGAAAAACAAATAGTAGGATCAAGACCTGAAACTTTTTTTTTTATAAACAAGATTACTAATGTCTGATTAGTGGTGCGCTCTACGGATGTTCATATATTGCTTCAATTTCGAGGTTCAAGTCTCACTATGCACGCATATATTATCTTTCTTTCTTTTTTTCAGCAGGATACAGTGTAAGTTTCATACTCTTATTGTTCAGTTTTATTTCTAAGCTAATGTTTTATTGTTCAGTTTAGCTAATGTTCTGTTTCTTGTGTATTTTCTTAGGAATTTTATTCATTTTTTCACAAAAAGCTGGTGGTAGTGGAAAGTCAGTTTTAGACATTTATTTGGTCGAGCCTGTGATGCATACGGTTGCGTTTAAAAGTATTAATGTCTTAACATATTGGAAGGATAACTCTAGTCGTTTTAAGGAATTGTCAAGGATGGCATGTGATGTTCTGAGTATCCCAATAACAACAGTAGCTTCGGAATCTTCATTTAGTATAGGTTGTCGAGTTCTTAACAAATATAGAAGCTGTCTCTTACCTACTAATGTCCAAACTTTGGTTTGTACAAGAAACTGGGTACGTGGCTTTCCAAACATAGGTAAGTGATTATGCATCATTTTGAATTCATTTGGTTTTCATATGATGAGTTTATTGATGAATTCATTTGGTTTTTTTTTTCCTGTGAGCTACGATTCTGTTTTGGACAATTACGTCTGTGATTTCTGCATGTGGGCTTAGTGGTGTAGCTAAAGCCCAATATGATGACAAACTGAAGAAGAAGCCCAAGAGGAGCTTCACGACTTGTTGCTCTGCGTTGTTTGTCGATCTCATCATAGTCACGACAAATTGGGAGCAAGAGTGATTTGCAACACAGTAAGAGAGAAAGCAGGTAAGAGGGTGAGAGAAAAGAGCTTGTAAGGGGTGAGTGAAACTTATCTTTTTCCTTGATCTTCATCTTCTTCTTCTGGGTAATTTCTCGGTTCGGTGAGTGTTGTAAGTTGGAGTGTGATAACTTGTAAGAAGCTTCTCTTGATACTCTTGTGATCTGGGTTAAAGCTCACCGAGACGTACCATTGCCGGTTTTGGCGTGGGAACTCGTTATTTTCCCGTGTCGTCTCTTCCGTTACTTTCTGCACATAAACATCAAGCAAAGAATCATAATATCTAATACAGAACCAAAGCTTAAAACTTGTTACAGTGGTATCAGAGCTAAGGTTCGAGGCATCCTAAGAGAAAAACTTAGAAGCTTGGTAATAAAGCTTTAAGCTTTTAGAGGATTGGTTGATTTTAAGTAAATGAAACATAAGTTTTTTTTAGTCTCATCAGGTAACAGATCCTATCTAGTCTGAGACTTACTGGTTTATTCTTAAAATCTGATATATTCTTTTAAGTATTTGAGATTTGTGGCTTGGTGAAGAATCATTTGTGTGCTGGTAGTTGGTATTGGAGTTTGTTGCTGTTTTCTGTTGTTATTTTGATCAGATCTAAGACAGAAGAACATGGAACCCACTCAAGGAAGATGGGAAGTGGATAAGTTTGATCGAGAAGGAGACTATACCATTTGGAAGCATAGGGTTCTAGCTCAGCTTAAGATCCTTGGTCTCGACTCAGTGTTGAGGGTTGATGGTGATGATGAAATATCTGCAACAAACCCAAAGAGTAGGGACACTGAAACAGAAGAAGTAAGGCCAGATCCCAAAAGGCTAGAAAAGGATCGAAGAGTTAGAAATTTATTGAGCATGAGTCAAACTGATATGGTGTTAAGGAAGGTTGGGCTGAAGCACAAGACTGCTCAAACTATGTGGGATTCTCTCGAATCTCAGTATCAGGATAAATCCTTACCAAATAGATTCTACCTCAAGCAAAGGTTTTACAGCTTCAAAATGGAAGAAGGCAAAAATTTTGACAAAAATCTGGATACTTTTAATAAGCTGGTTTCATATTTGGCTAGTCTAGATGTAGAGTTGAGTGATGAAGACCAAGCTGTTATTCTACTCAACAGTTTACCCTCTCAATTTGCTCAACTAGTTCACACTCTCAAATATAGAGGAGGAACGGAAACAATAACTCTAAAAGAGATTACCACAGCAGCCTATTCCCTGGAGACTGAATTGAAGCAGAAGGGAAATTACTTGCCAACAACAACAAGTAATGAAGGTCTGATTGTTCAAGCTCGTGGTAGACCAGAAAAGAAGAATATGTCAAAAGGAAAGAATAATCACAGAAGCAAGTCAAGGCCTAAGACTAAGAGATTTTGATGGGTTTGTGGGAGTGAAGGACACTTTAAAAAGCACTGTCCTAAAAGATCTAATGGAGAAACCAGCGTCGGGAAAGCCAAGAACTCAGAGCCTCTTATGTTGGCTGCTTCATAACTGTCTACAAGAGACATATGGGTTGTGGATTATGGATGTTCATATCATTTGACATTCAGAAAAGATATTATGTTTGATGTAGAGGAAGTTGATGGAGGCAAAATTCTGATGGGAAATGACACATACTGTGAAATCACAGCTATTGGGAAAATCAGGATAGTTAACTACAACAAAACATCAGATACTCTCTATAACGCCCCGACCGCCCTTACCAGTGGGCCCCACGCCCTCTCTCGGCCCATGGGCCCCACCCTCGTTCGACGGCCGGTGCGCTAGTCCGGGAGGCTCGTAAGACTTGTTTACTGACCCTGCAATCACCACATGATCTTTCCCCGTGTTTTGTCTTCACTCGCACAGTACCGCGAATCACTTTCCGGTAGGTCACCCATCCTTAAATTTTTCCAACTCAAGCACGCTTAACTTTGGAGTTCTTTTTGGACAAGTGAGCGAAAAGATAAGTGCACTTTAGTGACATAGGTAGCCAAATTAATTCTTATAAGCCTCGCCGTATATACCAGAAATCGGGATGTTACAATCACCCCCACTCACAGAGCGCAACGTCCTCGTTGCGCACCAGGACCGTTACCCTTGACGGTGTGAGCCCACATGACTCCACACACGTTTTTGGGTTTGGCTCTGATACCACTTATAACACCCCGACCGCCCTTACCAGTGGGCCCCACGCCCTCTCTCGGCCCATGGGCCCACTCTCGTCCGACGGCCGGTGCGCTAGTCCGGGAGGCTCGTAAGACTTATTTACTGACCCTGCAATCACCACATGATCTTTCCTTGTGTTTTGTCCTCGCTCGCACAGTATCGTGAATCACTTCCCGGTAGGTCACCCAACCTTAAATTTTTCCAGCTCAAGCACGCTTAACTATGGAGTTCTTTCTAGACAAGTGACCGAAAAGATAAGTGCACTTTGGTGACATAGGTAGCCAAATTAATTCTTATAAGCCTCTCCGCATATACCAGAAATTGGGATGTTACAATACTTATAACGCCCGACCGCCCCTACCTGTGGGCCCCATGCCCTCTCTCGGCCCGTGGGCCCCACCATCAACCGACGGCCGGTGCGCTAGTCCGAGAGGCTAGCAAGACTTGTTTTCTGACCCTGCAATCACCACATGATCTTTCCCCGTGTTTTTTCCTCACTCGCACAGTACCGCGAATCACTTCCCGGTAGGTCACCCATCCTTAAATTTCTCCAGCTCAGGCACGCTTAGCTCTGGAGTTCTCTTTGGACAAGTGACCGAAAAGATAAGTGCACTTTGGTGACATAGGTAGCCAAATCAATTCCTATAAGCCTCTCCGCATATACCAGAAATCGGGATGTTACAATCACCCCCACTCACAGAGCGCAACGTCCTCGTTGCGCACCAGGACCGTTACCCTTGACGGTGTGAGCCCACATGACTCCACACACGTTTTTGGGTTCGTCTCATAAGCTGCCATCCAAGAAAGGTAAACATACATCTAAGGGTCCATTAGAGTATGTACATTCTGATTTATGGGGATCGCCAAATGTCACTCCAAGTTTGTCTAAGTGTCAACACTACATTTTTTTTGTGGATGACTACTCGAGGAAGGTTTAAGTATATTTTCTCAGAACTAAGGATGAAGCGTTCAACAAGTTTGTTAAATGGAAAGCTTTTGTGAAAAATCAGTGTGGGAAGAAGTTAAAAGTTTTAAGGACAGACAACGGTCTTGAGTACTGTAACAAAGTGTTTGATGATCATTGCAAGCACTATGGGATTATGAGGCACAAGACTTGTCCCTACACTCCACAATAAAATGGAGTTGCTGAGAGACTTAACAGAACCATTCTTGAGAAAGTAAGGAGCTTACTAAGTGAGACAGGATTGGGAGAAACATTTTGGGCTGAAGCTGCATCTACTGTGGTATATATGATCAATAGGACACCATCTACGCCATTAAATTTTGAGATACCAGAGGAGGTTTGGTCTGGAAGAAAACCAAAATACTCCCACATGAGAAGGTTTGGCTGCCTGGTTTATTATCATGTGGAACAAGGGAAATTGAAGCCAAAGGCTAAGAAAGGAGTATGCATGGGTTATCCTCAGGGTGTTAAAGGTTACATAATTTGGAGTGGTGAAGATAAAAGGTGTATTGTGAGTAGAGATGTCACTTTCTTTGAAAATACTGTCTACAAAGACATAGGAAAAAATTGAAAGGAAGAAATTTAGAAGCCTAAGCCTAAGGGAAAGAAGAAAGTTACATTCTCTATGCCTACTAATCAGTCTGACAAGGAAGAGTCAGATTCTCCAGGGGAGAATTCAGCTAGAGGTGGAGTCATTTCTGAGTCAGATGATGTTGTAGCAGATTCTGAAGATGACTCTGAAACAGAAGATTCACCACATAATCTTCGGAATTATCTCTTGGCCAGAGATAGAAAAAAAAGGCAGATTAAACCTCCAAGCAGGTTTGATGATTCTGATGTAGCAGCCTATGCTTTGATAGTGGCAGAATTTATGGAAGAAGAAAAGCCATGAACCTATCAAGAAGCTATGAATGGGAAAAACAAACTCAAATGGACATGACCTACAAAGGAAGAGATGGAGTCTCTTATTAAGAATCAAACATGGGATCTAATACAAAGACCAGAAGGACAAAGAGCTATTGGTTGCAAGTGGATATTCAAACTCAAACCAGGAATTCCAGGAGTGGAGGAACCTAGATATAAAGCATGGTTAGTTGCAAAAGGCTTCTCACAGATTGAAGGAATAGATTATCATGAAGTGTTCTCACCAGTTGTGAAACACATTACTATACGGTTGGTATTGTCTATGGTGGTCAATATGGACCTGGAATTGGAGCTGTTGGATGTAAAAACAGCATTTTTACATGGAAGTTTGGAAGAAAGAATCTTAATGGAGCAACCAGAGGGTTTTGATAAGGGTGACAAGATGTGTCTACTTAAAAGGTCTCTGTATGGATTAAAGCAGTCTCCACGACAGTGGAACTTGAGGTTTGATCAGTTCATGAAGACACAAAACTTTACAAGAAGTCGGTTTGATCCTTGTGTCTACTTCAGGTTATATGATGATGACAGTTATGTCTATCTACTCCTCTACGTAGATGACATGTTAGTTGCTGCTAAGGATATGAAAGAAATAAGGAGGCTGAAAGATATCTTAAACAAGGAGTTTGAGATGAAAGACCTAGGACCTGCAAAGAGGATCCTAGGCATGGATATTATCAGGGACAGGAGTAAGGGTGTTTTAATGCTTTCACAGGAAGCTTATATTGAGAAAGTTTTGAGAAATTTTGGTATGGCTGACTCAAAACCAGTCTCTACACCTATGGGATGTCATTTCAGACTTTCTAGTACTAAGCAAGATGAAAAAGGTGAAGCAGAGTCAGAAATGAGAAACCTACCTTACTCCAGTGCTGTTGGGAGTCTCATGTACGCCATGGTTGGCTCACTTCCTGATATAGCAATTGCCGTTGGTCTGGTAAGTCGCTTCATGGGCTCTCCTTGCACATAACATTGGAAAGCTGTTAAATGGATACTGAGGTATTCAAAAGCACATCAAATTTGAAGCTAACTTTCATAAAGTCTGATAAATTTGAGGTGAAAGGTTACTGTGATAGTTCAGGGCTGCAACAAGTAGTTGCTTTGTCAACGACAGAAGCTGAATATTTGGCCCTAACAGAAGCTGGTAAAGAAGCGATATGGTTGAGTGGAATTACCGGTGAATTGGGACTTCCTCAAAAGGGTGTTGAAATCTTTTGTGACTCGCAAAGTGCAATATGCTTGGCAAAGAACAGCACCTTCCATGAGAGAACGAAGTACATGGCTGTCAGGATGAACTTCATCAGGGATGCTGTTGAAGATGGATCAATCGTGGTATTGAAAATTGATACAAAGGTGAATCTGGCAGATATTCTCACAAAATCAGTGCCGATGAAGAAATTAGAAGAGGGGAGAAGTCATCTGAGAGTTCTCAGAGACTGAATTATAGCTCGGTAAAGAGCTTGATTTCCGGCAAGGAGATGTCGGAATGGAGAAGAGGAGCGGCGTGTTTCTCAGAGGTGATTGTCCAAAATGGAATCGAGGTGGAGATTGTGAGCTACAATTATGGTTTGGACAATTAGGTATGTGATTTCAGGATGTGGGCTTAGTGGTGTAGCTAAAGCCCAATATGATGACAAACTGAAGAAGATGCCCAAGAGGAGCTTCACGACTTGTTGCTCTGCGTTGTTTGTCGATCTCAACATAGTCACGACAAATTGGGACAAAAGCAGAGAGTATAAAAGAAGAGTCAAATAGAAGCAGGTGAGCAAGAGTGATTTGCAACACAGTAAAAGAGAAAGCAGGTGAGAGGGTAAGAGAAAAGAGCTTGTAAGGGGTGAGTGAAACTTATCTTCTTCCTTGATCTTCATCTTCTTCTTCTGGGTAATTTCTCGGTTCGGTGAGTGTTGTAAGTTGGAGTGTGATCACTTGTAAGAAGCTTCTCTTGATACTCTTGTGAGCTGGGTTAAAGCTCACCGAGACGTACCATTGCCGTTTTTTGCGTGGGAACTCATTATTTTCCCATGTCGTCTCTTCCTTTACTTTCTGCACATAAACATCAAGCAAAGAATCAGAATATCTAATACAGAACCAAAGCTTAAAACTTGTTACATTTCCGATGATAAGTTTAGTGATGAAGGGAAAGAAGGTGAGAAGGAAGAGGAAAAAGAAGCGGAGATAGAAGAATTTTAAGGTATGCTTCTATTATACTATCTCTAACTTGAAAGAGAAACCCATCATTTGTTTCTTTGTGATTTGTTTTTATAGTTTTGTTGTTTGGTTTTATTGATGTTTATCTTAGTATGACCTAACGTAGGTCACAGGGGAAGCTGAATATACTGATGAGACCCCAGTGCCTCCAAATACGTTGCATGCTGCCTTAGTGCTAAGCAAAGTTGGTTTTGTTGGTCTGTTTTTGGCCAAAGATGTTCCCGGGGATAATATGATTGGACCAATTGTTGCCGATGAAGAATTGTTTGCTACGGACGTGGTCACGTGTGTGGGACAAGTGATGAGACCTCAATTTTTGCTTTCTTTCTTAGCTTTTCCATGCAGATTCAATAGCAAGAAAGCAAAATAGCAAGGGCTATGCATATATTGATTTTGTTATACTACTCAAAAAAGTAAATGAAAGTTCTCATATAGATCCAGTTATTTTATTGGATATATGTATTTCGTTCTCAACTTTATTATCGGTTATACTACGAGATATTACAACAACAACAAACAAAAAAATTGTCCATGGTCTTGTTCAGTTGGACATGGTTATTTTTAGGCTTGGTCATTTTTGGGGATGATCATTTCTGTCCACAAAAAAAATTGTCCAGTTGGACAAGACCATTTGGGCTTGGTCAAGACTAGTTGACAGCCCTACGCGGAAGAGAGAGAAAATGTTATTTCTCTGATACCATATTAACTCTATTAGAGATAAAGATTAAATGTGTAATTCTCATAGATAGTCAAAGTGTATTACATTAGTTCCCTTTTATATACATCATCTAAATATATATATGCTAATACATTATAAATACAGTCATTGATACATATCACAAATTGTTATATATGCTAATACATTATAAACCCAGTCATTGATACATATCACAAATGTTGAAACAATGTATCCCTGTAATAAACTTGTATAAAAAGACATTGCCCCCTCTTAATTATCTACATACTACTTCTAAATTTAAAAGAAGTGTAGAACAAGGCCATTTCGAACAGCCAGAACAATGAATCGCCTCTCGTGTTTTCTGCTCGTTATTGGATTGAGCATGGGACTGAGTAGTAGCGTAAAGTGGAATGAGAAAAACTCTGTTTTCTTTAAAAATTCTCTTGGCCGGAACAATATCTTGAAGATCCATTGCCTATCGAACGAAGACGATCTAGGCATTCACTTCTTGCGGCCTGGAGAAACCTACGATTTCAGTTTTCATGAGAGTGTTTTCAAAACAGAAGTCTATTGTTACCTATGGCAAGGGCCTAATTTCAAGTTCCATGCCGAGTTTACGGGATATGAAGGTGGTGGTCTCATAGTTCATTATGGTAAAAAGAACTTTTGGGATGCTAGAGAAGATGGAATTTACTTCACACATGGCCAAGAAACTCCTAAGTTAGAATATAAGTGGCAATAATAATAAGATAAACTTTGTTTTAAGTTAAGCAACAAAAAATATTGTTCTTCTATATTGTGAAAGGGAAACTTTTGTAATAAATTATCAAATGCACCTTTATATATATATACTAGGGTGTGATATGCGCTACGCGCGGACATTATAAACAATTTTTCTAAACCGTTTTTATTGTCTAATGTTATTTTATTATTTGAATCTGGTAATTAATTAGATTGTCTCTATCAGCTTAAAATATGTGTATTTTTATTTTTTGGTTTATTTTCTCAATTTCTTAAATTTATGATCTTATATGTATTTGTTTAGTGGATATTACATTTTTTTACATTTGTTTTCCCTTTGTTGGTCAATTTCATGCAATTATTTAGTTTTTTTAAAGGGAAGATCTTAACAATTTAAAGTTTTCTTTGCATAAATTTTTTTTTTCATCAACAACCTATTTGTTGAAGCCCTTGTAGAATACATTTCCCTTTAATACTATTAAGAAATTTAGGAATTTGGGCTACTTTTAAAAAAATTAGTTTTAAAATATTTAAAAAAAATAAAATATATATATATATATATATATATATATATATATATGTTGGATTTATAGATATTGTGCTCGGGCGTGGTCCAAATTGTTTTTTAATTTTGTTTTGATTGTGTAATATTATTTTATTTGATTGGTTTTGGAGTAATGGAACTGTTTCTAACAGTTTAATATTGGGTTGTTCTTTATTTTATTTTATTTTCCATTTTTATATTATTTTTAATCATATTTTTTTCTAACATCATTCTTTTTAATTGTGTTTCATGTTGAATTATAATCCTCTTTATTGCGTGAAATATGTTGCGTGTTTCTTAACTATATTATTTTAAAATTTTTGCAACACCGATTTCCGTATTTATCAGGCACAATATGCTTTTCTTATGGACCTAGCCCATTACATCAATGATTAACAATCCATCAAATTGAGTAAACCATACCTAAGGAAATTGGCACTGTTAACCCCCCCCCCCCCCCCCCCCCCCCCCAGTAATTGAGAAGTTTGTTTTTCTCGCCGTCATCATCGTAGGGTTATATTGACGGTAGTCGGAGAAATTCCCTCTTGATTGTCCAACTAATCACATACCAATGACATCATTTGTTGATTGTTAGGAACGTGGCCTGCAGGAATGAGATGATAGAAGAGGCGGGTGTGACCCTAGAACTTAAAATTGAAATAATAAGATCTGGTTTGCACTCTCTCCTCTACAACGATTGATCTTTCTTTGGGTATATCGTCACGGTCGCCCTTGTGAAGCGATTCTCTATCGGTGAGTCCGACATATGTGTTTTGGGTAAACAATGTTGACATATTGGAGCTCATTAAGGTCAAATAATGGCCCATGTTAGGTCATTTAAGATTTAGTTTGTGTTGTTATCCAAACTTTGCTTTCAGAGATTTATAATAAAACCTAGAGATTAATGGTGATGTCCTTGTTTTGTGTACATGTGGTGTTTTTTTAAAAATGATATTCAATCGAAAGTGAGAGTTGTAGAAATAATATATAATCCAAATTGTCAAGCTATGTCAATACTTTTTTTTGTATAATTAATATTTTAATGGGCCTATTTTGTATATTTTGGAATTTTTGTTTTATTTTTGGGTTTTTTTTTTGGATTTTTTGTTTTATGTTTGGGTTTTTTTTTTGATCTTTTGTTTTATGTGTGTTTTTTTTTTAATGTTTGTTGCTTAGGTGGAAGGTGATGTGGAATCATGAGAAGAGAGCAAAGCTAAGTTTATATATATAGATGTATCTAATCTATTAAATCTGATCTATTAAAACAGAGTGAATTTTTGTGTCCAAACAGGAAAAAATGCATATAAATCTATTCCTATCATAGATAACTTTTAACCTTTATATTTTTGTGGATAAATATCCTTATTTCAAAACATAATAATTTTGTTCAATTAAAAATTTATTTTTTTGAGATAAAAATTTAAATACAAACCATAATCTTTTAAACCATTGATATCACAAAGTTTTAATTTTGGTTATATTTTAATTTTATTCCGAAAATTAAAAATTTATTTTAGATTATTTTAGATTTTCTTAAATATAGGTTATATTATTTACCAAAAATCAGAAAATTAGTTATTATCTTCAAAAATAATAAATCATATATTAATAAATCAACTCCTGTCTCTTTCCTGTATGGGTATTTCGGTCCGAAATAAGGTAAAATTTTGGTCAAATCTAATTTGCCATTATCTATTAACATTTACCTAATTTTATGGTCAACCTACCATATACATCTAATTCACCCATATATATATGCTAATACATTATAAACACAGTCAAATATTATTATTATCTTCAAAAATAATAAATCAGATACTAATAAATCAACTCCTGTCTTTTTCCTGTAGGGGTATTTCGGTTCGAAATGAAGTAAAATTTTGGTCAAATCTAATTTGCCATTATCTATTAACAATTACCTAATTTTATGGTCAACCTACCATATACATCTATCACCCATATATTTATGCTAATACATTATAAACAAAGTCATTGTAACATATCACAAATGTTGTATATATATATATATATATGTGTATCTTATCAGATAAATGAAAAACTTTGTATGTATGTAAAGTCCATTTTGAAATAATCACATACATACATACAAACTTTGTATGGTAAACCTACTTTCTCTATGGTCATTAGGCTTCGGAAAAATACACTTAATTAGGCTCACTAATCAAACTCATCAATTAATATTTCCGCTAAAGCCCATCACAAACAGTACCCAATTTTTGTACTATATAAAGCACATGAACCAAAATGCTATAAAGCTTTTTGTGTATTATATACAACATTAGATTAGATCCCGCGCAAGAGCAGACCTGATAGTAGACTTTTCAGTCTTTTTAGATATCAATTCTCTAGATACTAAGTAGTATAAGAAATATCGAATTCAATGGGTTAAGTTCCAAAACACCAAGAATGCATAGAACTACTTAAGTTAAGCAACAAGATTGGTTTTAGTTTCAATTCTAGCAATCCTAATTTAATTTAAGCAAGCAAATAAGTAAACAAGTACTAATCAAGATTTAACAAATGATTAAAGCAAGCTCTAGAGTGAGGTTATTGACTTAGGTGAATTCATTGATTGATCAAGGATTGCTAAATAACACAAACAAGCATTTCTCCCTAGGCTTAGAATGTCAAAACTAGACTAACCCACTTCCATGGTTTTAATCACTTTGTTAATTAGCAAATCAAGAACAAATTTCCATTTGTGAAAAACTAATTAACAAGCATGAATATCTAATTCCAATGGCCATAATACTCTATAGACAACTAATCCCTAAGACTAAACAAGTAAAATCTCTTATCTAACTTGTAGGGGCATTTCATCAAACACCTTATGTGCATGAAATGCCCTAAGGTCTAAACTAGCTTTTCCAAGCTTAATCAAGCATTAAGAACCTTAGATCAGAGAGGGAGAAGATGATCTAGGTCCTAAACATCCTTAACCATTCAAGAAGACACCTAATCTACCTCACCCATGAGCTTTAAAACAAACTACTCACTAATCATCATAGAACCCTCAAATCTCATAAGAGAAATTAATGATCCCATGATTAAGTGATTAGGGAAATGAAAGATTAAAGAAAATAAGATGACACTAGATTAATAAAACTTAGAATGCATAAATAAAACCAATATCTCTTACAAAATACTTAGCAAATCACCAAAAGGGGGTTCTTTGCCTTAGAAAATAGGATAGATCTAAGAAAATTAGGGTTTTGAGCTTACATATTATTTCTGGGTGGACTGGGTCAACCTGGAACAAACCGAGTCTTGACACGACCGGGTCTGGGTCAACCAAGGTTTCAGGCTGCATACCGGATGGCAGATACCGGACGGCGGATCCGGTATTGGTGGTCTCCCTCGGGTGAGATGAAGACGCGTACCAGACGGGTGGATCGGCGTGGAACGGTCGTCATCCGGTGGGCTCATGCTGCGTACCGGACGGCGGATACCAAGACGGCGGATCGGATATGATGCCCTGAAGACGCATGTCGGATGCTTGGATCGGTGTGGAACGAATCCCATCCGGCACTAGGCTCGGACCGCATACCGGACGGGGTACGCGGGGCGGTGGATCCGGTATGATGCCCTGAAGATGCATGCCGGATGCTTGGATCGGCGTAGAATGCGGCTCTTCCGGCGCTGTGCTCAGGCCGCATACCGGACGGGGGACGCCGGACGGTGGATCCGGTATGATTGTTTGCCGAGCTTCTTTGTGCCTCTAGCTTCTTCTCCTTGCTCCCAATCCGAACGGTCTCAAGTCCAAGACCTCCAGTCATCTCCAAAACACCTAGAATTCATTCCAAAACAATGTGAAACTCTCTAGGACCTAATGCAACATCCTAACTCTAATAAAGACCGATTTGCTAGACGAAACTACGATTATGCACGCAAATGACTAGAAAAAGCTAACTAAAATGAATGCTAGAACATGTAAATTATGAGGTTATCAACTCCCCCAAATTTATTCATTTGCTTGTCCCCAAGCAAACAAACAAGAAAAGGGAGAGAGGGAGATATGAAGATAGAGTCCAAAAATGTCAACAAAAGAAAACCATTCAATGGTGATTCTAAAATGCACTTGAACAATCTCTACTCCAAAAGATTTTACCATACTCATCACAATATGAATCAAGTTCAAGAATTAGCCTACACAAGCGTTCGTATCCCCCAATCCTTTACCATTCATTAAACGAAACCATGAATCATATTTATGCAAATCAAATGAACTCACTTGGCTAAGGAACAAGGATTTTGAGATAAAAATGATCTCAATAGATGTGGCAATTCCATAGCAAAGGATCTCTCAACGAATGAATGAACTCAGCAAAATGCTAAGGGTAAAAAGCAATTGATTTCAACCCTACCTCTAAGCCCCATTAAGATCACCCATAAGCTACACTTTCTTCCAAGGTAATTTGCCCTTCATAAACCACATTATCACATCAATTCTTCTTCGTTTAAGCACTTGGGGAAAAAATCTTCTTCACCTCCGATCACCAAATGGTTTGGCTCATTTCCTTTTATTCTTTAGCTCATCTTTTGCTTTTCTTACTTGGTCTCTTTCTTCATCCATTGGATGCACTAACCATTTTTGGCTTATTTACTTCTTTTTGTAACTAGAGATCCTCTTTTCTTTATCACTTAGAGCTATATCAAATATTCCTTGCCAACCATTTCAATCATTAGCTTTTTTCCCTTCTCCTTCTCCTACTCTTTCTCTTGTTTCCACCTTTTCTCTTGCTTTGCACGCCCAAGACTATCTCTTCTCGTTTCACCCCAAACTCCCATTCTATCTAGCCTAACCTACGCTTAGCCCGTGATGTGCGAGCTAAATCAACATAAAATCCTTTCCTTGTCGCTCTAAATCCAACACTTTTTGCCAAGTCCATTCGAAAAAATATAGGCCTCACAACACTCACTAAAGAATTAGGCTTGAAAGGACGGTAAGTTAAGGGTGAGGATTACCGTCCCAAAGATGGGGATCAACTACTTGGACTAACAAGAGTGGTAAAAAAAGGAATAAGATAGCCCAAGTATGTCTATGGTATCTATGAGTCCATTTTTCAATGCATAAACATGATAATTAGGGGTTCAAATAATTAGAATTGGGTTCAATTCAAAGCTTGTTTCAACCAAGACGAAAACATCAATGCATATGATCCAAGTATGGTGAGTCCTTACTTTCAAGATGTTCAAATGCATTTAACTACTAAAGCTTAAGTTGACATTTTTCAAGGACAATCTCATCATTGCACTCATGCGTATGAATGTAAATCCTATATGAACTCTAGACTCAATCTTAATATGAGATGCAACTAGATGACTTATATGAATGCACAACATTTTTTTTATGAATGCATGAGACTCAAAATGCTCAAATAAAAATAAGATCAAAATAAATATGATTAGATACTGGTCCCTCCTCCAAACTTAAATCACACCTTCCCGGTGTGAAATAAATTCAAGAGAAGAGGCAAAAACAAAAGAATAAAACAACTATACAATGCAAGACTCAAGAAAGGAAAAAAAATGATTAGATACTGGTCCCTTGGCGCTAGAAGGAGGGTTGGATCGGCGTGGAACGGTCGTCATCCGGCATTGGGCTCAGGCTGCATACCGGACGGCGGATACCGGATGGCAGATCCGGTATGATGCCCTGAAGAGGCATGCCGAGTACACACGAGTACTATGTGCTAACCATTGGATTCTTTATAAAAAATATCAAACAAATGATAACAACTTGTTATTCTTCTAATTATATATATTATGAATCCTATATTGATTTTATAGTTTACATTTTTTTGATTTTGTAGTTTTTATTAATTTTCCTCATTTTACTAGTTTCCATTTTTTTTTAAAAAAATCACACAATTTCTTTTCTTCTTTTTTTTGCTATTTTTTCTTTAAAAACAAATAAATTAGTAACAATAGAAAAATCTATATTATTACACTATCACATATCATGATTTAAATTAACAATTACACATGTTATGATCTGATGAGTTAAAAGTATCATACGTACCATGTTCGTGTTGAACGCGTTCAGTTTTATATAATAACTAGATAAATACCCGCATATATGAGGGTTTGTAATTTAATATTTTATAACACGTTAAAAAAAATCTAAAAATAGAAGAAAAAAAATTAGATCACCCGTGAAAATTTATATAATACATAAACTACGAAACAAAGTTAACGATGAAATAAATATATACCCTAAATGAAAAATTTGGTGAAGAAATGTAGTAAATAGTGATGGATACGATTATTAGACTTTTAATTATTTGGTGTGTAATTTACATACTACAAAATTGTTGTTTATATAGAGGTGAGAAATTAGAATTATTTTCTTTTATGATTATTTTCCTTAATTTAAATGGAAAACCTAAAGAACGCATTTTCCTTTTTTATATTAATTTTACCTTTTAGGATAAATTTAATTTTTAACTTTTAATTTTTAATTTTTTTGTAACTTTACCTTTTAAAATTATAAATCGGTTATTAGATTTTCAGAATTTTTGAATTTTTTTATTAGTCAATTTTAAAATTTTTCAACTTTGACTTGACATTTGTCACGATTAGGTGAATTAGGTACTTTAAAACATTCAGTTTTATATAATAAGATTTTCTTATTCTAAAGTAAAATATTGTTTTTTTATAAAAATTGGCCTTTGTTCATTTTCTTTTTATGATTGTTATCTAATGTTTATTTTTTTTATACTAATCTAAAATATGGTTTTTCGTTATTTAAAAAACTTTGGTTTTCATTTGTAGTTTTGTTTAATTTTCTCAATCTAAACATAACTACTATTTTTTTTTCTTAATACCTTTTAAGATTATTCTTTTTGTCTATTTTTTCCTAATATCTTTTAAAATTCCTAAAATTTTACTTTTATTGTTAATATTATGTTTTAAAATATAATTGAATTTTTATTAAACACGTGTCAAAATATAATTGGAAATTTATTAAACATATGTCAAAATCTAATCAATTAACTTAACACGTTTAAAATATAATTGGAAATTTATTAAATACGTGTCAAAATATAAATGGAAATTTATTAAACACTTGTCAAAATCTAGTCGGTTAACTGAACACGTGTTGCGATTATGCGAGTTACTAACTTTGAAACATTTTGCTTCATATAATAAATACAATTTGATATGTTTAGATTTTTTTTATGAAATCTAAACATATAAGAAATCATGTACTTTTAAAAACAATTATGATTAATTTCAAAAACTTATGAAATAAATATATATTTTGAAAGAAACATTTGGTGAAACATATGCAGCAAATACAGCAAATACCCTTGGATACGATTATTGGATTTTTAAGTTTAATGTGTCAAAGTATATATTTATCTTTTGTAAATATATAATAACACATATTCAACTTTAATAAAATATTATGCGGTTTATCGTTTAGCTAAACAACATAATATATCTTATTTTTGCAATTTATAAGATAGTTTTGATCGATTTTTTGAGTTTTAAAAGTCATGATTTGCTTGTTTAGAATTTAAATAAACGAACTAAGATATGGAAGTACACATTTTAAAATTAGAAAGGTGTAGATTATTATATAGAGTTTGGTCGTTGTTGTATATTTATAATTTTCCTCTTTAAGTTTGGTCGTGGTATAAACTTTCAAGTTTTCTTTTGGCACTTTCCATTATTATAAGTTTTTTTTAGTTATTCTTGTTTTCTACTTTTTTAAGATTGCCTTTTTGTTTAATTTTTTTAATATTTATTTTAATTTATTTTTACATTTTTAATTAAATTAACATATGTCAAGATCTAAATGAATCGTGACAAATGTAATAATCTCGCGAATAATACTTATCCTACGTGTCACGCTCACGTACGTTCACGTTGAAAGATTTATAATGTCTGATTAGTGGTACCCTCTACGGATGTTCATATATGTATGACTTAATTTGGCTTAGTTTGATTTGGTTAATAAGTTCACAATTAATAATTCTATTTTACATTATAAACACAGTCATTGATGCATATCACAAATGTCAAAGCTGAACGTAGACACAAATGTATCCCTTTAACCAAAAAAAGAAATTAATTTATCCAAATCATTATTACTCACAATTAGATGCAAAACAGCAAAAGCGATAAGGGCGAAAGAAAAACAGCAAAACCGATAAACGGATTCATACTAGTCAAAACAAAGATTTTTAAAAATAGCAAGAATAACCATGTAATAAACTTGTATAAAAGACATTGCCCCTCTTTATTATCTACAGATTACTTCTATATTTAAACGAAGTGTAGAACAAGCCCATTTCGAACAGACAAAAGTTCAAAACAATGAATCGCCTCTCATGTTTTCTGCTCATTATTGGATTGTGCATGAGATTGAGTAGCGCAAAGTGGAATGAGAAAAACTCTGTATTCTTTAAAAATTCTCTAGGCCGGAACAATATCTTGAAGATTAATTGTATATCAAACGACGACAATCTAGGCTTCCACTTTTTGCGGCCTGGAGAAACCTACGATTTCAGTTTTCATGATAGTGTTTTGAAAACAGAATTCTTTTGTGACCTATGGCAAGGACCTAATTTCAAGTTCCATGCAGGGTTTACAGGATATGTAGGTGGTGGTCTCATAGTTCATTATGGTAAAAAGAACTTTTGGGATGCTAGAGAAGATGGGATTTACTTCACACATGGCCAAAAAACGCCTAAGTTAGAGTATAAATGGAAATAATAATTAGAGATAATCTCTCGTTTGTTAAGCAAAACAATATATTGTTCCTTTGTATTGTGGAAGTAAACCTTTGTAATAAATTATCAAAAGCACCTTTATATATGTATTTTATTCTATAAATGAAAAACTTTGGCTCCGAATGGTGTATTGCATGAACATTAGGAATGAAAAGGAAAATAATGAAGAGGAATAAAATAATAGCTAAGAATATTTTTTCTATATTGTTCCATCTCAAATTTGATAGAGAACATTTTTGTTCTATTGTTCGTTGAAAAATAAGAAATGAAAATGAATCATGTGTAAAATTGCAAATTACTTATAAATTTTGCATTTTTTAAGAATGAAGAGGGATTCATTGTTGCTCCTCACACTACAAGAAAACATCCCGATTTCCGATCATATTTCCGACCAATTTAATATGGCCGGGAATTTCCGACCACATACCGACGATTTTCTGATTAAAACACACCCGTCGGAAATTGGTCAGAAATTCCCGACAATTCTAAGTTTGTCGGAAATTTTGTCGGAAATCCCGACGGATTTCCGACGTATTGGAGACCAACTAACAATCGTCGGAAATTGGTCGGTATTACAGACCAATTTCCGACTGTTTTCCGACGAGATATACACGTTAATATACCCGTTGCATTAGCCGTTTATAGCCGTTGGCGAATATTATTATAGTCGGAAATTGGTCGGAAATTGGATAAAATTTCCGACCAATTTCCGACCAGTAAGGAATCCGACAAAATTCCGACGAAATATACACGTTAATCTGCCTGTTGCACTAGCCGTTTCATAGCCGTTTGAATTTTTTTTACAATGGTCGGAAATTGGTCGGGAATCCGCAGAAATTTTAATTATAAATACAACACCACCCTCATTCACAATTCACACCAAAAAAAAAAATAGAAAATGTCTTCTTCAAATCCAAACACTAGAGATTATTTTCGATCGTGGATAGATAGACCACGGCAAGATCCAGCGACCAATTTACTGACGGATGAGTATGCACAAGGTGTTGAGGAATTCATGATATTTGCGACAAACAATAGCATGACGTCGGAATACGGTAAATTGTATTGTCCTTGTCCTAAATGTCGGAATCATAGATTAGTCTCTGTTGGGGAAGTATGGAAGCATCTTTATAGGAATGGGTTAATGCCGAGTTATAAGATTTGGTATACGCATGGAGAAACTGATGCAATGGTGCAACATCATTGTAGTGGTTTTAATTATTCGGGTAGAATAGAAGAACCAACACCGGAAGTAGATGCAAACGTTCAGATGGTGAATGATGCGTATCGCGAAAACGTAGCATCGTATGTTCCAGATGGTATTAGAATAGAGGAACCTAATTTAGAAGCTCGGAAGTTTTTTGATATGCTAGATGCAGCTAAGCATCCACTATACGAAGGATGTAGAGAGGGCATATCGCCTTTATCAGCTGCAAGCAGGTTGATGACATATGTCAAGATCGTTTGTTAAGCAAAACAATATATTGTTCCTTTGTATTGTGGAAGGAAACCTTTGTAATAAATTATCAAAAGCACCTTTATATATGTATTTTATTCTATAAATGAAAAACTTTGGCTCCGAATGGTGTATTGCATGAACATTAGGAATGAAAAGGAAAATAATTAATGAAGAGGAATAAAATAATAGCTAAGAATATTTTTTCTATATTGTTCCTTCTCAACTTTGATAGAGAACATTTTTGTTCTATTGTTCGTTGAAAAATAAGAAATGAAAATGAATCATGTGTAAAATTGCAAATTACTTATAAATTTTGCAAATTACCTCTCCTACCGGCTCTGGGTTCGATTTTCGTTGGGAGGGGTCTCTTCCGAAGGAGTGACTTTAACATAGTTTGGGCCCCGCACCGGGAATGTACGGGCCTACGGGCCCAGAACCTCGGTGATTCAAAAAAAAAAAAACAAAAAAAAACCTAGTTTCTCTTACGGTTATTAGGCTTCAGAAAAATACACTGAATTGGGCTCAATACTCGAACTCATATATTAATATTCCCGCTAAAGCCCAGCACAGGATGATATCCGATTTTTGTACTATATAAAGCACAAGAACCAAAATGCTATAAAGCTTTCAAGTTTGAAAAACAAATAGTAGGATCAAGACCTGAAACTTTTTTTTTTATAAACAAGATTACTAATGTCTGATTAGTGGTGCGCTCTACGGATGTTCATATATTGCTTCAATTTCGAGGTTCAAGTCTCACTATGCACGCATATATTATCTTTCTTTCTTTTTTTCAGCAGGATACAGTGTAAGTTTCATAGTCTTATTGTTCAGTTTTATTTCTAAGCTAATGTTTTATTGTTCAGTTTAGCTAATGTTCTGTTTCTTGTGTATTTTCTTAGGAATTTTATTCAGTTTTTCACAAAAAGCTGGTGGTAGTGGAAAGTCAGTTTTAGACATTTATTTGGTCGAGCCTGTGATGCATATGGTTGCGTTTAAAAGTATTAATGTCTTAACATATTGGAAGGATAACTCTAGTCGTTTTAAGGAATTGTCAAGGATGGCATGTGATGTTCTGAGTATCCCAATAACAACAGTAGCTTCGGAATCTTCATTTAGTATAGGTTGTCGAGTTCTTAACAAATATAGAAGCTGTCTCTTACCTACTAATGTCCAAGCTTTGGTTTGTACAAGAAACTGGGTACGTGGCTTTCCAAACATAGGTAAGTGATTATGCATCATTTTGAATTCATTTGGTTTTCATATGATGAGTTTATTGATGAATTCATTTGGTTTTTTTTTTCCTGTGAGCTACGATTCTGTTTTGGACAATTACGTCTGTGATTTCTGCATGTGGGCTTAGTGGTGTAGCTAAAGCCCAATATGATGACAAACTGAAGAAGAAGCCCAAGAGGAGCTTCACGACTTGTTGCTCTGCGTTGTTTGTCGATCTCATCATAGTCACGACAAATTGGGAGCAAGAGTGATTTGCAACACAGTAAGAGAGAAAGCAGGTAAGAGGGTGAGAGAAAAGAGCTTGTAAGGGGTGAGTGAAACTTATCTTTTTCCTTGATCTTCATCTTCTTCTTCTGGGTAATTTCTCGGTTCGGTGAGTGTTGTAAGTTGGAGTGTGATAACTTGTAAGAAGCTTCTCTTGATACTCTTGTGATCTGGGTTAAAGCTCACCGAGACGTACCATTGCCGGTTTTGGCGTGGGAACTCGTTATTTTCCCGTGTCGTCTCTTCCGTTACTTTCTGCACATAAACATCAAGCAAAGAATCATAATATCTAATACAGAACCAAAGCTTAAAACTTGTTACAGTGGTATCAGAGCTAAGGTTCGAGGCATCCTAAGAGAAAAACTTAGAAGCTTGGTAATAAAGCTTTAAGCTTTTAGAGGATTGGTTGATTTTAAGTAAATGAAACATAAGTTTTTTTTAGTCTCATCAGGTAACAGATCCTATCTAGTCTGAGACTTACTGGTTTATTCTTAAAATCTGATATATTCTTATAAGTATTTGAGATTTGTGGCTTGGTGAAGAATCATTTGTGTGCTGGTAGTTGGTATTGGAGTTTGTTGCTGTTTTCTGTTGTTATTTTGATCAGATCTAAGACAGAAGAACATGGAACCCACTCAAGGAAGATGGGAAGTGGATAAGTTTGATCGAGAAGGAGACTATACCATTTGGAAGCATAGGGTTCTAGCTCAGCTTAAGATCCTTGGTCTCGACTCAGTGTTGAGGGTTGATGGTGATGATGAAATATCTGCAACAAACCCAAAGAGTAAGGACACTGAAACAGAAGAAGTAAGGCCAGATCCCAAAAGGCTAGAAAAGGATCGAAGAGTTATAAATTTATTGAGCATGAGTCAAACTGATATGGTGTTAAGGAAGGTTGGGCTGAAGCACAAGACTACTCAAACTATGTGGGATTCTCTCGAATCTCAGTATCAGGATAAATCCTTACCAAATAGATTCTACCTCAAGCAAAGGTTTTACAGCTTCAAAATGGAAGAAGGAAAAAATTTGGACAAAAATCTGGATACTTTTAATAAGCTGGTTTCATATTTGGCTAGTCTAGATGTAGAGTTGAGTGATGAAGACCAAGCTGTTATTCTACTCAACAGTTTACCCTCTCAATTTGCTCAACTAGTTCACACTCTCAAATATAGAGGAGGAACGGAAACAATAACTCTAAAAGAGATTACCACAGCAGCCTATTCCCTGGAGACTGAATTGAAGCAGAAGGGAAATTACTTGCCAACAACAACAAGTAATGAAGGTCTGATTGTTCAAGCTCGTGGTAGACCAGAAAAGAAGAATGTGTCAAAAGGAAAGAATAATCACAGAAGCAAGTCAAGGCCTAAGACTAAGAGAGTTTGATGGGTTTGTGGGAGTGAAGGACACTTTAAAAAGCACTGTCCTAAAAGATCTAATGGAGAAGCCAGCGTCGGGAAAGCCAAGAACTCAGAGCCTCTTATGTTGGCTGCTTCATAACTGTCTACAAGAGACAGATGGGTTGTGGATTATGGATGTTCATATCATTTGACATTCAGAAAAGATATTATGTTTGATGTAGAGGAAGTTGATGGAGGCAAAATTCTGATGGGAAATGACACATACTGTGAAATCACAGCTATTGGGAAAATCAGGATAGTTAACTACAACAAAACATCAGATACTCTCTATAACGCCCCGACCGCCCTTACCAGTGGGCCCCACGCCCTCTCTCGGCCCATGGGCCCCACGCCCTCTCTCGGCCCATGGGCCCCACCCTCGTTCGACGGCCGGTGCGCTAGTCCGGGAGGCTCGTAAGACTTGTTTACTGACCCTGCAATCACCACATGATCTTTCCCCGTGTTTTGTCTTCACTCGCACAGTACCGCGAATCACTTTCCGGTAGGTCACCCATCCTTAAATTTTTCCAACTCAAGCACGCTTAACATTGGAGTTCTTTTTGGACAAGTGAACGAAAAGATAAGTGCACTTTAGTGACATAGGTAGCCAAATTAATTCTTATAAGCCTCGCCGTATATACCAGAAATCGGGATGTTACAATCACCCCCACTCACAGAGCGCAACGTCCTCGTTGCGCACCAGGACCGTTACCCTTGACGGTGTGAGCCCACATGACTCCACACACGTTTTTGGGTTTGGCTCTGATACCACTTATAACACCCCGACCGCCCTTACCAGTGGGCCCCACGCCCTCTCTCGGCCCATGGGCCCCACCCTCGTCCGACGGCCGGTGCGCTAGTCCGGGAGGCTCGTAAGACTTATTTACTGACCCTGCAATCACCACATGATCTTTCCTTGTGTTTTGTCCTCGCTCGCACAGTATCGTGAATCACTTCCCAGTAGGTCACACAACCTTAAATTTTTCCAGCTCAAGCACGCTTAACTATGGAGTTCTTTCTAGACAAGTGACCGAAAAGATAAGTGCACTTTGGTGACAAAGGTAGCCAAATTAATTCTTATAAGCCTCTCCGCATATACCAGAAATTGGGATGTTACAATACTTATAACGCCCCGACCGCCCCTACATGTGGGCCCCATGCCCTCTCTCGGCCCGTGGGCCCCACCATCAACCGACGGCCGGTGCGCTAGTCCGAGAGGCTAGCAAGACTTGTTTTCTGACCCTGCAATCACCACATGATCTTTCCCCGTGTTTTTTCCTCACTCGCTCAGTACCGCGAATCACTTCCCGGTAGGTCACCCATCCTTAAATTTCTCCAGCTCAGGCACGCTTAGCTCTGGAGTTCTCTTTGGACAAGTGACCGAAAAGATAAGTGCACTTTGGTGACATAGGTAGCCAAATCAATTCCTATAAGCCTCTCCGCATATACCATAAATCGGAATGTTACAATCACCCCCCACTCACAGAGCGCAACGTCCTCGTTGCGCACCAGGACCGTTACCCTTGACGGTGTGAGCCCACATGACTCCACACACGTTTTTGGGTTCGGGTCTGATACCATTTATAACGCCCCTACCTTTGGGCCCCATGCCATCTCTCTGCCCGTGTGCCCCACCCTCATCCTACGGCCGGTGCGCTAGTCTGGGAGGCTAACAAGACTTGTTTACTGACTCTGCAATCACCACATGATCTTTCCCCGTGTTTTGTCCTCACTCGCACAGTACCGCGAATCACTTCCCGATAGGTCACCCATCCTTAAATTTCTCCAGCTCAAGCATGCTTAACTCTGGAGTTCTCTTTGGACAAGTGACCGAAAAGATAAGTGCACTTTGGTGACATAGGTAGCCAAATCAATTCTTATAAGCCTCTCCGCATATACCAGAAATCGGGATGTTACACTCTCCTACATCAAGAAGAAACCTGATCTCTTTGGGTCAATTGGAACATCATGTCTGTTGGTTTAAATCCAAAAACTACAGAATGCAAGTGTTCAAGGATGACAGGGAAGTTCTGGCATGTGATTACACAGACACATTGTACATGTTGGATGGAAAACCAGAGCTAGAACATGCTAATGCAGCAATGAAATCAGATGATAAAACAGTCTTATGGCACAGCAGGTTGGGACATATGAGTGCAAAGAATTTACAGTTGCTGGTCAAGAAAGAGTTGATCAAAACTGGGGAAATTTCAGAGATGAATAAGTGTGAACACTGCATTTTGGGAAAGTCTCATAAGCTGACATCCAAGACAGGTAAACATACATCTAAGGGTCCATTAGAGTATGTACATTATGATTTATGGGGATCGCCAAATGTCACTCCAAGTTTGTCTAAGTGTCCATACTACATTTCTTTTTTGGATGAATACTCGAGGAAGGTTTGGGTATATTTTCTCAGAACTAAGGATGAAGCGTTCAACAAGTTTGTTGAATGGAAAGCTTTTGTGGAAAATCAGTGTGGGAAGAAGTTAAAAGCTTTAAGGACAGACAACAGTCTTGAGTATTGTAACAAAGTGTTTGATGATCATTGCAAGCACCATATGATTATGAGGCACAAGACTTGTCTCTACACTCCACAACAAAATGGAGTTGCTAAGAGACTTAACAGAACCATTCTTGAGAAATTAAGGAGCTTACTAAGTGAGACAGGATTGGGAGAAATATTTTGGGCTGAAGCTGCATCTACTGTGTCTGTGGTATACATGATCAATAGGACACCATCTACACCATTAAATTTTGAGATACCAGAGGAGGTTTGGTCTGGAAGAAAACCAGAATACTCCGACATGAGAAGGTTTGGCTGCCTGGTTTATTATCATGTGGAACAAGGGAAATTGAAGCCAAGGGCTAAGAAAGGAGTATTCATGGGTTATCCTCAGGGTGTTAAAGGTTACAGAATTTGGAGTGGTGAAGATAAAAGGTGTATTGTGAGTAGAGATGTCACTTTCTTTGAAAATACTGTATACAAAGACATAGGAAAAAATTCAAAGGAAGAAATTCAGAAGCCTAAGCCTAAGCCTAAGGGAAAGAAGAAAGTTACATTCTATATGCCTACTGATCAGTCTGACAAGGAAGAGTCAGATTCTCCAGGGGAGAATTCAGCTGGAGGTGGAGTCATTTCTGAGTCAGATGATGTTGTAGCAGATTCTGAAGATGACTATGAAATAGAAGATTCACCACAGAATCTTCGGAATTATCTCTTGGCCAGAGATAAAAAAAAGGCAGATTAAACCCCCAAGCAGGTTTGATGATTCTGATGTAGCAGCCTATGCTTTGATAGTGGCAGAATTTATGGAAGAAGAAGAGCCAGGAACCTATCAAGAAGCTATGAATGGGAAAAACAAACTCAAATGGACATGAGCTACAAAGGAAGAGATGGAGTCTCTTATTAAGAATCATACATGGGATCTAATACAAAGACCAGAAGGACAAAGAACTATTGTTTGCAAGTGGATATTCAAACTCATACCAGGAATTCCAGGAGTGGAGGAACCTAGATATAAAGCACGGTTAGTTGCAAAAGGCTTCTCACATATTGAAAGAATAGATTATCATGAAGTGTTCTCACCAATTGTGAAACACATTACTATACGGTTGGTATTGTCTATGGTGGTCAATATGGACCTGGAATTGGAGCAGTTGGATGTAAAAACAGCATTTTTACATGGGAGTTTGGAAGAAAGAATCTTAATGGAGCAACCAGAGGGTTTCGCTAAGGGTGACAAGGTCTCTGTATGGATTAAAGCAGTCTCCACGACAGTGGAACTTGAGGTTTGATCAGTTCATGAAGACAAAAAACTTTACAAGAAATCGGTTTGATCCTTGTGTCTACTTCAGGTTATATGATGATGACAGTTATGTCTATCTACTCCTCTACGTAGATGACATGTTAGTTGCTGCTAAGGATATGAAAGAAATAAAGAGGCTGAAAGATATCTTAAACAAGGAGTTTGAGATGAAAGACCTAGGACCTGCAAAGAGGATCCTAGGCATGGATATTATCAGGGACATGAGTAAGGGTGTGTTAATGCTTTCACAGGAAGCTTATATTGAGAAAGTTTTGAGAACTTTTGGTATGGCTGACTCAAAACTAGTCTCTACACCTATGGGATGTCATTTCAGACTTTCTAGTACTAAGCAGGAAGAAAATGGTGAAGCAGAATCAGAAATGAGAAACATACCTTACTCCAGTGCTGTTGGGAGTCTCATGTACGCCATGGTTGGCTCACGTCCTGATATAACACATGCCGTTGGTCTGGTAAGTCGCTTCATGAGCTCTCCTTGCACAGAACATTGGAAAGTTGTTAAATGGATACTGAAGTATACCAAAAGCACATCAAATTTGAAGCTAACTTTCAGAAAGTCTGATAAATTTGAGGTGAAAGGTTACTGTGATAGTGATTACGCAGCTGACTTAGATAGAAGGAGATCCATTACAGGCGATTTGTTCCAAGTAGGAGAAAACACAGTGAGTTGGCGTTCAGGGCTGCAACAAGTAGTTGCTTTGTCAACGATAGAAGCTAAATATATGGCCCTAACAGAAGCTGGTAAAGAAGCGATATGGTTGAGTGGAATTACCGGTGAATTGGGATTTCCTCAAAAGGGTTCTTTTGTGACCCGCAAAGTGCAATCTGCTTGGCAAAGAACATCAACTTCCATGAGAGAACGAAGCACATGGCTGTCAGGATGAACTTCATCAGGTATGCTGTTGAAGATGGATCAATCGTAGTATTGAAAATTTATACAAAGGTGAATCCGGCAGATATTCTCATAAAATCAGTGCCGGTGAAGAAATTAGAAGAGGGGAGAAGTCATCTGAGAGTTCTCAGAGACTTGATTTTAGCTCGGTAAAGAGCTAGGTTTCCGGCAAGGAGATGTCGGAATGGAGAAGAGGAGCGGCGTGTTTCTCAGAGGTGATTGTCCAAAATGGAATCAAGGTGGAGATTGTGAGCTACGATTCTGTTTTGGACAATTAGGTCTGTGATTTCTGGATGTGGGCTTAGTGGTGTAGCTAAAGCCCAATATGATGACAGACTGAAGAAGAAGCCCAAGAGGAGCTTCACGACTTGTTGCTCTGCGTTGTTTGTCGATCTCATCATAGTCACGACAAATTGGGACAAAAGCAGAGAGTATAAAAGAAGAGTCAAATAGAAGCAGGTGAGCAAGAGTGATTTGCAACACAGTAAGAGAGAAAGCAGGTGAGAGGGTGAGAGAAAAGAGCTTGTAAGGGGTGAGTGAAACTTATTTTCTTCCTTGATATTCATCTTCTTCTTCTGGGTAATTTCTCGGTTCGGTGAGTGTTGTGAGTTGGAGTGTGATCACTTGTAAGAAGCTTCTCTTGATACTCTTGTGAGCTGGGTTAAAGCTCACCGAGATGTACCATTGCCAGTTTTGGCGTGGGAACTCGTTATTTTCCCGTGTCGTCTCTTCCTTTACTTTCTGCACATAAACATCAAGCAAAGAATCAGAATATCTAATACATAACCAAAGCTTAAAACTTGTTACATTTCCGATGATGAGTTTAGTGATGAAGAGAAAGAAGGTGAGAAGGAAAAGGAAAAAGAAGCGGAGAGAGAAGAATCCTAAGGTATGCTTCTATTATACTATCTCTAACTTGAAAGAGAAACCCATCATTTGCTTCTTTGGTATTTGTTTTTATAGTTTTGTTGTTTGGTTTCATTGAATGTTTATCTTAGTATGACCTAATGTAGGTCACAGGGGAAGCTGAATATACTGATGATACCCGAGTGCCTCCTAATACGTTGCATGCTGCCTTAGTGCTAAGCAAAGTTGGTTTTGTTGGTCTGTTTCTTGCCAAAGATGTTCCCGGGGATAATATGGTTGGACCAATTGTTGCCGATGAAGAATTGTTGCTACGGACGTGGTCACGTGTGTGGGACAAGTGATGAGACCTCAATTTTTTGCTTTCTTTCTTAGCTTTTCCATGGAGATTCAATAGCAAGAAAGCAAAATAGCAAGGGTTATGCATATATTGATTTTGTTATACTACTCAAAAAAGTAAACGAAAGTTCTCATATAGATCCAGTTATTTTATTAGATATATGTATTTCGTTCCCAACTTCATTATCGGTTATACTACGAGATATTACAACAACAACAAACAAAAAAATTGTCCACGGTCTTGTCCAGTTGGACATGGTTGTTTTTAGGCTTGGTCATTTTTGGGGTTGATCATTTATGTCCACAAAAAAAAATTGTCCAGTTGGACAAGACCATTTGGGCTTGGTCAAGACTAGTTGACAGCCCTACGCGGAAGAGAGAGAAAATGTTATTTCTCTGATACCATATTAACTCTATGAGAGAGAAAAATTAAATTTGTAATTCTCATAGATAGTCAAAGTGTATTACATTAGTTCCCTTTTATATACACTATCTAAATATATATATGCTAATACATTATAAACACAGTCATTGATACATATCACAAATTGTTATATATTCTAATACATTATAAACACAATCATTGATACATATCACAAATGTTAAAACAATGTATCCCTGTAATAAACTTGTATAAAAAGACATTGCCCCTCTCAGTTTTCATGAGAGTGTTTTGATAACAGAAGTCTATTGTTACCTGGGGCAAGGGCCTAATTTCAAGTTCCATGCCGAGTTTACGGGATATGAAGGTGGTGGTCTCATACTTCATTATGGTAAAAAGAACTTTTGGGATGCTAGAGAAGATGGAATTTACTTCACACATGGCCAAGAAACTCCTAAGTTAGAATATAAGTGGCAATAATAATAAGATAAACTTTGTTTTAAGTTAAGCAAAAAAAAATATTGTTCTTCTATATTGTGAAAGGGAAACTTTTGTTATAAATTATCAAAAGCACCTTTATATATATATCTAATCTATTAAATCTGATCTATTAAAATAGAGTGACTTTTTGTGTCCAAACAGGAAAAAATGCATATAAATATATTCCTATCATAGATAACTTTTAACCTTTATAGTTTTGTGGATAACTATCCTTATTTTCAAACAGAATAATTTTGTTCAATTAAAAATTTATTTTTTGAGATAAAATTTTAAATACAAACCATAATCTTTTAAACCATTGATATCATAAAGTTTTAATTTTGGTTATATTTTATATTTTAATTTAATTCCAAAAATTTAAAAATTATTTTAGATTATTTTAGATTTTCTTAAATATAGGTTATATTATTTACCAAAAATCAGAAAATTAGTTATTATCTTCAAAAATAATAAATCAGATATTAATAAATCAACTCTTGTCTCTTTCCTATAGGGGTATTTCGGTCCGAAATGAGGTAAAATTTTGGTCAAATCTAATTTGCCATTATCTATTAACATTTGCCTAATTTTATGGTCAACCTACCATATACACCTAATTCACCCATATATATATGCTAATACATTATAAACACAGTCATTGATACATATCACAAATGTTGAAAAAATGTATCCCTTTACAACAACAAAATTTTTTTATCCAAATAGTTACTCTTTAATTATATGCCAAACAGCAAAAGCGATAAGGACAAAAGAAAAACAGCAGAACCGATAAACGGATTCGTATTAGTCAAAACAAAGATGTTTAAAAATAGAATGGATAACCATGTAATAAACTTGTATAAAAAGATATTGCCCCCTCTAAATTTAAAAGAAGTGTAGAACAAGGCCATTTCGAACAGCCAGAACAATGAATCGCCTCTCGTGTTTTCTGCTCGTTATTGGATTGAGCATGGGACTGAGTAGTAGCGTAAAGTGGAATGAGAAAAACTCTGTTTTCTTTAAAAATTCTCTTGGCCGGAACAATATCTTGAATATCAATTGCATATCGAACGACGACAATCTTGGCTTTCACTTCTTGCGGCCTTGAGAAACCTACGATTTCAGTTTTCATGAGAGTGTTTTCAAAACAGAAATCTATTGTGACCTATGGCAAGGGCCTAATTTCAAGTTCCATGCCGGGTTTACGGGATATGAAGGTGGTGGTCTCATAGTTCATTATGGTTTTCCAAGCTTAATCAAGCATTAAGAACCTTAGATCAGAGAGGGAGAAGATGATCTAGGTCCTAAACATCCTTAACCATCCAAGAAGACACCTAATCTACCTCACCCATGAGCTTTAAAACAAACTACTCACTAATCATCATAGAACCCACAAATCTCATAAGAGAAATTAATGATCCCATGATTAAGTGATTAGGGAAATGAAAGATTAAAGAAAGAAATATGAAACTAGATTAATAAAACTTAGATTGCATAAATAAAACCAAGATCTCTTACAAAATACTTAGCAAATCACCAAAAGGGGGTTCTTTGCCTTAGAAAATAGGATAGGTATAAGAAAATTAGGGTTTTGAGCTTAAATATTATTGCTGGGTGGACCTGGTCAACCTGGAACAAACCGAGTCATGACCCGACCGGGTCTGGGTCAACCAAGGTTTCAGGCTGCATACTAGATGGCAGATACCGGACGGCGGATCCGGTATTGGTGGTCTCCCTCGGGTGAGATGAAGAGGAGTACCAGACGGGTGGATCGGCGTGGAACGGTCGTCATCCGGCATTGGGCTCATGCTGCGTACCGGACGGCGGATACCGGACGGCGGATCCGATATGATGCCCTGAAGACGCATGTCGGATGCTTGGATCGGTGTGGAACGAATCCCATCTGGCACTAGGCTCGGACCGCATACCAGACGGGGTACGCGGGACGGTGGATCCGGTATGATGCCCTGAAGATTCATGTCGGATGCTTGGATCGGCGTGGAACGCGGCTCTTGCGGCGCTGGGTTCAGGCCACATACCGGACGGGGGACACCGGACGGTGGATCCGGTATGATCGTTTGCCAAGCTTCTTTGTGCCTCTAGCTTGTTCTCCTTGCTCCCAATGCGAAGGGTCTCAAGTCCAAGACCTCCAGTCATCTCCAAAACACCTAGAATACATTCCAAAACAATGTGAAACTCTCTAGGACCTAATGCAACATCCTAACTCAAATAAAAATAAGATCAAAATAAATATGATTAGATACCGGTCCCTCCCCCAAACTTAAATCACACCGTCCCGGTGTGAAATAAATTCAAGAGAAGAGGCAAAAACAAAAGAATAAAACAACTATACAATGCAAAACTAAAGAAAGAAAAAAAAATGATTAGATACTGGTCCCTTGGCGCTAGAAAGAGGGTTGGATCGGCATGGAACGGTCATCATCCGGCATTGGGCTCAGGCTAAGTACCGGACGGCGGATACCGGACGACAGATCCGGTATGATGCCCTGAAGACGCATGGTGAGTACACACGAGTACTATGTGCTAACCATTGGATTCTTTCTAGAAAAATATCAAACAAATGATAACAACTTGTTATTCTTCTAATTTTATATATTATGAATCCTATATTGATTTTATAGTTTACGTTTTTTTTTAATTTTGTAGTTTTTATTAATTTTCCTTATTTTACTAGTTTCCATTTTGTTTTAAAAAAATACACAATTTCTTTTCTTCCTTTTTTTGCTATTTTTCTTTAAAAACAAATAAATAACTAATAATAGAAAAATCTATATTATTACAGTATCACATATCATGATTTAATTTAACACTTACACATGTTATGATCTGATGAGTTAAAATTATCATACGTACCATGTTCGTGTTGAACGCATTCAGTTTTATATAATAACTAGATAAGTACTCGCATATATGCGGGTTTGTAGTTTAATATTTTATAACCCGTTAAAAAAATATTTAAAATAGAAAAAAAAATTAGATCACCCGTGAAAATATATATAATACATAAACTACGAAACAAAGTTAACGATAAAATAAATATATGCCTTGAAAGAAAAATTTGGTGTAGAAATGCAGTAAATAGTGTTGGATACGATTATTAGACTTTTAATTATTTTGTGTGTAATTGACATACTACAAAATTGTTGTTTATATAGAGGTGAGAAATTAGAATTATTTTAGATCTCCTGTAGAACCCAGCATGACCAAGGAAGCTTCGTATCTTAGAAACAGATCGTGGAGGTTACATGCTCGTCATGACTTGAATCTTAGCTTTATCAACTTCGATCCCTGCCTTTGAAACCTTGTGCCTAAGTACAATACCATCTTGTACCATGAAGTGACACTTCTCCCAGTTAAGAACCAAGTGCTTCTCCTCACATCGCTGAAGCACCTTGCACAAGTTATCCAGACAATCCTTGAATGATGATCCATACACAGAAAAGTCATCCATGAACACCTCCATAAACTCCTCAGTCATGTCTGTGAAAATCGACATCATGCATCGCTGGAAGGTTGATGGAGCGTTATATAATCCAAATGGCATTCTTCTGTATGCGAATGTGCCATAGGGACATGTGAAAGTCGTCTTTCCCTGGTCCTTTGGATGTATAGGAATCTGGAAAAAGCCTGAGTACCCATCGAGGAAACAGTAGTATGGGTGACTCGCTAACCTCTCCAGCATCTGGTCAATGAATGGTAATGGGAAGTGATCCTTCCTTGTAGCTGCATTCAGCTTCCTGTAGTCAATACATATCCTGTGACAAGTGATTGTCCTTGTAGGAATCAGCTCATCATTGTCGTTTTTCACCACAGTTATACCTCCTTTCTTAGGCACAACGTGAACCGGACTAACCCAAGAACTATCTGAGATGGCATAGATAATCCCTGCTTCCAACAGCTTCATCACTTCCTTTCTGACCACTTCCTTCAGGTTCGGATTCAGCCTCCTCTGATACTCAATCGAAGACTTTGACTCATGCTCCAGGTGAATCCGATGCATGCACAAGTCTGGTGCTATACCTGAAATATTAGCAAGAGAATAGCCAAGAGCTTTGCGATACTTGCGCAACTTGCTCAGCAGTAAGGCAATCTCTGTTTTGTTCAAGGAAGCATTAACGATCACAGGGTACGTGGAATTAGGACCAAGAAAACTATACCTCAGATTCGCAGGAAGTGGCTTTAGGTCCACCTTAGGAGCATTCTCTGCACTCCAATCTCCAAGCCCATCAGCTTGTTTAGAACTGTCGACCAAATCTCCTTCTGGTCGCAGGGTATCGATCGATACTAGTGGGGTATCGATCGATACCGACGATGCTGAATTAAGCATCTTAGAGAATCCAGCAGTATCGTCGCATGAACGGACCTCCGAAGTGGCCGAACAGACCAATGCTCTTTCCAGTGGATCTTCAGGGTGCATCTCCAGGAAGTACTCTTCAGCTATGTCACTGAAGGTGTCCACATAGAATGTATGCCCATCGATGGTTGGCCTTTTCATCATCTTCTCCATGTTAAAGGACATCACTAAATCACCGATGTTGAGAGCTATATGTCCATTCTTGCAATTAATTAAGGCTCCACCAGTTGCAACGAATGGCCTGCCTAGGATAAGAGGATCCTCTACGGATGTTCATATATGTATGACTTAATTTGGTTTAGTTTGATTTGGTTAATAAGTTCACAATTAATAATTCTATTTTACATTATAAACACAGTCATTGAAGCATATCACAAGTGTCAAAGCTGAACGTAGACACAAATGTATCCCTTTAACCAAAAAAACAAATTAATTTATCCAAATCATTATTACTCACAATTAGATGCAAAACAGCGAAAGCGATAAGGGCGAAAGAAAAACAGCAAAACCGATAAACGGATTCATACTAGTCAAAACAAAGATTTTTAAAAATAGCAAGAATAACCATGTAATAAACTTGTATAAAAGACATTGCCCCTCTTTATTATCTACATATTACTTCTATATTTAAACGAAGTGTAGAACAAGCCCATTTCGAACAGACAAAAGTTCAAAACAATGAATCGCCTCTCATGTTTTCTGCTCATTATTGGATTGTGCATGAGATTGAGTAGCGCAAAGTGGAATGCGAAAAACTCTGTATTCTTTAAAAATTCTCTAGGCCGGAACAATATCTTGAAGATTAATTGTATATCAAACGACGACAATCTAGGCTTCCACTTTTTGCGGCCTGGAGAAACCTACGATTTCAGTTTTCATGATAGTGTTTTGAAAACAGAATTCTTTTGTGACCTATGGCAAGGACCTAATTTCAAGTTCCATGCAGGGTTTACAGGATATGTAGGTGGTGGTCTCATAGTTCATTATGGTAAAAAGAACTTTTGGGATGCTAGAGAAGATGGGATTTACTTCACACATGGCCAAAAAACGCCTAAGTTAGAGTATAAATGGAAATAATAATTAGAGATAATCTCTCGTTTGTTAAGCAAAACAATATATTGTTCCTTTGTATTGTGGAAGTAAACCTTTGTAATAAATTATCAAAAGCACCTTTATATATGTATTTTATTCTATAAATGAAAAACTTTGGCTCCGAATGGTGTATTGCATGAACATTAGGAATGAAAAGGAAAATAATGAAGAGGAATAAAATAATAGCTAAGAATATTTTTTCTATATTGTTCCATCTCAAATTTGATAGAGAACATTTTTGTTCTATTGTTCGTTGAAAAATAAGAAATGAAAATGAATCATGTGTAAAATTGCAAATTACTTATAAATTTTGCATTTTTTAAGAATGAAGAGGGATTCATTGTTGCTCCTCACACTACAAGAAAACATCCCGATTTCCGATCATATTTCCGACCAATTTAATATGGCCGGGAATTTCCGACCACATACCGACGATTTTCTGATTAAAACACACCCGTCGGAAATTGGTCAGAAATTCCCGACAATTCTAAGTTTGTCGGAAATTTTGTCGAAAATCCCGACGGATTTCCGACGTATTGGAGACCAACTAACAATCGTCGGAAATTGGTCGGTATTACAGACCAATTTCCGACTGTTTTCCGACGAGATATACACGTTAATATACCCGTTGCATTAGCCGTTTATAGCCGTTGGCGAATATTATTATAGTCGGAAATTGGTCGGAAATTGGATAAAATTTCCGACCAATTTCCGACCAGTAAGGAATCCGACAAAATTCCGACGAAATATACACGTTAATCTGCCTGTTGCACTAGCCGTTTCATAGCCGTTTGAATTTTTTTTACAATGGTCGGAAATTGGTCGGGAATCCGCAGAAATTTTAATTATAAATACAACACCACCCTCATTCACAATTCACACCAAAAAAAAAAATAGAAAATGTCTTCTTCAAATCCAAACACTAGAGATTATTTTCGATCGTGGATAGATAGACCACGGCAAGATCCAGCGACCAATTTACTGACGGATGAGTATGCACAAGGTGTTGAGGAATTCATGATATTTGCGACAAACAATAGCATGACGTCGGAATACGGTAAATTGTATTGTCCTTGTCCTAAATGTCGGAATCATAGATTAGTCTCTGTTGGGGAAGTATGGAAGCATCTTTATAGGAATGGGTTAATGCCGAGTTATAAGATTTGGTATACGCATGGAGAAACTGATGCAATGGTGCAACATCATTGTAGTGGTTTTAATTATTCGGGTAGAATAGAAGAACCAACACCGGAAGTAGATGCAAACGTTCAGATGGTGAATGATGCGTATCGCGAAAACGTAGCATCGTATGTTCCAGATGGTATTAGAATAGAGGAACCTAATTTAGAAGCTCGGAAGTTTTTTGATATGCTAGATGCAGCTAAGCATCCACTATACGAAGGATGTAGAGAGGGCATATCGCCTTTATCAGCTGCAAGCAGGTTGATGACAATAAAGACCGATTTCAACTTGGCAGAGGATTGTGTGGATGCGATAGCTGATTTTGTGAAAGATATTTTACCTGAAGATAATCTCTCACCGGCTTCATACTACGAGGTTCAGAAACTTGTAGCTGGTCTTGGATTGCCGTATCAGATGATAGATGTGTGCATCGACAATTGTATGATATACTGGAGAAAGGACGAAAACCGTCGCAAGTGTCGTTTTTGTGGGAAACCTCGGTATCAGGAAACGGGTGGAAGAGTACCAGTTCCACATAAACGGATGTGGTATTTGCCGTTAACAGATAGGTTGAAGAGGTTATATCAATCCGAGCGCACGGCAGGAGCTATGAGATGGCATGCAGAACATAACTCATATGGAGAGATTGCGCATCCTTCAGATGCAGAAGCGTGGAAACATTTTCAAGAGGTGTATCCTAGTTTTGCGGCTGAGCCAAGTAACGTATACCTCGGGTTATCGACAGATGGATTCAACCCTTTTGGGAAACATGGGAGGCAATATTCATTGTGGCCAGTAATCGTCACACCTTACAATTTGCCGCCTTGTTTGTGCATGAAACGAGAGTTTTTTTTCCTCACGATTCTTGTCCCCGGACCGGAGCATCCTAAGAGATCCCTTGATATTTTCTTGCAGCCATTAATTTATGAGTTGAAAATGTTATGGAAAGATGGTGTTCAAGCGTTCGATGTTTCTCTCCAACAGAATTTCACGATGCGTGCGGTACTTATGTGGACCATAAGTGATTTTTCAGCATTTGGTATGCTATCTGGATGGTCGACTCATGGAAGGTTGGCGTGCCCGTATTGTCAAGATAACACTGATGCGTTCCAATTGAAGCACGTTCGAAAGACTTCTTGGTTCGATTGTCATCGACGATTTCTGCCGCATGATCATCCATATCGTCGGAGCACGATATTGTTTAAGAAGAACAAAAAAGTATTTGATGGTCCACCTCCTGAGCCGAATGGGAATAACATCATCACTCAGTTGAGAGATTTTGGTGCTGAGAAGACGGTTTCATGTGGTGGTAATGGTCATTTTCCCGTAGATGGTTGTGGCGAGTACCACAATTGGAACAAGAGGAAGCATCCAACTTTGCTAGCTACTACTTTCCATCTTCGGTGAAGACTAAAAGTAGACGACCTGCACGTCATGATGATGGAGGAGAAAAACCGCTGTATCCGGTCTATGTCCCAAATATTTTTGCAGAAATTGGAAGGCTTAGTGGAAAAGGGAGGTCTAGCCGACTAACAGAGGAGGAACAAAGGTATTTGCATGCATATCTTCTGACAAACTGCGAAGACGTTTTCGAATATGAGAGGTACGTCACTTGATTTTGAATAATGTATTTGTTTAGTATTTTGAATAATGTATTTGTTTTATTCACAGTATATACATGGACCAAATAAGGAATTGGTTTCCAAATTGCACAGAGGATTGGTTGAATTCGCGGATTGTTCCAAGTGTTTATCCGATGTATTGCACTCGGGGGTATGCTTTTAAGGCTTTTCGTGATGGGAGTTCAAGGACAACATGCAACTACGGTATTTCGTTTACATCCGGAGAATTTGTCTACTACGGAATACTCCGCGAAATATTAGAAGTCAAATATCCAGGAATGATTGGTTTGAAGTGCATTGTTCTATTGCGATTGGTATGATCCAGTGGAAGGTCTACGTCAGGACGAATTCGGTGTGACATCTGTTCACAGAGGCAAGCGACATCGGAAATACGATCCATTTATTCTTGCTTCACAAGCAGACCAGGTTTCCTACATTCCATACCCCCGGGTTAGGAACAAGCAAGATCCGTGGATTGCAGTAACATCGATACAACCAAGAGGAATGATATCTGGTGTTTCCGAGCATGACCCTTTACAGGAAATGCCAATTGGTAATTTAGGTGAAATCGAGCATTCTCTAGAGGTTGACCTTGTGGTTGACTTCACCGGCATGGGCGAACTATTTGAGGATTCTGAAGAAGAGAGAGGAGAATTTGATGAGGAATCCGATTCAGCTTCTTCAGATTATTCATCGGACTCAGAATAGGTTTTTGTAAAAAATATTTTATATGCATTTATTTTTAAGTAACAAATTTATGAAACTTTTTTCACATGCTTTAATTAGTTGTACGAATATTTTTAATTAATAAGGATTCCTATACATCTATTTAATTTTATTCATCAGTTTCAGAATAACTTTTTAACAATGTTTTTTCATATGCATCTATTTTAAATCAACAAATTTTCCAAAAATTTTCAAATGCTTAAATATGGTCTACGTATTTTTTAATACATTTAATTATATATGCCGACCATTTTCCGACCGGGACGAGGATCGGTAGGAAAATGGTCGGGAAGGATTGAATTATATTTACCCCGGCTAAAACTTCCCCCGGCTAAAACTTCCCTCGGCTATTCTTTGTTTAGTCGGAAACTGGTCGGAAAATCGAAACTCTAAATGGTCGAAATTTGGTCGGAATTTCTGATTAATTTCCTACCAATATTAATATTTTCTTTGTTTGGTCGGAAAATGGTCGGAATTTCTTGACATTTCCGACCAAATTCCGACCATTTGTGGTTTCGAAACCTCAAACCGCATAAATTTGATTTGGACTATGTTTAATATGGTTAGATATGATCTTTTGAAAAAATTCAATGTCCATATATCTTAACTAAACCAATTTTGGGGCATATCCTATAAAACCTAAAAGAAACCGAAAAGTATAAATATAAAGTGAATGTTTTGTTATGAACGGTTTAATTCGATATACTTTCAATTTATAAAAACATAATATATTTTATTATATATTTACTTTGCCACATATTTGTTAGACATAAGATGTTTATATGTTTATTATAAAGTATACAATTTGAAAATTTAGTATTTTATACTTGAAACTCTAAATGGTCGGAATTTCCGACTAATTTCCGACCAATATTAATATTTTCTTTGTTTGGTCGGAAAATGGTCGGAATTTCTCGACATTTCCGACCAAATTCCGACCATTTGTGGTTTCGAAACCTCAAACCGCATAAATTTGATTTGGCCTATGTTTGATATGGTTAGATATGATCTTTTGAAAAAATTCAATGTCCATATATCTTAACTAAACCAATTTTGGGGCATATCCTATAAAACCTAAAAGAAACCGAAAAGTATAAAAATAAAGTGAATGTTTTGTTATGAACGGTTTAATTCGATATACTTTCAATTTATAAAAACATCATATATTTTATTATATGTTTACTTTGCCACATATTTGTTAGACATAAGATGTTTACATGTTTATTATACAGTATACAATTTAAAAATTTAGTATTTTATACTTGAAACTCTAAATGGTCGGAATTTGGTCGGAATTTCCGACTAATTTCCGACCAATATTAATATTTTTCTTTGTTTGGTCGGAAAATGGTCGGAATTTCTTGACATTTCCGACCAAATTCCGACCATTTGTGGTTTCGAAACCTCAAACCTTAGCTTTTTTCAGAAATATTCGTATTGGTCGGAAATTGGTCAGAAATTCCGACTAATTTCCGACCAATATGAATATTTTCGAAGCTAAGTGTTTAAAATATATCTAAACCAATCAGAAGACATGCAATATTATGGGTTAGTCGGAATCGAGTCGGAAATACCGACTGATTTCCGACCAACCCGAAATAAAACCCGCGGAAATTAACCGCTAAATGAAATATTTTGGCGGTTTGATATTTTCAAACCCGACCAAATTCCGACCGATTCGGTGGTCGGAAATACGTAGATCTAAATACCACATACGCATCTTCTCCTTCATTTGGTCGATCTCTCTTCACCGCCGTCCCTCTCCCTGGTAAGTCTCCCTCTTCCTCTTCCTTCTCTTCTCTCCCTCTTCTCTTCCTCTTCTCATCCTCTTTTCTTATACTAATTTTTTTTCGTCTCTTGTTTTGTAGATCGCCGGAGCCGCCGTCGCTCCTCCGCAGCCGCCGTCCCTCCTCCGCCACCGACTTCTTCTTACCATGTAAGTAATTTGAGGTTGGATTTGTTGTTAAATTTTGGATTTGTTGTCGCCGGAACCATAGTTTTTTGGATTTGTCTGCTTTAAATTTTAGAAATTTGCTATTTTTGTCTATGGTCGATGAAGGATTCTCCTTAGCCGAATGTTCCTCACCTGGGGAGTCTCTAAGTTCACCTTCCCACCTGCGTATCTGGATCCTTTAGTCTTGGTCAACTTCCCCTTCTTTCTTTTTCTCGTTGCCCTTTTCCTTACCATAGACATTTTATCGAATAGTTGGTAGTTATATATATCCTCGATGACATCTCTCTGTTTTCCTTCCTCATGTTGCTGCGTCTCTCCTCTGTGTATATCGCGAAACCCATTTTTTATAAAAATGGCACCTATGATTTCAAGAGGTCCGTCGGTTTTTATGGAAGCTGCTGCTTCCACTTGTGAACTGGAGCCTGCGTATGCGGAGGATGAGTATTATCTAGTTTTATCGAGAGAGAAAATGCAGAGCCTAAAATATTCCAAACAATGCTCACAAGGCCACGAAACAGTCATTCCAAATTTATCCAAAGTGGTTCTTGAGCTTTTTGAAATCTTATTGAGCTTCAATACTCCGGAGTCAGAACAGCATTTGGCGGGAGCAGCATTATTCTGAAATTGTTAGGGGATGCCTGTCTCATTTATGTGCATGCAACTGCTGTAATCCTTGATTGCGATTCAAAGTTATTAAAGCAACCCAACTCGAAAGGAATTTTCTATCATATCATTGATTTCTTCTTTCATGCATCTTGAAATCATAGGTGCCATAAAAACCGGGTTTTTTTTACCGCGAATGGTTATGTAACGTCTTCGACAAGAATATCTAACAAATTTTGCGTTTTTGTTAAGGTCTTACGATGGTTTCGTGAACTTGATCATCGGTGGTTCGTCTCAAGGGATGCAACAACCTCCACGTACCGGTGGTTCGACTCGAGGGGGAGAGCCACCAAGTCCGGCCGCATCGACTATCCCTGAGTCGCAGAGTCAAGCTCCTCGAATCATGACCATCGAGGAGTTAGTCCAACAACCGGGCCGGGACTTGCACATCCGGCTTGATCCACATCTCGTTGGAAGATCGACATGGTAAAAACCCTTAGTTCATATATATATATATATATATTTAATATCAAATTGTTTATAGTTTATCTTTTTTTTTAGGTTTGGTATATCGAACAACGAGATTAGCAAGGCCATTATGAGGATGTTCCATTCGATCCTCGACTAACCGTACAAGAAGTTTTCAGAAGTCCCGTATGATGAGAAGCAAATTTGGTTTAGACAATTTGAGGTAAGTTGTCAATTACTATATTTTACCTATATTTATAAGTATTTTATTAATATTTTGCTAAGTATTTTTATTTATGTTTTCGTAGCAAGAGTTTACATGGCATCCCTCTCACAGTGTCATGGTGGAAAAGTTATTTATGAAGGAAGCGGGTACGCAGTTCAAGAGACACATGAACGAGTGGAAGAAAAAGTGGAGGAAAGGGGCAGACAAGCCGAAAGGCTTGAATTTGGAGGTTTGGAATAACTACCGACCATATTGGCAACAGCCGGCGACAGAGAAACTCTCGAAGACTAATTCGGGAAACCGAAACAGTGAGCGCAACGGGAAGGGCCAATACATCCACAACTCCGGTTCGAGCAGCTTCCAGACCCGAGAAATTCAAATGGTAATCTTTTATTGTTGACATTGTTTTCTCTTTTTAATTATTTATTAAATTATTTATTCATATTTGTTTTTATTCGTTTTTATAGACTAATGAGGCCGGAGGTGTGCGTCCGAATCACTTGGACTTAATAAAGAGGTGCCATACGAACAAGACAACCGGGCTTATTCAGGATCCCCTCATAAGGGAGATCTACAAGAACGTGACGAAGCAGAAGATCGACATCGAGCTGACCCAACAGTCACAAGGTGACTCCTCCTCCTCCTTCGAGATGTCGCGGGAAGCGGTCAACAGTCTCGTTATGAGCGTAAGTTCTTTTCTTATATATAGTTTTACATTATAATTTTATTATGTTCTAATTTATTTATATTTTATACAGGAATTTCCCCTTGATAAAAAAGGGCGGCGTCGCGGGGGTTTGGGTACGATCCCGTTTATGGACGACCGGTCTTCTTCTGGTTCATTTTTCTCTGAAGATCTCATCCAGCAGAATGAAGAGCTCAAATCCAAAGTAGAAGCTTTGGAGGCGGCGAAAATGGACACCGAATTCAAGTTAGGTGCCACGCAAGATGAGCTTTCGGAGGCGAGGTCAGATATCGCTAGCATGTCGTCTTGGATGAGAGCGAAGTTTCCGGATTACCCGGGAACGGGATCGGGATCGGGATCGGGATTGGGATCCGCAAATGTTTAATAATATGTTTAATGTTTTAAAAACAATTTCTGTTATTTTATTTTCAAAAATATTTTATTTTATAATATTTTAATGTTTAATATTAATTTAAATTTTTATTTTCGAATTAATTAAATTAAATTAATTAATCAAAATTCAAAAATTTTCAAAATAATTTCGAATTTATACAGTATTTCAACTTCGTCGGAATTTAGTCGGAATTTTGGTTGGTCGGAATTCAGTCGGAATTTAGTTTGGTCGGCATTTCGTCGGAATTTAGGTGGGTCGGAATTCAGTCGGAATTTAGTTTGGTCGGAATGTTGTCGGTATTTAGGTTGGTCGGAATTTAGTTTGGTCGGAATCTAGTCGGAATCTAGGTTGGTCGGAATCTAGTCGGGATTGTGTTTAGTCGGAAGTTGGTCGGAATTGAAAGTGGCCGGAATATGGTCGGTATTTGGTCAAAAATAAGTTAGTCGGAGTGTTGTCGGGAACTCGTCGGGTAATAACCGACGCTTTATAACGTCGCTAATTGGTCGGGAAAATAATGGTCGGGAATCCGTCGGAAAGTCCAGACCAATTTCCGACCAATATTGATTTCCGACGCGATAGTCCCGACGAGCCAAATCGGTCGGAAATTGGTCGGAAAAGCCGTTTTCCGACGGTATTCCGACCAATATGGCGGTCGGAAATCGGGATGTTTTCTTGTAGTGTCATTCTTTTTGGTCATCATTCGGAGCCTTTGAATGTATGTAAAATTCATTTTGAAAAAATCACATACATACAAACTTTGTATGGTAACCTAGTTTCTCCTACGGTTATTAGGCTTCAGAAAAATACACTGAATTGGGCTCAATACTCGAACTCATATATTAATATTCCCGCTAAAGCCCAGCACATGTTGATATCCGATTTTGTACTATATAAAGCACAAGAACCAAAATGCTATAAAGCTTTCAAGTTTGAAAAACAAATAGTAGGATCAAGACCTGAAACTTTTTTTATTATAAACAAGATTACTAATGTCTGATTAGTGGTGCGCCTCTACGGATGTTCATATATTGCTTAAATTTCGAGGTTCAAGTCTCACTATGCACGCATATATTATCTTTCTTTCTTTTTTTCAGCAGGATACAGTGTAAGTTTCATACTCTTATTGTTCAGTTTTATTTCTAAGCTAATGTTTTATTGTTCAGTTTAGCTAATGTTCTGTTTCTTGTGTATTTTCTTAGGAATTTTATGCATTTTTTTCACAAAAAGCTGGTGGTAATAGAAAGTCAGCTTTAGACATTTATTTGATCGAGCCTGTGATGTATATGGTTGCGTTTAAAAGTATTAATGTCTTAACATATTGGAAGGATAACTCTAGTCGTTTTAAGGAATTGTCAAGGATGGCATGTGATGTTCTGAATATCCCAATAACAATAGTAGCTTCGGAATCTTCATTTAGTATAGGTTGTCGAGTTCTTAACAAATATAGAAGCTGTCTCTTACCTACTAATGTCAAAGCTTTGGTTTGTACAAGAAACTGGCTACGTGGCTTTCCAAACATAGGTAAGTGATTATGCATCATTTTGAATTCATTTGGTTTTCAGATGATGAGTTTGTTGATGAATTCATTTGGTTTTTTTTTTCCTGTGACCTACGTTTCTGTTTTAATTAGGTCTGTGATTTCTGGATGTGGGCTTAGTGGTTTAGCTAAAGCCCAATATGATGACAAACTGAAGAAGAAGCCCAAAAGGAGCTTCACGACTTGTTGCTCTGCGTTGTTTGTCGATCTCATCATTGTCACGAAAAATTGGGACAAAAGCAGAGAGTATGAAAGAAGAGTCAAATAGAAGCAGGTGAAAGCAGTTGAGCAAGAGTGATTTGCAACACAGTAAGAGAGAAAGCAGGTGAGAGGGTGAGAGAAAAGAGCTTGTAAGGGGTGAGTGAAACTTATCTTCTTCCTTGATCTTCATCTTCTTCTTCTGGATAATTTCTCGGTTCGGTGAGTGCTGTGAGTTGGAGTGTGATCACTTGTAAGAAGCTTCTCTTGATACTCTTGTGAGCTGGGTTAAAGCTCACTGAGACGTACCATTGCCGGTTTTGGCGTGGGAACTCGTTATTTTCCCGTGTCGTCTCTTCCTTTACTTTCTGCACATAAATATCAAGCAAAGAATCAGAATATCTAATACAGAACCAAAACTTAAAACTTGCTACAGTGGTATAAGAGCTAAGGTTTGAGGCATCCTAAGAGAAAAAGTTAGAAGTTTTGGTATTAAAGATTGAAGCTTTTGGAGGATTGGTTGATTTTAAGTAAATGAAACAGAAGTTTTTTATAGTCTCATTAGGTAACGGATCCTATCTGGTCTGAGACTTACTATTTTATTCTTAAAATCTGAAATATACTTTTAAGTATTTGAGATTTGTGGCTTGGTGAAGAATCATTTGTGTGCTGGTAGTTGGTATTGGAGTTTGTTGTTGTTTTCTGTTGTGATTTTGATCAGATCTAAGACAGAAGAACATGGAACCCACTCAAGAAAGATGGGAAGTGGATAAGTTTGATGGAGAAGGAGACTATACCATTTGGAAGCATAGAGTTCTAGCTCAGCTTAAGATCCTTGGTCTCGACTCAGTGTTGAGGGTTGATGGTGATGATGAAACATCTGCAACAGACACAAAGAGTAAGGACACTGAAACAGAAGAAGTAAGGCCAGGTTCCAAAAGGCTAGAAAAGGATCGAAGAGTTAGAAATTTGTTGAGCATGAGTCAAACTGATATGGTGTTAAGGAAGGTTGGGCTGAAGCACAAGACTACACATACTGTGAAATCACAGCTATTGGGAAAATCAGGATAGTTAACTACAACAAAACATCAGATACTCTCTATAACGCCCCGACCGCCCTTACCAGTGGGCCCCACGCCCTCTCTCGGCCCATGGGCCCCACCCTCGTCCGACGACCGGTGCGCTAGTCCGGGAGGCTCGTAAGACTTTTTTACTGACCCTGCAATCACCACATGATCTTTCCCCGTGTTTTGTCCTCACTCGCACAGTACCGCGAATCACTTCCCGGTAGGTCACCCATCCTTAAATTTTTCTATCCCAAGCACGCTTAACTCTGGAGTTCTTTCTGGACAACTGACCGAAAAGATAAGTGCACGTTGGTGACATAGGTAGCCAAATTAATTCTTATAAGCCTCTCCGCATATACCAGAAATTGGGATGTTACAATCACCCCCACTCACAGAGTGCAACGTCCTCGTTGCGCACCAGGACGGTTACCCTTGACGGTGTGAGCCCACATGACTTCACACACGTTTTTGGGTTCGGCTCTGATACCACTTATAACACCCCGACCGCCCTTACCAGTGGGCCCCACACCCTCTCTCGGCCCATGGGCCCACCCTAGTCCTGGAGGCTCGTATGACTTGTTTACTGACCCTACAATCACCACATGATCTTTCCCCGTGTTTTGTCCTCAATCGCACAGTACCGCGAATCACTTCCCGGTAAGTCACCCATCCTTAATTTTTTCCAGCTCAAGAACGCTTAACTCTGGAGTTCTTTCTGGATAAGTGACTGAAAAGATAAGTGCATTTTGGTGACATAAGTAGCCAAATTAATTCTTATAAGCCTCTCCGCATATACCAGAAATCGGGATGTTACAATACTTATAACGCCTGACCGCCTCTACCTGTGGGCTCCATGCCCTCTCTCGGCCCGTGGGCCCCACCCTCGTCCGACGGCCGGTGCGCTAGTGCGGGAGTCTAGCAAGACTTGTTTACTGACCCTGCAATCACCACATGATCTTTCCCTGTGTTTTGTCCTCACTCGCACAGTACCGCGAATCACTTCCCGGTAGGTGCACTTTGGTGACATAGGTAGCCAAATCAATTCCTATAAGCCTCTCCGCATATACCATAAATCGGGATGTTACACTCTCCTACATCAAGAAGAAACCTGATCTCTTTGGGTCAATTGGAACAGCATGGCTGTTGGTTTAAATCCAAAAACTATAGAATGCAAACATTCAAGGATGACAGGGAAGTTCTGGCAGGTGATTACACATACACATTGTACATGTTGGATGGAAAACCAGAGCTAGAACATGCTAATGCAGCAATGAAATCAGATGATAAAACAGTCTTATGGCACATCAGGTTGGGACATATGAGTGCAAAGAATTTACAGTTCCTGGTCAAGAAAGAGTTTATCAAAACTGGGGAAATTTCAGAGATGAATCAGTGTGAACACTGCATTTTGGGAAAGTCTCATAAGCTGCCATCCAAGACAGGTAAACATACATCTATGGGTCCATTAGAGTATGTACATTCTGATTTATGGGGATCCCCAAATGTCACTCCAAGTTTGTCTAAGTGTCAATACTACATTTCTTTTGTGGATGACTACTCGAGGAAGGTTTGGGTATATTTTCTCAGAACTAAGGATGAAGCGTTCAACAAGTTTGTTGAATGGAAAGCTTTTGTGGAAAATCAGTGTGGGAAGAAGTTAAAAGCTTTAAGGACAGACAACGGTCTTGAGTACTATAACAAAGTGTTTGATGATCATTGCAAGCACCATGGGATTATGAGGTACAAGACTTGTCCCTACACTCCATAACAAAATGGAGTTGTTGAGAGACTTAACAGAACCATTCTTGAGAAAGTAAGGAGCTTACTAAGTGAGACATGATTGGGAGAAACATTTTTGGCTGAAGCTGCATCTACAGTGGTATATATGATCAATAGGACACCATCTACGCCATTAAATTTTGAGATACCAGAGGAGGTTTGGTCTGGAAGAAAACCAGAATACTCCCACATGAGAAGGTTGGCTGCCTGGTTTATTATCATGTGGAACAAGGGAAATTGAAGCCAAAGGCTAAGAAAGGAGTATTAATGGGTTATCCTCAGGGTGTTAAAGGTTACAGAATTTGGAGTGGTGAATATTGGTGTATTGTGAGTAGAGATGTCACTTTCTTTGAAAATACTGTCTACAAAGACATAGGAAAAAATTCAAAGGAAGAAATTCAGAAGCCTAAGCCTAAGGGAAAGAAGAAAGTTACATTCTCTATGCCTACTGATCAGTCTGACAAGGAAGAGTCAGATTCTCTAGAGGAGAATTCAGCTGGAGGTGGAGTCATTTCTGAGTCAGATGATGTTGTAGCAGATTCTAAAGATGACTCTGAAACAGAAGATTCACCACATAATCTTCGGAATTATCTCTTGGCCAGAGATAGAAAAAAAGGCAGATTAAACCCCCAAGCAGGTTTGATGATTCTGATGTAGCAGCCTATGCTTTGATAGTGGCAGAATTTATGGAAGAAGAAGAGCCAGGAACCTATCAAGAAGCTATGAATGGGAAAAACAAACTCAAATGGACAGGAGCTACAAAGGAAGAGATGGAGTCTCTTATTAAGAATCAAACATGGGATCTAATACAAAGACCAGAAGGACAAAGAACTATTGGTTGCAAGTGGATATTCAAACTCAAACCAGGAATTCCAGGAGTGGAGGAACCTAGATATAAAGCACGGTTAGTTGCAAAAGGCTTCTCACAGATTAAAGGAATAGATTATCATGAAGTGTTCTCACCAGTTGTGAAACACATTACTATACGGTTGGTATTGTCTATGGTGGTCAATATGGACCTGGAATTGGAGTAGTTGGATGTAAAAACATCATTTTTACATGAGAATTTGGAAGAAAGAATCTTAATGGAGCAACCAGAGGGTTTCGCTAAGGGTGACAAGGTGTGTCTACTTAAAAGGTCTCTGTATGGATTAAAGCAGTCTCCACGACAGTGGAACTTGAGGTTTGATCAGTTCATGAAGACACAAAACTTTACAAGAAGTCGGTTTGATCCTTGTGTCTACTTCAGGTTATATGATGATGACAGTTATGTCTATCTACTCCTCTACGTAGATGACATGTTAGTTGCTGCTAAGGATATGAAAGAAATAAGGAGGCTGAAAGATATCTTAAACAAGGAGTTTGAGATGAAAGACCTAGGACCTGCAAAGAGGATCCTAGGAATGGATATTATCAGGGACATGAGTAAGGGTGTTTTAATGCTTTCACAGGAAGCTTATATTGAGAAAGTTTTGAGAAATTTTGGTATGGCTGACTCAAAACCAGTCTCTACACCTATGGGATGTCATTTCAGACTTTCTAGTACTAAGCAGGAAGAAAAAGGTGAAGCAGAGTCAGAAATGAGAAACATACATTACTCCAGTGCTATTGGGAGTCTCATGTACGCCATGGTTGGCTCACGTCCTGATATAGCACATGTCGTTGGTCTGGTAAGTCGCTTCATGGGCTCTCCTTGCACAAATCATTGGAAAGCTGTTAAATGGATACTGAGGTATTCAAAAGCACATCAAATTTGAAGCTAATTTTCATAAAGTATGATAAATTTGAGGTGAAAGGTTACTGTGATAGTGCTGACCTAGATAGAAGGAGATCCATTACATGCTATTTGTTCCAAGTAGGAGAAAACACAGTGAGTTGGCGTTCAGGGCTGCAACAAGTAGTTGCTTTGTCAACGACATAAGCTGAATATATGGCCCTAACATAAGCTGGTAAAGAAGCGATATGGTTGAGTGGAATTACTGGTGAATTGGGATTTCCTCAAAAGGGTGTTGAAATCTTTTGTGACTCGCAAAGTGCAATCTGCTTGGAAAATAACAGCACCTTTCATGAGAGAAAGAAGCACATGGCTGTCAGGATGAACTTCATCAGGGATGCTGTTGAAGATGGATCAATCGTGGTACTGAAAATTGATACAAAGGTGAATCCGGCAGATATTCTCACAAAATCAGTGCCGGTGAAGAAATTAGAAGAGGGGAGAAGTCATCTGAGAGTTCTCAGAGACTGAATTTTAGCTCGGTAAAGCGCTAGGTTTCCGGCAAGGAGATGTCGGAATGGAGAAGAGGAGCGGCGTGTTTCTCAGAGGTGATTTTCCAAAATGGAATCAAGTTGGAGATTGTGAGCTACGATTCTGTTTTGGACAATTAGGTCTGTGATTTCTGGATGTGGGATTAGTGGTGTAGCTAAAGCCCAATATGATGACAAATTGAAGAAGAAGCCCAAGAGGAGCTTCACGACTTGTTGCTCTGCGTTGTTTGTCGATCTCATCATAGTCACGACAAATTGGGACAAAAGCAGAGAATATAAAAGAAGAGTCAAATAGAAGCAGGTGAAAGCAGGTGAGCAAGAGTGATTTGCAACACAGTAAAAGAGAAAGCAGGTGAGAGGGTGACAGAAAAGAGCTTGTAAGGGGTGAGTGAAACTTATCTTCTTCCTTGATCTTCATCTTCTTCTTCTGGGTAATTTCTCGGTTCGGTGAGTGTTGTGAGTTGGAGTGTGATCACTTGTACGAAGCTTCTCTTGATACTCTTGTAAGCTAGGTTAAAGCTCACCGAGACGTACCATTGCCGGTTTTGGCGTGGGGACTCGTTATTTTCCCGTGTCATTTCTTCCTTTACTTTCTGCACATAAACATCAAGCAAAGAATCAGAATATCTAATACAGAACCAAAACTTAAAACTTGTTACATTTCTGATGATGAGTTTAGTGATGAAGAGAAAGAAGGTGAGAAGGAAGAGGAAAAAGAAGCGGAGATAGAAGAATCTTAAGGTATGCTTCTATTATACTATCTCTAACTTGAAAGAGAAATCCATCATTTGCTTCTTTGTGATTTGTTTTTATAGTTTTGTTGTTTGGTTTCATTGATGTTTATCTTAGTATGACCTAATGTAGGTCACAGGGGAAGCTGAATATACTGATGATACCCCAGTGCCTCCTAATACGTTGCATGCTGCCTTAGTGCTAAGCAAAGTTAGTTTTGTTGGTCTGTTTCTTGCCAAAGATGTTCCCGGGGATAATATGATTGGACCAATTGTTGCCGATGAAGAATTGTTTGCTACGGACGTGGTCACGTGTGTGGGACAAGTGATGAGACCTCAATTTTTGCTTTCTTTCTTAGCTTTTCCATGGAGATTCAATAGCAAGAAAGCAAAATAGCAAGGGTTATGCATATATTGATTTTGTTATACTACTCAAAAAAGTAAATGAAAGTTCTCGTATAGATCCAGTTATTTTATTGGATATATGTATTTCGTTCTCAACTTCATTATCGGTTATACTACGAGATATTACAACAACAACAAACAAAAAAAATTGTCCATGGTCTTGTTCAGTTGGACATGGTTGTTTATAGGCTTGGTCATTTTTGGGGTTGATCATTTCTGTCCACAAAAAAAAATTGTCCGGTTGGACAAGACCATTTGGGGTTGGTCAAGACTAGTTGACATCCCTACGCGAAAGAGAGAGAAAATGTTATTTCTCTATTACCATATTAACTCTATGAGAGATAAAGATTAAATGTGTATTTCTCATAGATAGTCAAAGTGTATTACATTAGTTCCCTTTTATATACATCATCTAAATATATATATGCTAATACATTATAAATACAGTCATTGATACATATCACAAATTGTTATATATGCTAATACATTATAAACACGGTCATTGATACATATCACAAATGTTGAAACAATGTATCCCTGTAATAAACTTGAATAAAAAGACATTTCCCCCTCTTAATTATCTACATACTACTTCTAAATTTAAAAGAAGTGTAGAACAAGGCCATTTCGAACTGCCAGAACAATGAATCGCCTCTCGTGTTTTCTGCTCGTTATTGGATTGAGCATGGGACTGAGTAGTAGCGTAAAGTGGAATGAGAAAAACTCTGTTTTCTTTAAAAATTCTCTTGGCCGGAACAATATCTTGAAGATCTCCATTGCCTATCGAACGAAGACGATCTAGGCATTCACTTCTTGCGGCCTGGAGAAACCTACGATTTCAGTTTTCATGAGAGTGTTTTCAAAACAGAAGTCTATTGTTACCTATGGCAAGGGACTAATTTCAAGTTCCATGCCGAGTTTACGGGATATGAAGGTGTTGGTCTTATAGTTCATTATGGTAAAAAGAACTTTTGGGATGCTAGAGAAGATGGAATTTACTTCACACATGGCCAAGAAACTCCTAAGTTAGAATATAAGTGGCAATAATAATAAGATAAACTTTGTTTTAAGTTAAGCAAAAAAAAAATATTGTTCTTCTATATTGTGAAAGGGAAACTTTTGTAATAAATTATCAAAAGCACATTTATATATATATATATATATATATATATATATATATATATATATATGTATGTATGTATCTAATCTGTTAAATCTGATCTAACAGAGTGAATTTTTGTGTCTAAACAGGAAAAAACGCATATAAATCTATTCCTATCATAGATAACTTTTAACATTTATATTTTTGTGGATAACTATCCTTATTTCCAAACAGAATAATTTTGTTCAATTAAAAATTCATTTTTTTGAGATAAAATTTTTAATACAAAGTATAATCTCTTAAACATTTGATATCACAAAGTTTTAATTTTGGTTATATTTTAATTTAATTCCGAAAATTAAAAAATTATTTTAGATTATTTTAGATTTTCTTAAATATATGTTATATTATTTACCAAAAATCAGAAAAATTAGTTATTATCTTCAAGAATAATAAATCAGATATTAATAAATCAACTTCTGTCTCTTTCCTGTAGGGGTATTTCGGTCCGAAATGAGGTAAAATTTTGGTCAAATCTAATTTGCCATTATCTATCTATTAACATTTACCTAATTTTATGGTCAACCTACCATATACATCTAATTCACCCATATATATATGCTAATACATTATCAACACAGTCATTGATACATATCACAAATGTTGAAACAATGTATCCCTTTACAACAAAAACAAAATTATCCAAATAGTTACTCTTTAATTAGATGCCAAACAGCAAAAGCGCTAAGGACAAAAGAAAAACAGCAGAACGGATAAACGGATTCGTATTAGCCAAAACAAAGATGTTTAAAAATAGAATGGATAACCATGTAATAAACTTGTATAAAAAGATATTGCCCCCTCTAAATTTAAAAGAAGTGTAGAACAAGGCCATTTCGAACAGCCAGAACAATGAATCGCCTCTCGTGTTTTCTGCTCGTTATTTGATTGAGCATGGGACTGAGTAGTAGCGTAGAGTAGAATGAGAAAAACTCTGTTTTCTTTAAAAATTCTCTTGGCCGGAACAATATCTTGAAGATCAATTGCATATCGAACGACGACAATCTAGGCTTTCGCTTCTTGCGGCCTGGAGAAACCTACGATTTCAGTTTTCATGAGAGTGTTTTCAAAACAGAAATCTATTGTGACCTATGGCAAGGGCCTAATTTCAAGTTCCATGCCGGGTTTACGGGATATGAAGGTGGTGGTCTCATAGTTCATTATGGTAAAAAGAACTTTTGGGATGCTAGAGAAGATGGAATTTACTTCACACATGGCCAAGAAACTCCTAAGTTAGAATATAAGTGGAAATAATAATAAGATAAACTTTGTTTTAAGTTAAGCAAAAAAAACACTTTGTATGGTACATACATACATACATACTTTCTCACTAATCAAACACTTTGAAATAATCACATACATACATACAAACTTTGTATGGTAAACCTACTTTCTCTATGGTCATTAGGCTTCGGAAAAATACACTTAATTAGGCTCACTAATCAAACTCATCAATTAATATTTCCCCTAAAGCCCATCACAAACAGTATCCAATTTTTGTACTATATAAAGCACATGAACCAAAATGCTATAAAGCTTTTTGTGTATTATATACAACATTAGATTAGATCCCGCGCAAGAGCGGACCTGATAGTAGACTTTTCAGTCTTTTTAGATATCAATTCTCTAGATACTAAGTAGTATAAGAGGTATCGAATCCAATAGGTTAAGTTCAAAAACACCAAGAATGCATAGAACTACTTAAGTTTAGCAACAAGATTGGTTTTAGTTTCAATCCTAGCAATCCTAATTTAATTCAAGCAAGCAAATAAGTAAACAAGTACTAATCGAGATTTAACAAATGATTAAAGCAAGCTCTAGAGTGAGGTTATTGACTTAGGTGAATTCATTGATTGATCAAGGATTGCTAAATAACACAAACAAGCATTTCTCCCTAGGCTTAGAATGTCAAAACAAGACTAACCCACTTCCATGGTTTTAATCACTTTGTTAATTAGCAAATCAAGAACATATTTCCATTTATGAAAAACTAATTAACAAGCATGAATATCTAATTCCAATGGCCATAATACTCTATAGACAACTAATCCCTAAGACTAAACAAGTAAAATCTCTTATCTAACTTGTAGGGGCATTTCATCAAACACCTTATGTGCATGAAATGCCCTAAGGTCTAAACTAGCTTTTCCAAGCTTAATCAAGCATTAAGAACCTTAGATCAGAGAGGGAGAAGATGATCTAGGTCCTAAACATCCTTAACCATTCAAGAAGACACCTAATCTACCTCACCCATGAGCTTTAAAACAAACTACTCACTAATCATCATAGAACCCTCAAATCTCATAAGAGAAATTAATGATCCCATGATTAAGTGATTAGGGAAATGAAATATTAAAGAAAATAAGATGAAACTAGATTAATAAAACTTAGAATGCATAAATAAAATCAATATCTCTTACAAAATACTTAGCAAATCACCAAAAGGGGGTTCTTTGCCTTAGAAAATAGGATAGATCTAAGAAAATTAGGGTTTTGAGCTTAAATATTATTGCTGGGTGGACCGGGTCAACCCGGAACAAAACGAGTCTTGACCCGACCGGGTCTGGGTCAACCAAGGTTTTAGGCTGCATACCGGATGGCAGATACCCGACGGCGGATCCGGTATTGGTGGTCTCCCTTGGGTGAGATGAAGACGCGTACCGGACAGGTGGATCGGCGTGGAACAGTCGTCATCCGGCATTGGGCTCATGCTGCGTACCGGACGGCGGATACCGGACGGCGGATCCGATATGATGCCCTGAAGACGCATGTCGGATGCTTGGATCGGTGTGGAACGAATCCCATCCGGCACTAGGCTCGGACCGCATACCGGACGGGATACGCGGGACAGTGGATCCGGTATGATGCCCTGAAGATGCATGCCGAATGCTTGGATCGGCGTGGAATGCGGCTCTTCCGGCGCTGGGCTCAGGCCGCATACCGGACGGGGGACGCTGGACGGTGGATCCGGTATGATCGTTTGCCAAGCTTCTTTGTGCCTCTAGCTTCTTCTCCTTGCTCCCAATCCGAACGGTCTCAAGTCCAAGACCTCCAGCCATCTCCAAAACACCTAGAATACATTCCAAAACAATGTGAAACTCTCTAGGACCTAATACACCATCCTAACTCTAATAAAGACCAATATGCTAGACGAAACTACGATTATGCACGCAAATGACTAGAAAAAGCTAACTAAAATGAATGCTAGAACATGTAAATTATGAGGTTATCAACTCCCCCAAACTTATTCATTTGCTTGTCCCCAAGCAAACAAACAAGAAAAGGGAGAGAGGGAGCAATGAAGATAGAGTCCAAAAATGTCAACAAAAGAAAACCATTTAATGGTGATTCTAAAATGCACTTGAACAATCTCTACTCCAAAAGATTTTACCATACTCATCACAATATGAATCAAGTTCAAGAATTACCCTACACAAGCGTTCGTATCCCCCAATCCTTTACCATTCATTAAACGAAACCATGAATCATATTTATGCAAATCAAATAAACTCACTTGGCTAAGGAACAAGGATTTTGAGATAAAAATGATCTCAATAGATGTGGCAATTCCATTGCAAAAGATATCTCAACGAATAAATGAACTCAGCAAAATGCTAAGGGTAAAAAGCAATTGATGCATACAAGGATAGACTTCCATCTATCCAATGTCCCAAATGATTTCAACCCTACTTCTAAGCCCCATTAAGATCACCCCTAAGCTACACTTTCTTCCAAGGTAATTTGCCCTTCATAAACCACATTATCACATCAATTCTTCTTCGTTTAAGCACTTGGGGAAAAATTATTCTTCACCTCCGATCACCAAATGGTTTGGCCCATTTCCTTTTATTCTTTAGCTCATCTTTTGCTTTTCTTACTTGGTATCTTTCTTCATCCATTGGATGCACTAGCCATTTTTGACTTCTTTCCTTCTTTTTGTAACTAGAGACCCTATTTTCTTTATCACTTAGAGCTATATCAACTATTCCTTGCCAACTATTTCAATCATTAACTTTTTCCCCTTCTCCTTCTCCTACTCTTTCTCTTGTTTCCACCTTTTCTCTTGCTTTGCACGCCCAAGACTATCTCTTCTCGTTTCACCCCAAACTCCCATTCTATCTAGCCTAACCTACGCTTAGCCCAATGATGTGCGAGCTAAATCAAAATAAAATCATTTCCTTGTCGCTCTAAACCCAACACTTTTTGCCAAGTCCATTCGAAAAAATATAGGCCTCGCAACACTCACTAAAGATTTAGGCTTGAAAGGACGGTAAGTTAAGGGTGAGGATTACCATCCCAAAGATGGGGATCGGCTACTTGGACTAACAAGAGTGGTAAAAAACGGAATAAGATAGCCCAAGTATGTCTATGGTATCTATGAGTCCATTTTTCAATACATAAACATGATAATTGCTAGCCAAAATTAGGGGTTCAAATCATTAGAATTGGGTTCAATTCAAAGCTTGTTTCAACCAAGACGAAAACATCAATGCATATGATCCAAGTATGGTGAGTCCTTACTTTCAAGATGTTCAAATGCATTTAACTACTAAAGCTTAAGTTGACATTTTTCAAGGACAATCTCATCATTGCACTCATGCGTATGAATGCAAATCCTATATGAACTCTAGACTCAATCTTAATATGAGATGCAACTAGATGACTTATATGAATGCACATAATTTTTTTTATGAATGCATGAGACTCAAAATGCTCAAATAAAAATAAGATCAAAATAAATATGATTAGATACCGGTCCCTCCCCCCAAACTTAAATCACACATTCCCGGTGTGAAATAAATTCAAGAGAAGAGGCAAAAACAAAAGAATAAAACAACTATACAAAGCAAGACTCAAGAAAGGAAAAAAAATGATTAGATACTGGTCCCTTGGCGCTAGAAGGAGGGTTGGATCGGTGTGGAACGGTCGTCATCCGGCATTGGGCTCAGGCTGCGTACCGGACGGCCGATACCGGACGGCAGATCCGGTATGATGCCCTGAAGACGCATGCCGAGTACACACGAGTACTATGTGCTAACCATTGGATTCTTTATAAAACAAATATCAAAAAAATGATAACAACTTGTTATTCTTCTAATTTTATATATTATGAATCCTATATTGATTTTATAGTTTACATTTTTTTATTTTGTAGTTTTTATTAATTTTCCTTATTTTACTAGTTTCCATTTTATAAAAAAAATACACAATTTATTTTCTTCTTTTTTTTGCTATTTTTTCTTTAAAACCAAATAAATAACTAACAATAGAAAAATCTATATTATTACACTATCACATATCATGATTTAAATTAACAATTACACATGTTATGATCTGATGAGTTAAAATTATCCTACAAACCATGTTCGTATGATGAGTTAAAATTATAAATCGGTTATTAGATTTTCAGAATTTTTGAGTTTTTTTATTAGTCAATTTTAAAATTTTCCAATTTTGACTTGACATTTGTCACGATTAGGTGAATTAGATACTTTAAAACATTCAGTTTTATATAATAAGATTTTCTTATTCTAAAGTAAAATATATTTTTTTATAAAAAAATTGGCTTTTGTTCATTTTCTTTTTATGATTGTTATCTATTGTTTAATTTCCTTATTCTAATCTAAAATATATTTTTTCGTTATTTAAAAAAACTTTGGTTTTCATTTGTAGTTTTGTTTAATTTCCTCAATCTAAACATCACTACTATTTTTTTTCTTATTACCTTTTAAGATTATTGTTTTTGTCTATTTGTTTCCTAATATCTTTTAAGATTCATAAAATTTTACTTTTATTGTTAATATTATGTGTTAAAATATAATTAGAATTTTATTAAACACGTGTCAAAATATAATTAAAAATTTATTAAACATATGTCAAAATCTAATCGATTAAACACGTTTAAAATATAATTGGAAATTTATTAAATACGTGTCAAAATATAAATGGAAATTTATTAAACACTTGTCAAAATCTAGTCGGTTAACTGAACACGTGTTGCGATTATGCGAGTTACTAACTTTGAAACATTTTTCTTCATATAATAAATACAATTTGATATGTTTATATTTTTTTTATATGAAATCTAAGCATATAAGAAATCATGTACTTTTAAAAAATTTATGATTAATTTCAAAAACTTATGAAATAAATATATATTTTGAAAGAAACATTTGGTGAAACATATGCAGCAAATACAGCAAATACCCTTGGATACGATTATTGGATTTTTAAGTTTAATGTGTCAAATTATATATTTATCTGTTGTAAATATATAATAATACATATTCAACTTTAATAAAATATTATGCGGTTTATCGTTTAGCTAAACAACATAATATATCTTATTTTTGCAATTTATTAGATAGTTTTGATCGATTTTTTGAGTTTTAAAAGTCATGATTTGCTTATTTAGAATTTGAATAGAAGAACTAAGATATGGAAGTACACATTTTAAAATTAGAAATGTGTAGATTATTATATAGAGTTTGGTCGTTTTTGTATATTTATAATTTTCCTTTTTAAGTTTGGTCGTGGTATAAACTTTCAAGTTTTCTTTTGTCACTTTCTTTTATTATAAGTTTTTCTTAGTTATTCTGGTTTTCTACCTTTTTAATATTGCCTTTTTGTTTAATTTTTTTAATATTTATTTTAATTTATTTTTACATTTTTATTAAATTGACATATGTCAAGATCTAAATGAATCGTGACAAATGTAACAATCTCGTGAATAATATATATCCTACGTGTCACGTTCACGTTGAGAGATTCAGCTTTATATAATAAGATATTACTAATGTCTGATTAGTGGTACCCTCTACGGATGTTCATATATGTATGACTTAATTTGGCTTAGTTTGATTTGGTTATTAAGTTCACAATTAATAATTCTATTTTACATTATAAACACAGTCATTGATGCATATCACAAATGTCAAAGCTGAACGTAGACACAAATGTATCCCTTTAACCAAAAAAACAAATTAATTTATCCAAATCATTATTACTCACAATTAGATGCAAAACAGCAAAAGCGATAAGGGCGAAAGAAAAACAGGAAAACCGATAAACGAATTCATACTAGTCAAAACAAAGATGTTTAAAAATAGCAAGAATAACCATGTAATAAACTTGTATAAAAGACATTGCCCCTCTTTATTATCTACAGATTACTTCTATATTTAAACGAAGTGTAGAACAAGACCATTTCGAACAGACAAAAGTTCAAAACAATGAATCGCCTCTCATGTTTTCTGCTCATTATTGGATTGTGCATGAGATTGAGTAGCGCAAAGTGGAATGAGAAAAACTCTGTATTCTTTAAAATTCTCTAGGCCGGAACAATATCTTGAAGATTAATTGTATATCAAACGACGACAATCTAGGCTTCCACTTTTTGCGGCCTGGAGAAACCTACGATTTCAGTTTTCATGATAGTGTTTTGAAAACAGAATTCTTGTGACCTATGGCAAGGACCTAATTTCAAGTTTCATGCAGGGTTTACAGGATATGTAGGTGGTGGTCTCATAGTTCATTATGGTAAAAAGAACTTTTGGGATGCTAGAGAAGAAGGGATTTACTTCACACATGACCAAAAAACGCCTAAGTTAGAGTATAAATGGAAATAATAATTAGAGATAATCTATTGTTAAGCAAAAAAATATATTGTTCTTCTGTATTGTGCACTACAAGAAAAGTGGGCATTGATAGCACATTACGATAGCGCAGTTTCTGTAACTGCTATTATAGGTGATATCGGGGATTGGGTTACTCTATCATAACATTCAAAAAATGCTATGCCGAAAAAACTCTAAGTGGGAAGCTAAAATTCCCTTTGCCTTTCATAAGTTCACCAATGACCGCCAACACTTAGCCAAAAAATAAAGATTCAGCACCTAAGTGTATATATGTCCATAAAAAAGATATACACAGACAAAAAAAAATTTAGACCTTAAAAAAAAAAATTCCCTTAGGGTAAGTTTCTCTCTAGCCTATTCTTCTTCGTCTCTCTCAAATCGCTCTCTCTCTCGCCGACTCCCTCTCTCTCACTGACTCCCTCTTCCTCCTGTGATTCTAGCCTCCCGCTCATATCAGGTTAGCTTCGATTGCTAAACCCTAAGTTTTCATTCATCATTTTGCTGGATACAAGACATTAGAGATGATGAACCTCCTAAGGAAATCAGCGATATCCCTCGGCAGCATATCTAAATCGAAAAAGGCTTTGACCCTTTTGATTTCCTCCGCTTCACAACCTTCTGGAATCCAAAATCGGGTCCTTTTCTCCTCAGCTCAAAATGCCATTTTCTTCTCCAACCACTACAAGAAAAGGCACGTTGGTAGCGCGAAAAAATGCTACCGTAGCTTTTGATAGCGTATTTTTAAACGCTAGGTTCGCCGCAGCTACAATAGACCCCCTCCCCCTATTGTAGCATTTTTAAAAATGCTACGTTAGTCTGACTTATGATAGCGCAAATCAAAAGCTATAGAAATTAATTTCCTAGCGTCATATTTGTGCTATTCTTAGATTTTTCATATCATATTTTTAATGCTGTAATTTATTTTATAGTGACAATTTTAAAACGCCATTGATTATTTATTAATGGCGTTTTTGTCGTGCTATAAGATAATCTATAGTAGGAGATTACAAATGTCATTGATTATTGTTTCATGACATTTTTCTCGTGTTGTAACACTAATTATGATGACAAATATAAAATGCAACCGAATATTTGTATCGTGCTATAATTAAATTGCTATATATTGAGATGATATTACCTAATTAATATAATTAACACTAATTAAAGACAATTATATCATAAAATATAACTAGATTTTCTATTAAAATTATAAAACAACAAAGTCATAACATACAAAACATTAAATCTTAAACATACCTTGTAACCATCAAACATAGACAAAAGCAAAACACTAGTATTTACAACAGCATCGATACCATGTCTCTAGTCTCTACGATGAGCTTCGCCACGTGAGGACTGTCCTTGTTCCTGTTTAGGCATTTTCATTGGAGTGGATCGGGCATTGTTACTGAGGTTTCGCAAAGCTCTCCGGTACATCGGATCGATGTCTTCTTCGTCATCCTCTCTGCGTATCAGGTAGCGCGTCTATATTCTTCTATTGTGATCTCCTCCACGTCACTGTCACTTCCTTGATCGTCATTAGCATCTTCTTTTAGCTGTTGGCGGACTTGTGGTTTCACTCCGAATGCTGGGAGTCCGCATACGATTCCTTTCCTTGCTTCCATCGTAACTACAGTTTCTACATTAGAAAAGTGAACACAAGTTAGTGTTTCTGAAGTTGTGAACTTTAAGAAGTCATATTTCCGATTAAACAACTCAGAAAAATCCATGAAATGTTGAACAGAAACAAATCAAAGAAATTAACCAGACATACATGACAAGTGGTGAAAAACGTAGTTGTAAAATTGCTGAGAGATAATACAAATACCTTGTGATAGTGACGAGACCTAGTGTGAAACACTGTGAGTACTAGATCCAACCTGCACAGCAATAAGATGCATGTCTGAGTTTATAATGCCCAATTACATAGATCACAAACGAGTAAGAACAATAAATCGAAAAGGATAACCTGAATGTGGCAACGGATATTGAGTCACCTACTTATCTTCGTCTTAGTTCGCCACAAAGATCTCTAGGGCTTCGAAGCTTCCTACTCTAGTTGTGTGATATCCTCCACATCACTTTCTAGATCGTCATTTGCTTCTTGTTGTGGTTGTTGGAGGAGTTGTGGTTTGACTCCGTGATTGAGAAAAACTCCTGCCTGAAAAACATAAAGAAGATTGATCAAAAGATGTTCTAAGGGAAGTTGCTTCGAAAAAACGTTGCCTGGTAAATCAGACAACCTTTTCACAGAAATTAAGAACATTTCGGCCTTTGACTTAGCTCCACTTACAATCAAGTTGCCTGGTTAACGTTTTCCAGGATTTGAAGTCATAGCGTGATTAGAGTCAACGCATACCTGTCATCATTCAATAACTAATGCCAATAAAACATAATTATCATCACGACACAAATTTGTGAACAGGTACATTGGAATGGTTCCAATTTACATAGGAAATTAGCTCAATAATTCAAAAGCGTTTCTATCCTGATACAGAAAAGCAACACTATTCAGTTCCAACATATAAATGCTATACTCATACTTGCTAATGCAAGGGTACTACTCGTAATCATCAAAGAAGTCTTGAATGTATATTTGAAAATTTCCAAGGGAAACTAGCTCGATTTTGCTTGATTTCAGATGCAGAGAATGTGAAGAACAACTCAAAACGCAGAAGAACACTAATAATATATGTAATTTCGTAATCCAATTGAGTTTCCACATGCATTAAAAAAAATTCTGGCGGAAAAGGGAATTAACCTTGAGAGATGAAGAAGGACGAAGAGAGCACACTCCTACGCGGAAACCGAATCCAGGATAAGAAGGAAGCCCGCGTCGGATTCGGCCAACAAAACTCGATTTCGCCGGCAGAAGGAATAGGAAGAGGAGAGGAGTAGATAAGACAAGTTCTTCGGAGAGACGTGGGATGGATCGAGAGATGAACCACCGTGAGAGGGATCGAGAGAGAAAGAAGAGAGAAGACTTACCGTAGGTCAACGGCGGCTGTAAACGAGGAAGGAGACGAAAGAGACGAATAAGAGAAGAGGATGAAAAAAGGAGAAGATTAATGTCCGTTAGACTGAATATCATCAACGGTTGATATTAAAACAAAAGTCGAATCCTTGTGACTATGGATTAACCAATCAGAAGCTTTCATTTGGTAATATAGTTTTTTTATTTAATTTTGATGTTTAAATCTAAAATCTAAGATTTATAGTTCATAATTTACGATTTATGAATTGGGGTTTTAAGATTTAAAAAATGAATATATTTAATTATAAGTTTTATATTTTTTTGTAATTGACAAATATGAAAAGTATGTTTCAAACGTGAATCGTTAACACTATACTCCAATACTCTAAATCCTAAACCCTATACACTAATTCAAACTCAAAGAATTATTCTGTTTAGACACTAAATCAAACCTTAAACCCTATACAATAAATCAAACCCTAAATCTTATACACTAAGTCTATTGTGGTATACATGAAACTCAAGAAAAAATATGTATTTCAAACCCTAAATCCTAGAGACTAAATCTAACCCTAAACCCTATACACTAAATCAAACTCGAAAATTCTTCTAATTATTTTTTATTTTAAATTTTGTGTTGTGTATTATTACCCTAAACCTTAAACCTAAACCCCAAATAAGTTTTTACAGTATGAAACAATAATTTTATTGTATTTTCTTTTGTTAATTGACAAATGGAAAAATATGTTACAAGTGCGAATCATAAACCCTATACTCCAATGCCCTAAACCCTAAACCTAAACCCCGATCCCCAAACCCCAAACCCCAAACCCTATACCCTAAACCTAAACCCCAAACCCTAAATCATAAACTCTAAACCTTAACCCAAACCCCGAACCCCAAACCCTATACCCTAAACCTAAACCCCAAACCCTAAATCATAAACTCTAAACCTTAAACCTAAACCCCGAACCCAAACCCTATACCCTAAACTTAAACCCTAAATCATAAACTCTAAACCTTAAAGTTTAAACTTTTAATGATACAAATTAAATTATAAACCAAAAAAACAAAACAATAATTTTAAAACTCTAAACCAATAATTTAATTATTATATATACTCAAAACTAAAACCCACACTTATAATGTAAAATATATCAAAATTTTCAAATCTAATCATTTTTAAGCCTGAATCATCAAACATAAAAAATGAATATTATATATCAAAAAACTAAAATTGGATATATATATATATATATATATATATATATATATGAAGTTAAAATGATCTTATGTTCTTAGTATGAAATAATAATTTTATTGTATTTTCTTTTATTAATTGACAAATATGAAAAATATGTTTCATGTGTGAATCATAAACCCTATATTCTAATGTCCTAAACCCTAAATCAAATATTCAAGATTTATACTTTTAATTTTTGTTTAAAAAATAATATTTCTAGATTATGTTATACTTTTAATTCTCGTGTTGTCCCTTATGTGGATTTTCCAAACTCTGCTTTAACCAAAAAAACAAAAACATGAACTACAAAAGAGAACATGTCAACACATATAAATACGTGATGCTTTTCCATTAAAAATAAACACAAAGTTTATACATAAAAAACATGAACTTAACCATCTTACAAAATGTGGCTAATTCTAGAATCCTACAATAGAAAAAGAACCATAAGTTGTAAGGAAGAAAAAGAATCCTAGATAAGAGTCCATCTTCAACTCTTTGCATTGGTCCTCGTTCAAGATGTCTGCAGTGAAGACATCACTGTACGTAGAAGCCACTTTTTACTTCCTCAACTAGAACAACAACACTTGAACATCCCTATTTTACCAACTCTGTAGAAACGCTTCCCGGTTTCTACCACACCTATCAAAGACAAATATGATGTTTTCCAGAAAAATTATAAAAAATCTCAAGTGTCGTAGGATAGGAATAATACCTAATTCTTTGTATCCGGTCCAGTCACTTTTCTCCCACCACTTTCAAGGATACCAATAAATCCAATTAAACGCGTCCACCTGGGGTGATACTTCATGGGGTTACGAAGAATAACCTCAGGATAACTAAAGTAGTGGAACACAATATTTAAGAGATAGCATAAAGCCTCAAACATTTGCTTTTTCTTAACCTCAAGAAGGTTTCTCACAATTTAAGAAGCAAGCAATTGTCAAGTATGGTTATATCAACAGCCATAATAGAAAGAAAATCCAGGGCAGTCTGTCAAATTTAACTCTAGAGAAACGATTTGTCCCGTTTCTGTCCACTCAGAAGATCCATCATTGGATCGACCGCCCATCCTTGTCCACCTACATATGTACCCATTTTCCCCGAGGTCCTGTCCGCTTTCTCTAAACCAAGTACTGCCATCTTCATTACTACCAGACTCATTCACATTCTCATTGAACAAATCGATGCCCCAATCCTTTTCATTAGCAATCCCATTGTCTACAGTAATGAAAATGACAAGGTGAAAACAAAAAATATCTGTCAGAGAAGACATCTCAATTATTAAACATGGTATGGGCTCTACACTCAAATAGGAATGCAGATAAACCTACTACGGAAAAAGAAGTAAATCACACCTCTTTTAGACGGAGTATCACGGGACTGAGGGCCATTAAGCCTTGGAGTGCAACGAGGATAGAATTTCTCTTCCTTGGACACAAACCGTGACCTGCCAAAACCCACAATTAGTCTCTTATCATTTGAAAACAAAGAGACTCGCATAAACTACATTAGAAACTTCCTAAGCTGCCATTAAAAAGGAGACTAAGACTACCTTAGCACCTTTTAAATAAAAAAACTACCAAAATCACATTGATTTTGTCTAGCAGAGAGGGTTCATGAATAAAAAATTGTTAGCCGAATTAAAATGAAGAGACCACTGCACATTTCGCAGATGAATTTCGGGAGGAAAAAAAGCAAGGCATAAGCATTAGTAAGCACACTGATTCTTTGTTCATTTGCGACCATTTTGGGGCTAAAAAAAGTAGTCGCAAATATTTCGTCGCTAAATAAAATGGTCACAAAACGGTCACTTTTTTGCGACTAATATGTGACACTCATTATCAGTCTTAATTTATAAACTGATTTGCGACTACTTGTAAAAAAAATATATATATTTTTATTTATTAATTTAATTAAATTACAAAAAAAATTAAAAAAATTAAAAAATGAAAGAAAAAAAAAGAAGATCGAAGAAACCGTCTGCTCGTCCGCCTGGCCAACTTCTCCCTCGCCGATCTGCTCCTCCGCCTGGCCAAGAAGAAACCGCCGCCGCAGCCCAACACCACCGCTGTCGGATCTGGAAAAAAAAAGAGTTGTGAATTTTTTGAAAAAACTCATGTCTGTAAATAGAGATTTTGAAGAACTTACCTTGGTTAATCGAGAAATCTGGGTTGGGAGTTTTGTAGAGGATGAAAAACCGATGGAGATAGACACCAGAATCGTCGAAATCTGTTAAGAATCAAGAGAGATTGAAGGAAGAGAAGTAAGAAGAAGAAGAAGAAAAACAAAAAAAGAAGAAGGAAGAGAAGGAGAAGACTAGTAGGAAGGAGATAGAGAAAGGGAAGGAAGAAAAAAATAAAAAAAAATAAAGCAGTTTAAATCCTCCACCATTTGATTAAACCAATCAACGGTGAAAGATCTCGATCCTCGTCACAAGGAACTAGCCAATGAGAAACTTTTATTATTTTTGTCATTTGGTCCCAAATTAGTCGCAAAATTAGGATTCTTTTGTGACTACTATTAAAAAAATTGACTGGGGTTGCTAAACGGTCGCAAATTTGGGACTATTTTGTGACAATCAAAAATCTTTACCCTAAACCCTAAACTTTAAAAACCTAGAAAGTTTGAATATGACTTTACAATGATTTTGTGTATATAGCAGTTCAAAAATATGTTAAAACTTAAAAATAAATAAATTTTGAGATAATTTTTATCTTTCAAAATCATTCCTTATAAAACACATGTAACACTTAGTAGATGTTATGATTAGATTGAAAATTTTGTAAGTGTTATATTTTTTTGTTTATTCTTTGATGTTTATGTGTAAGATCTAGTTTACAATTTAAGATTTAGAGTTTATGATTAAGGGTTAAAAATTTAGGGTTTAGAATTTATAATTTATAAAATGATCATATTAAAAAAATTTGTAAGTGTTGAATTTTTTTTGTATATTATTTAATGTGTTGTGTAAAATTTTGTTTACAATTTAAGATTTAGATCAAGTTTATGATTAAGAGTTAGAGGTTTAGGGTTTAAGGTTAAGGGCTTGTGGTTTGAGTTTAGAATTTAGTGATTTCTATTAAAAACAATCAAGTGGAGTCGCAAATTTGTCCCAAATTTAGGACTATTTTGTGACTACTATTAAAAATTAGTCTGAAATTAGTCTCAAATTGGTCACAAAAACTGGGTTTGCAAATTAGTATACATGTTACCCTAAACCCTAAACTTTAAGAACATATAAGGTTTGAATATCACTTTACAATGATTTTGGGTATATAGCTGTTCAAAAATATATTTTACAATTTAGGATTTAGAGTTTATGATTAAGGGTTAGAGGTTTAGGGTTTATAATTTAGGTTTTATAAAATGATTATATTTTAAAAATTGTAAGTGTTGAATTTTTTGAATATTATTTGATGTTTATTTATTTGATGTTTGTATATTATTTGATGGTTTAGGGTTTAGAATTTTTTTGTATATTATTTGATGTTTATTTTTAAAAAATCGAGTGGAGTTGCTAAACAGAAGCAAATCAGTCACAAATTTGTGACTACTTTTGCAAGTCCTTAAACAGTCGCAAATTTGAGACCCTTTTGTGACTCCTCTGTTTCGTCATTAATTTGCGACTGTTTTGCCACTGAATTTCGAGTAGTCGCAAAGTGGTCGCAAATTAGTCACACTTTCGTCCCACTTTTTTGCGACAAAAAAAGTCACAAAAGTTGGTCACAAAAACTGTGTGTTTCTTGTAGTGGAATCGATTGGAAAAAAACATAATTGACTTTACAATGGAAACGAATTAGAGAGCGAAATCAAGTCCATGTCTACATTGCACAATCGAAAAATAACTTACTTGGGAGATGCAAATGGCATTGCACATGAGGAAATTTTGATTCCGGCTCCATGGACGCTCGTTTTCTGATCGAAACGCCATTCCTCCGACTTCTCGAAACCCGCCCCAGAGCGGCAGATCGGTGCTAGCATATCTGCACGGAAGGGTCGGAGCCGATGCATCCGATGGAGGAGAAACTGAAAGTCGCATGTTGCTGAAAGAGATCGACAGAGGCTTTGAACTGAAGGATAGGAAGCCTGAGCTCAGAAGCGCTTCTGGGCACAGAGCAGAACAATCAGCGGTGGGGGAAGAAACAAGGCAGAGCAGATGGAGGACATGGCGGCAGCGGCGATGGAGAGAAGAAGGATGAAGAATATTGAGAGAGAGAAAGATGAGAGGGTTTTAGAGAAGGGAAAATATGAAGAGAGAAAGATGAGAAGGTCATAGAGAAGGGAAAATATGGAGAGAGAAAGAAACGCATAGTAATTAACTAAACATTAGAGTGAATGAGGAACTGTCCAGAGTGAGTTCGGCGCAAAAACCATATAATTGGCGAAGTATTTTGCCTCCAAAATGATTTTCCAGCTATAGTAAATATTTTTGGGTTCTCGCATAATTAAATTCTTTCCCAGCACAAATTTAATGCTACAATAGAGTTGAGATCCGATTTTGGCACTATTAGTAGCAGTTAGTGAATTAGTGCTACAATGAACTGTTACCAATGTCCATATTTCTTGTAGTGAACCCTACTCAATTTTCTACTCCAAAATGGAGAAATGCTATTTTTTCCCTCCAAATATGGAGTAACTCCATTTTCTACCCCATTTTGGAGTTAAAATTTTTTATTTATAATATAGTCCTTCAAAATTTTATACTTTTGATTTTTACCCCATTTACTTTTTGTTTTGACAAATATAATATAAAATAATGATATATATTTAATTTAAAAGAAATGATAAGTAAATTTAAAAATTGAAAACAGAAAAAAAAAATAGCATAAACTCATAATAAATTTAAAAATTGAAAACAGAAAATAAAATAGCATAAACTCATAATAAATTTAAAAATACATGAAAGTACTGAAATTAGAAACAGCATAAAATAAATTTGATGCAACAATGACTAATAATAATCTGGTAAACCAATTCCAGATCCACCAAGATCATTAAAGTATTGTCCAAATGAACCAGATTGAGGCGGATTTTGTTGATATTGTTGTTTCTCGGCCCTTTTTCGATAAATATGTGTTTGTTCAGACTGAACATATGCACGAAGATTATTTTTCAGAGGCTCCAGTCTACAATGATGTTATGTTTCGGAGAAGGTATTGAATGTCTCGTTCCCTATTCCTTCGTATTATTAATGCAGTTGAAAATCATGACAACTATTTCATGCAGCGAAGGGAATACAATGGGTAGACTTGGATTATCGCCTCTTCAGAAAGTGACAGCTGTGTTTCGGATGCTAGCATATGGTCTTCCAGCAGATGCTACAGACGAGTACGTAAAGATAGGCGAATCAATGGCAATCGATAGCATGAAAAGATTTTGTAGAGCCATAGTGAACATATTTTCGGAGCAATACTTACGTTCACAAACATATAATGATCTTTCCAGACTACTTTCAAAGGGGTTTTCCAGGAATGTTGGGTAGCTTAGATTGTATGCATTTTCTCCAATCTTGCTCAAGGTATCGCTCCTCCTGTTCATTATACAATTCAAGGAAAAGAATATAATATGGGTTATTATTTGGCTGATGGCATATATCCGAAATGGTCTACCATAGTGCAAACTATTCATTAGAAAATCGGTGCAAAGAAAAAATATTTTGCTATAAGACAAGAAGCATGTAGGAAAGATGTAGAACGTGCCTTCGGAGTTCTCCAATCACGGTTTGCTATTGTGAAAGGACCGGTTCGTTTTTGGTAAAAGAATGTGTTACATGACATAATGACTACATGTGTAATTTTACATAACATGATAATCGAGGATGAGCGTGATCTCGATGCTCCGATTGAAGTTGGAAGAGAAGCTCCACCTCCAGAGGTACAATTAGCTGAGGACGAAAATATTCGGTTCCAAAATTTTCTTACTCGTTTCAGAGGAATCAAAGATAAAAACATTCATTTCTCACTTCGAAATGTTTTAATTGATCATTTATGGGAAAAAATATTCAAATGGTGACGATTAAATTAAAATCTACTTTGTTTTGTTATTTTTTGGTGATGTAATGTGCTTTTCTTTGTATTATAATGATTAAATTTAAATAATATCAAAATTGATGGAAATTTTAAAAGAAAAAAAAATTAACAAGTCTATTTGTAAATTTTATAAATATAGTGTATTATTAGCAATTAACAATAAATTAAAAGAAAAGAATATACTTAGTATTTTTTTTGTAGTAGAAAATGGAGAAATACATTAGAGAGAAACCCAACTCCAAAATGGAGTTACTCCAAAATGGAGTTACTCCAAAATGGAGTTACTCCAAAATAGAATTACTCCAGAAAATGGAGAAATACATTGGAGATGCTCTAAGTTAGAGTATAAATGGAAATAATAATTAGAGATAATCTCTCGTTAAGCAAAAAAATATATTGTTCTTCTGTATTGTGCACTACAAGAAAAGTGTGCACTGATAGCACATTACGATATCGCAGTTTCTGTAATTGCTATTATAGGTGATATCGAGGGTTGGGTTACTCTATCATAACATTCAAAAAATGTTATGCCGAAAAAACTCTAAGTGGGAAGCTAAAATTCCCTTTGCCTTTCATAAATTCACCAATGACCGCCAACACTTAGCCAAAAAATAAAGATTCAGCACCTAAGTGTATATATGTCCATAGAAAAGATATACACAGACAAAAAAAAAAATTTAGACCTTAAAAAAAAATTCTCTTAGGGTAAGTTTCTATATAGCCTATTCTTCTTCGTCTCTCTCAAATCCCTCTCTCTCGCCGACTCCCTCTCTCTCACCGACTCCCTCTTCCTCCTGCGATTCTAGCCTGGGCGAGAGTCTGCAATGCCATTTTGGTTTACAAAATGATGTAATCTATCACTAAATAATCTGAGTGCCACTTTTAATGTGAATTGACAATTGTATTGATATGCTCAAATTAATACCCTAAAAGTACTAAAGCAGTAGTTGTAGTAAAGTAGGGGTCGAACACAAGGACTCACGAAAACACACAATAGATTATATAGATGAGAATTAAGCTAAGTGATCAATGATAATGAAAGCAGAACGTAAATTAAAACGGTTGTAAATTCGATTGGAGAAAGATAAGTTCAGGGTATTTCTCAGAAAATCAATGAATGCAGATGAACTAACTAGTCAGGATCCAGATTTAGCGCGGTTCTTGAACTCGAATCACTAAGATATAATTAACCAACTCTCGTTGCGAGAATTATCTAAGTCTAAATCCTAGAATTCCAAATCTTTTTTCGAATCCTAAAGTCTAAACCAGCTTTTAGTTTAAGTTTGATTTGTTCACAAAACAACTAAACCAAATCTCTTTGCGAATAGTTATTTTTCTCACCTTAGGTTCTATCAGGTAATTAATTGCACTCTCGTGCCTAATTAATTATCCTAAGATCTAAGTTCTAGGTGATCAATCTAGAATTAGCTTTGCGAACAACCTATGGCGAAGAACTAATTCAGATGGTGAATCCTAATCAACTAATCAGCCTAGCATTCAAAGAAATCCCTTATCAGAACTCTAAACCTAACAAGAGATCTACTCAGACATAGAAATTGAAACAATAAACATGTTTGAATAAATCGTCAAATAAAATAGAAAGAGTAACAGGATGGTTCGAAATCTTCTCTCGGACGAACATAGTTTCAGACTTGTCTCCCTTCAAAATCTCTCTCACAAAACCAAAGTAAAATAAAGCATAGCCATGAAAGTGGCTGTAAAATCCTATTAAATAACCTAAATCACGTTTTGGGGCTTCTTGTAAATAATAAAGTCTTCTGGGCCATTTTGCAATTCTTCAACTCTTCATAAGTTGCGACTCGTGTCTGGCTGCAGTGAGTATCGACCGATACCAATGTAGTATCGATCGACACTGAGACTTCAAATCGGGTACTCAGCTACACGAACGTTTGCTTTGCTCCAAAATGCTCCAGAAAGCTCCAATATCTCCAATTATGCTGCAAACGTGCTAAAACCTGTAAAATACTCTAAAACACTACATAATAGTAGAAAGACTCTATAAAACGGACTTATATCATGGCTTAAACGGGGTAAAAACCATGATATATCAACTCCCCCAGACTTAGCCTTTGCTTGCCCTCAAGCAAAACAGAAAACTAAACCAGAGAAAGAGGTTTGAAAACATAGAGACTCACCTGTTCTTGAAACATTGCAATGACCATTCTTCTTAGTGCTCCACATATCTCCTAACCAGTTCCAAATCTAACCACCATGTACTTCTCCGTAAACATTCGCAGCTTCCCAGAACACACACATTATTTCACAGCATCGTTCAAATAAACCCATCATCGCTAGTTTCATCGCTGTGATTAATACCAAGAACCTTCTAGATTTTTTCCCATACAATATCATGACAAGGAACCATCCAATTTTACACAAACTGGTATTATTTTCTCTCCCCCAAACTTATTTTTTATTATGTTCTCTTTTCTCTTTTTAGATCTGCATATACACATCAAGGTATGAGACGCAAGTATTGATGGTGTTTGCCACCAAATCCCCGGTTCTTCCCTCTCAATGTATCAAAGGATGTAGGCGAATAATGGCATCATAGGAAAATCCTAGCCTCGCTTCCAATCCTTTGTGTGATCATTCCTCACAAAGTAGAATAATGCGATCGCTGGAAATTTTCCTAACCCTCTACTCAGGAGAAAATCATCTCATCTTTTCATGCACTTATGTTTCTAACTTATAACAGGGAGAGATATACCATTACTTTAAAACATATGGGTTCCTTTTTCAGATATGAATGAGGAATTAATCTCTATGAATACTAACCACATCGATGAAGTGCAAAAATTTGGCTCAGGCTTTAAAGAACTTTGCTGGAAACATGAGTGTCTTCTAGTTAGCTGGTCAGCCTTTGGATTTTTCATTAGTCGATCTAGAACTGATTTTGTAACAATGGTCACTTAGAAGCAAGGTCAGATCAATAGATTCAAGAAAAAGATCACAGTCTCCAACAAAGTTTTGACTCAATAAAACAATGAATGACTCAAAAACGACTAACTCTAAGAAAAACAAAAACAATGTCAGCGACTACCTCCCACAGACTTGAACAACACTATCCCCATTTTTATCTAGCCTAGAGTTGGTGAAAGAAAGCAAAATAACATAGTAGGATTGTGAAAAACAAGAAGTTACCTTACTGGAACATCGAGTATCGACCGACACACGGCCTGGTATCGAGCGATACCAGGCTTAAGTTGACACGATGAACTTTTTCTCATTCGCATATGGTATCGACCGATACCAACATGGTATCGATCGATACTCAGGCGATTTCGTGTTTGCTCCTTGTTTATCCTGACACATACACCAAACGAAAAATAAAAATAAAAAGACTCATAAACAAACTCACCAGTGGGTTGCCTACCACCAAGCACTCGTTTAATGTCATTAGCTTGACTGTACCACCGTTCAGGCAGTGGGTGCATCATCCAGAGGCATCATGTATCCTTCTGGAATCTCGGCTTTCGCCCAATAGTGTTTAACCCTTTGTCCGTTGACAGTGAACTCTTCGCCTGAAGGATTTGTCAGGACAATCGCACCATGTGGTCTAACTTCCTTGACTGTGAAAGGACCAGACCAACGAGAACGCAATTTAACAGGAAACAAATGCAAACGAGAGTTATACAGAAGTACCTGATCATTTGGTTCAAAGTGTCTAGAGATGATATTCTTGTCATGGTATGCCTTAGTCATTTCCTTGTACAACTTTGAGTTCTCATAGGCAAGATGCCTAATCTCATCGAGCTCATTCAGCTTGATCAATCACTTCTCAGCAGCAGACTTGATGTAGAAATTCATCAACTTTGTAGCCCATGCTGCCTTGTGCTCGATTTCCACTGGAAGATGGCATGCTTTTCCATACAGCAAGTGAAACGATGTAGTCCCAAGTGGTGTCTTGAAAGCAGTCATGTAAGACCAAAGCGCGTCATCCAGCTTCACAGACCAATCCTTCCGTGTAACGTTCACTGTCTTCTCCAGAATTTCTTTGTTCTGCCTGTTGGAAACCTCAACCTGTCCTCTGGTCTGAGGGTGATAAGGAGTAGCAACACGATGGTTTAAACCATACTTCTTCAGCAACCTCTCGAAAATTTTGTTGATAAAGTGAGAGCCACCATCACTTATCACAATTCAAGGTACTCCAAATCGAGGGAAAATGATGGTCTTAAACAGCTTAAGGACCACCGAAGAATCATTGGTTCTGTTAGCAATGGCTTCAACCCACTTAGACACATAATCAAAAACAACCAAGATGTATTTTTTTCCATATGACAAGGGAAAGTGATCCATAAAATCAATGCCCTAACAATCGAAAATCTCAACCTCAAGGATGAAATTATGTGGCATCTCATGTCTCTTACTGATCTTTCCTCTCCTCTGATAGGCATCACACTGCGAAATGAAAGCATGAGGATCCTTGAACATAGTAGGCCACCAGAAGCCTGCTTGAAGAACCTTGGACACTGTCTTGAAAGTGGCAAAGTGTCCAACATAGTCGGACCCATGGCAATGAAACAACACATTAGGTACCTCTGATTCAGCAATGCACCTTCTATAAATACCATCAGAACAATGCTTGTACAGGTAAGGTTCATCTCAAAAGAATCGCCTTATGTCACTCATGAACTTCTTCTTATTATATTGCTTGAGGTGCTTTGGTTCTGCGTCTGCAGCGAGGTAGTTGGCAATATCAGCATACTATGGTTGATCAGAATCGGCTGCAGCCACTAGATAATCCTCAGAAACACAAGATGTTCGACAGTCAAGACCGGTTCAGGAATCGCCGGGTATCGACCGACACCATAGGAGTGTCGATCGATACCGAGACCTGCAATTCGTGGGAATTGCTGAGTTTCTGCGAAACCCATCTGAAACTCAGTTTTGGTGAAGTAAATGAATTCTTCTGAAAATTGATTAGCACCAAAATTGATATGCTCAATTTAATACCCTAAAGTACTAAAGCAGTTGTAATAGTATAGCTAGGGGTCGAACCACAGAAGACTCACAGAAACGCACAATAGATTCTATAGTGTCGAATTACGCTAAGCCAAACAGTTGTAATTAAAAGCAGTGCAGAAATTAAAGGAGTTGTAAATCAATTGAGAAATATAGGCTCAGAGTTTTTCTCAGGAAATCAGTGAATGCAGACTAACTAACTAACATGATTCAGATTTAGCGCAGTTCTTGAACTCAAATCACTAAAATATAGCTAACCAACTCTCGTTGCGAAAACTATCTAAATCTAAATCCTAGGAATTCCAAATCTCTTCGCGAATCCTAAATTCTAAATCAGCTTTAATATCAGGTTTGATATGTTCACAAATCAATTAAACCAAATCTCTTTGCGAATAATCAATTTGCTCACCTAGGTTCTATCAGGTAATTAATCGCACTCTCGTGCCTAATCAATTATCCTAAGATCTAAGTTCCAGATTCGTCAACCTAGAATTAGCTATGAACACAACCTAAGGTGAAGAACTAATTCAGATGGTGAATCCTAAACAGATAATTAACCTAGCATTCAAAGAAATCCTTTATGAGAAAACCCTAAACCTAAAGTGGATCTACTCAGACATGGCAATTGAATCAAAAGACATGTTTGAATAAATCATCAATAGAATAGGAAGAAGGGTTTAGAGATCTGATCTCGGACGAAGGGAGATTCAGACTTGTCTCTCTAAAACCAAAGTAAAATCAAACTATAAAATAAAGCATAAAAAAGGCATAAAAAGGCATAGCCTAAACAATGGCTGTAAAATCCTATTTATAACCTAAATCACGATTTGGGGTCTTCTTGTAATTATTAAAAACTTCTGGGCACTTTTTGTAATTCTTCAAGTCTTGGAAAACTCGCGGGTTGTGTCTTGCTGCGATGGGTATCGATCGATACCAGGGGGTATCGATCGATACTGGCCATGAAAACAGGTACTCAGCAACACGATCTTTAGCTCTGCTCTAAACTGCTCCAGAAAGCTCCAATACTTCCAATAATCGTCCAAACGTGCTATGACCTGTAAAAGACTCTAAAACACTACAAAACACTAGAAAGACTCTATAAAAAAGGACTTATATCATGGCCTAAACAGGGTAAAAACCATGATATATCAACTCCCCCAGACTTAGCCTTTGCTTGCCCTCAAGCAAATAGAAGACTAAACAGAGAAAGAGGTTTGAAAACGCGGAGACTCACCTGTTCATGAACCATCGAAATGACTCTTCTCCAAGTACCCAAATGTCACCAAATCAGCTTTCGATCTAACCACCATGTACTTCTCCGTAGACATTCGTAGCTTTTCCAGACTCCACACATTATCCCACAGCATTGTTCAAGTAAAACCTTCATCGCCAGTTTCATCGCTGCAACTAATATTCAAGAACCTTCTAGACTCTTTACCAGACAATATCATGACAAAGGAACCATCCTTTTTCACACTTTTTGTATCAATTTCTCTCCCCCAGACTTATTTCTTATTATCTTCTTATTATTTTTTTTTCTTTTCTTTTCAGCTTTGCATATACATATCAAGGTATGAGACGCGAGTACTGATGGTGTTTGCCACCAAATCCCCGGTTCTTCCCTCTCAATGTATCAAAGGATGTAGGCGAATAATGGCATCATAGGAAAATCCTAGCCTCGCTTCCAATCCTTTGTGTGATCATCCCCTCTTAAGTAGAATAATGGGATCGCTGGAAATTTTCCTAACCCTCTACTCAGAAGAAAATCATTTCAATCTTTTATGCTCTTATCTATCAACTTATAAAAGGGGAGAGAGATACCATAATTCTAGACACATTGGTTCCTTTATCAGATATGAATGATGAATCAAGCTCTTTAACTACTAACCACATTGATGAAGTGCAAAAATTTGGCTCAGGCTTCAGAAGAACTCTGCTGGAAACATGGATGTTTTCTAGTCAACTGGTCAGTCTTTGGATTTTTCATTAGTCGATCTAGAACTGATCCTGTAACACTGTGCACTCAAAAACAAAATCAAATCAATAGGTTCAAGCACAGGATCATAATCTCCAACAAATTTTGACTCAATAAAACAGTTTTGACTAGATAAAACAACTGACTCTAAGAAAAACAAACACAATGTCAGCAGACACCTCCCCCAGACTTGAACAACACTGTCCCCAGTGTTATCTAGCATAGAGTCAGTGAAATAGAGCAAAAGGATAGAAGAAACGAAGAAAAACGAGAAATTACCGTCCTGGAACACCGAGTGTCGATCGACACACAGCATGGTATCGATCGACTTGGTGAACTTTTCATCCGCGATTGGTGTCGATCGATACCAGTGGGGTATCGATCGATGCTTATGCGATTTCGAGTTTTGCTCCTTGTTTATCCTGACTCAAATATAAAACGAACGAAAATAAAAAGAAAAACGAATCAAAAACAGACTCACCAGTGGGTTGCCTCCCACCAAGCGCTCGTTTAACGTCAATAGCTTGACTGTAACGCCCTTCAGGCTGGATAAGAATGAGAGCTTGCATCAAAACAGGCTCCATCACTTGACATTACTAGCTTCAGCGTTCTGCTTAGCATGCTGTCCACAAACTCCTGCCCTTTCTCTTTCAGCTCAGAAGTGAGAAGGACTCTGGCCTTGGAGAATGGTTTCAAGGCTCCTTTGCATTTGACCTTATATTCAATCGAATCTCCATTGCACTTACGAGGTATCAAGGTGACATGGGGATTCTCGACCTTCTTGCTCTTGGCCTTTTTCTGCTTTGTTGTTGCCTTGGCCTTCTTCTTTGTTGCCTTAGTTTTCTTGGCAACTTCTTTGGGGGTGCTGGGCGGTTCACCTGGAACATCTGCGACAGTAGGCTCATCAGGAGGCTCTTCCAAAATATCAATCGCTAGCGACTCTCCTGTGACAACCTCGATGCTAGACACATGTGTGGGAGCACTCCTAGGGGGAATGACACCATAATAGACCCCTCTGTCAATGTAAGAGAAAGAGATTCTCTTATTAGGTGTGTCTATGATCGCGCCTGCAGTAGCCATGAACGGTCGTCCCAAAAGGATAGGCATACGAGATATTGCACCCATCTCTACAACCTGAAAATTAGTAGGAACTAGACAGTCTCCTACTTTGACCAGCAAACCATGGATAGTACCGTGTGGAAGCGAGGTGGAGTTGTTCGCGAATGTGATAGATGCCTCTGGTGATCGAATATCAGCTCCTAACCGCTCTGAAATTGCCCTTGAGATGACGTTGACACTAGCCCCTGAGTCGACAAGAGACTCTTTGAAATTAACTCCTGAGATGGAGCATGGAACAGCAAATTTCCCTGGGTCTTCCCTCTGTGTCAATTTCCGCGGTTGTAGTGAATTGCGAACTCTTTCTCCGATTACCTCAGGTGTTTTCATAACTTCTGGTCCGTTCTGAGAGGGGTATCGATCGACACCAGGTAGGGTATCGATCGATGCCATGCGATTTGAATCGTTCCTGACAAGTACATCTTCATCAGAAAGAAGCTCCACGTTCGGGTTATCCAGCATATACTGTAGTTTAGCAATCTCCCATTCCTCCCTTGTCAGCTTAGGAATCATAGGATAAGGCATCCTGGTTACATACACTCGTTCTGCAACGACCTTAGGCACCACAGTAGAACTCTCTGTTGTCTCCTCAGAAATCACCTTAGTATCGACCGATACCAATGGGGTATCGATCGATACACGGGTGATTGAATCCATTCTAGCAGACGTCTGGGCTGGTATCGATCGATACTGGGGAGTATCGATCGATGCTTGTGCGATTTCAGGAATGGCTTCGAGATTTTCTGCACGTAAGCTGATGGCATTGACGTGTGCATTGTGTGATTGAACCGCCTTTCCCTTGGAATTTGCTACAGTCTGAGCTACTTGCATCTCCAGCATCCTGTGGCTCGTATTTAGTGCCTCGATCCTTCCACTCAAATCGGTGTACATGGTGTCCATCTTACCATTGAAGGTGGCTGTCATCTTCTCCTGCCCTTGAACCAGGTGTTCAAGCATAGCCTCAATCTTACTCTCAGGAGCTTTGGGTGGTGGGGATTGGTACCCTCCTTGCTGAGCATTGTTGGTGAAGTTTCGATTGGAGTTGTATCCGAATCGCTGACCCTGAAAACCAGAACCACCAATGTAGTTAACATCTTCCACTTCATTCTCAGCAGCGAAGTGGACGGCCTTTGTTGTCTTTCCCAGCAGAAGACTGTGCATAGAATCCAGCTGAGCCTTCACTTCAGCGATCTGTGACCCATCCATGTTACCAGCCAGCCTCTTGCGCTCGAAATCTGCGCTCTTGGTGCTACTACTAGAGGCAAAGTTCTCGATCAACACAATAGCATCCTCAGGATATCTGGTGTTGAAATTACCATTGCTGGAAGAGTCCAGACCCATCTGATATCTCCAATCTACTCCTCTGAAGAAGATACCCAGCAGTTGCACATCAGAGTATCCATGATGTGGACAATCTCTCTGATACGATCTGAATCTTGTCCAAGCAGCCTTGAACGCCTCAGTAGGTCCTTGAGAAAATTGGGAGATTTTATTTCTCAGATCTTCAGATCTTCCATCATCGTAGAAGTTAATCAGGAAGGCTCTCTTGGTGTCCTCCCAATTAGTTAGCGATCCAGGAGATAGCTGCCTCAGCCAGTAAGTAGCTTCTCCACCCAGAGAGTAGGGGAAGAGCTTGCAGAAGAGGTAGTCGTAGGACACTCCATTGCTCTTGATGCTAGTGACCAAGTCCTCGAACTTCTCTACATGGTCCATTGGATGTTCATGAGGAAGACCATGGAAGAGATGTTGTCCTACTAGAGTGTAGTAAGCAGGTTTCAGCTCGAAGTCATTCCTCTCATAAGCAGGAGGACGAATCGCTGACCGATTGGCGAAAAACTGCTCTGGCCTGTTGTACTCACCAATCGTTCTTCCACGATTAACCACAGCATTCCCTGCGTTGGTGCGCCCAGCTGGCGCGATAATCTCAACAACCGCAGCAGGGACAACGATGTTACCAGCTTCATCAAGTCGCTGCCCTCTCTCATTACATACGTGACCCTCTTGATCTCTCAGAATTCCAGCTTCATCAGCTCTTAAAACCACTGGGTTGTTCATCCCTGATGTTTGCTTGGTCTTTCTGTTTGTGCGTTTCACAAACGCTAGCTGTTCCAATGACAGTTCAACTAGCTGTGTGCTCTTGTTGCTTCTGGTTTCACGAACAGGCATACACCTGCAAACAAAACACTAGGCAAAGCACGTAAGTAACCAGAAAAATACGTTGAGTATCGATCGATACCAAGTGGTGTCGATCGATACCAACGAAAGAAGACGACGAGTATCGACCGATACTACAGAGTATCGATCGATACCGACGAACTTAGTCGAAATTCTAAACTAAAATCTAATGGCAAATTGAGTCCCCGGCAACGGCGCCAAAATTGATATGCTCAATTTAATACCCTAAAGTACTAAAGCAGTTGTAATAGTATAGCTAGGGGTCGAACCACAGAAGACTCACAGAAACGCACAATAGATTCTATAGTGTCGAATTACGCTAAGCCAAACAGTTGTAATTAAAAGCAGTGCAGAAATTAAAGGAGTTGTAAATCAATTGAGAAATATAGGCTCAGAGTTTTTCTCAGGAAATCAGTGAATGCAGACTAACTAACTAACATGATTCAGATTTAGCGCAGTTCTTGAACTCAAATCACTAAAATATAGCTAACCAACTCTCGTTGCGAAAACTATCTAAATCTAAATCCTAGGAATTCCAAATCTCTTCGCGAATCCTAAATTCTAAATCAGCTTTAATATCAGGTTTGATATGTTCACAAATCAATTAAACCAAATCTCTTTGCGAATAATCAATTTGCTCACCTAGGTTCTATCAGGTAATTAATCGCACTCTCGTGCCTAATCAATTATCCTAAGATCTAAGTTCCAGATTCGTCAACCTAGAATTAGCTATGAACACAACCTAAGGTGAAGAACTAATTCAGATGGTGAATCCTAAACAGATAATTAACCTAGCATTCAAAGAAATCCTTTATGAGAAAACCCTAAACCTAAAGTGGATCTACTCAGACATGGCAATTGAATCAAAAGACATGTTTGAATAAATCATCAATAGAATAGGAAGAAGGGTTTAGAGATCTGATCTCGGACGAAGGGAGATTCAGACTTGTCTCTCTAAAACCAAAGTAAAATCAAACTATAAAATAAAGCATAAAAAAAGCATAAAAAGGCATAGCCTAAACAATGGCTGTAAAATCCTATTTATAACCTAAATCACGATTTGGGGTCTTCTTGTAATTATTAAAAACTTCTGGGCACTTTTTGTAATTCTTCAAGTCTTGGAAAACTCGCGGGTTGTGTCTTGCTGCGATGGGTATCGATCGATACCAGGGGGTATCGATCGATACTGGCCGTGAAAACAGGTACTCAGCAACACGATCTTTAGCTCTGCTCTAAACTGCTCCAGAAAGCTCCAATACTTCCAATAATCGTCCAAACGTGCTATGACCTGTAAAAGACTCTAAAACACTACAAAACACTAGAAAGACTCTATAAAAAGGACTTATATCATGGCCTAAACAGGGTAAAAACCATGATATATCAGTAGTTGATCATCAATAGGGACGTCTGCATCGATCCGGATCCTCGAGAGATGGTCAACGACCCCGTTCTATATTCCCTTCTTATCCTTAACCTCGATATCAAAACCTTGTAGCAAAAGAACCCAACGACAAAGACGAGGTTTAAGATCCTTGTTATGCATCAGATATTTGAGAGCAGCATGATCAGTATAAACAATCACCTTGCTCCCAATCAGGTAGGATCGAAATTTCTCAAAGGAGAAAACGACTGCAAGTAACTCCTTCTCGGTGGTGTTGTAATTCCTCTGAGCATCATCCAATGTCCTGCTGGCATAGTAGATGACGTGCAACTTCTTATCCTTTCTCTGACCCAGAACAAATCCCACCGCAAAATCACTAGCGTCACACATGATCTCAAAAGGCAAAGTCCAATCAGGAGGTTGCACAATAGGAGCACTCACCAAAGCCTTTTTAATCTCCTCAAAGGCTGCAAGACATTCATGTGTGAAATCGAATTTGATCTCCTTGCATAATAAAGCAGTGAGTGGGCGTGCTATCTTGGAGAAATCCTTGATAAACCTCCTGTAAAACCCAGCATGACCAAGGAAGCTTCGAATATCCTTTACAGAATTTGGTGGTTGGAGGCTTGTCATAACCTGAATTTTGGCTTTGTCAACTTCGATTCCAACCTCAGAAACCTTGTGCCCAAGCACGATGCCATCCTGAACCATAAAGTGACACTTTTCCCAATTAAGGACCAAGTGTTTCTCTTCACACCTCTGTAGCACCTTGCACGAGTTAGCCAAACAGTCTTTGAACGATGATCCATACACTGAAAAATCATCCATGAACACTTCCATAAACTCCTCAATCATTTCTGTGAAGATAGACATCATGCATCTCTGAAAAGTGGTTGAAGCGTTACACAATCCAAAAGACAATCTCATGTACGCGAATGTGCCATATGGACATGTAAAAGTTGTCTTCCCTTGGTCATCTGGATGTATCAAAATCTGGAAAAAGCCTGAATACCCATCGAGAAAATAGTAGTAGGGATGACTAGCCAATCTCTCAAACATCTGGTCAATGAATGGCAATGGGAAATGATCATTCCGTGTAGCTGCATTCAACTACCTGTAGTCAATGCACATTCGATTTCCAGTGATAGTTCTAGTAGGAATCCTATCATCCTTCTCATTCTTCACCACGGTTATCCCTCCTTTCTTATGAACAACGTGCACTGGACTGACCCAGGAGCTATCCGAAATAGCATAGATTTCACCAGCTTTCAAAAGCTTCATCACTTCCTTTTTGACCACTTCCATCAGATTCGGATTCAGCCTCCTCTGATGCTCAATTGAGGTCTTCGACTCGTCCTCAAGGTGAATCCTATGCATGCACAGGTCCGGTGATATACTTAAAATGTCATCAAGAGAATAGCCAAGAGCCTTGCGATACTTGCGCAGCTTGCTCAGCAGTAAGGCAATCTCTGTGTTGTTCAAGGAAGCATTAAATATCACTGGGTATGTAGAATTAGGACCAAGAAAACTATATCTCAGATTTGGTGGGAGTGGCTTTAGTTCAACCTTAAGAGCATTCTCTGCACTCCAATCTCCAAGCCCAACAGCTTGCTTAGAACTGTCGGCCAACTCTCCTTCTAGTCGCAGGGTATCGACCGATACTAGGGGGTATCGATCGATACTGGTGATGCTGAATCGAGCATCTTCGAGTAACCAGCAGTATCATCACACGAATGGACCTCTGAAGTGGCTGAAAAAACCAATGCTCTCTCCAATGGATCCTCAGGATGCATCTCCAGGAAGTACTCTTCAGCTATGTCGCTGAAAGTATCGTCAAAGAAAGTTTGCCCATCGATGGTTGGTCCTTTCATCATCTTATCCATATTGAAACTCATGACCAACTCACCGATGTTGAGAGCGATCTTCCCATTCCTGCAATAAATCAAAACACCAGCTGTTGCAAGGAATGGTCTGCCTAGGCTAAGAGGATCCTTAGGCTCAGCATCGTACTCCAGGACGATGAAATCAGTTGGGATCAAGCAATTTCTAATCTTAATCGGGACATCTTCGAGTAACCCCTCTGGAAGTCGAACTGAACGATCAGCAAGTATCAGGGAGGTCCTCATGGTTGTGAAGTCGGTCATCCCCATTCTTTTGGCAACTTAATATGTCATGAGGTTGACACTTGAGCTAAGGTCACAAAGAGAACACTCAAATCTGTCGGTGAATATCGTACAATCCAACACAAAACTCCCTGGGTCTGACACCTTCTTTGGGATCATGTTGGTCAGGATTGCACTGCACTCATGAGTAATCATCAAGCATCCTTCTTCAAGGTTCATGTTGTTGGACACCATCCTCTTGACATATCTCTTGAAAGGTGGAGAAGTCTTGATGGCATCGATAAAAGGAAGTTCAACAATCAACTTATCCATAATTGCCTTGCATCTAGAGTCTTCTACATCCTTCTTAGTCTTCCTAGGGGCTCTGGGATAAGGTCTCCTCGGTGTGTAAACTCTTTCTGAAACTACATTAGGCACTTCCTTCGAAACCTTAGGAGTCGATTCGACTGCAGGATCAGTATCGACCGACACTGAAGTGGTGTCGATCGATACACGCGGTTTTGATTTGTCCCGTGAAAGTATCTTGATAGGTGTCGATCGATTCTGCCTAGTGTCGATTGACACTGGTGCGATTTCGGTATCCTCATCGTCAAGATCGACGAAAATATCTGCAGTTTGGCCAATTTTTACTCCTGGAGTGACCTCTTTTCCACTCCTCAAGGTGATTGCATTGATATGAGCCCTTGGGTTCTCTACTTTCCCTGGAAGAAAACCATCTTGCCTTTTCACAGCCTCTGAAGTCTGAGCTATTTGAAGTTCCAGCTTCTTCTGCTGAATATTAATAGCGTCAATCATTCCACTCAGATCATTGTACATGACATCAATCTTCCCACTGAAATCCACAGTGAGCTTATGCTGTCCTTGAAGAAGCTGTTCAAACATAGACTCGATCTTGCTATCTGGGAGCTTAGCAGGTATGCGCTGATAAGATGAATTTCCATAGTTCCTGGTATACCCACTGTTTTGAGATGATTTCTTACCAAACTGATTCGAACCTCCTTGCTGAGAGTTGTTGTTGAAGTTTCCGTTGTTGTTGAATTGATTCCTCTGACCTTGAAAACCAGAACCACCAATGTAGTTAACATCCTCTACTTCATCCTCATTGAATACTTCAACATCTTCAGCAAAGTGAACAGCCTTCGTTGTCTTGCCCATCAGAATACTGTGCATAGAATCCAACTTGGCTTGAACATCAGCAATCTGTGAATAATCTATGCTACCAGCTAGCTTCTTCCGCTCAAAATCTGCATTCTTGGTGCTATTGCTAGACGCCAAGTTCTCAATCAGTACATAGGCATCATCAGGATACCTGGTGTTGAAGTTTCCATTGCTCGAAGCATCCAAAGTCATCTGATACCTCCAATCAATCCCTCTGAAGAAGAAACCCATCAGCTGAACATCAGAGTATCTGTGATGTGGATAATCTCTCTGGTACGATCTGAACCTCGTCCAAGCAGCCTTGAACGCCTCAGTAGGTCCTTGAGAAAACTGGGAGATTTTGTTCCTCAGATCCTCGGATCGTGCGTCATCATAGAAGTTGTTCAGGATAGCAGTCTTAGTCTCTTCTCAAGTAGTCAGTGATCCAGGAGGTAACTGGTTCAGCCAGTAAGTTGCATCTCCACCAAGAGAGTATGGGAAGAGCTTGCAGAAGAGGTAATCATAGAACAATCCATTGATCTTAATGCTAGTGACCAAATCCTCAAACCTCTCAATATGGTCCATGAGATGTTCATTGAAAAGACCATGAAAAGGGTGCTGACCCACAAGAGTGTAGTATGCCGGTTTCATCTCAAAGTCATTCCTTTGAAAAGCAGGAGGACGAATCGCTGATCGATTTGCGTAAAAATGATCAGGCCTGTTGTACTCACCAATTGTTCTACCACGATTAACCACATCATTCACAGCGTTCGCGTTCCCAGCGACATTTCCAGTGACAACAAGAGCAGGTGGGATGATGTTCCCCTCTCCATCCAGACGTTGTCCTCTCTCATTGCACAACTGACCCTCTTCGTTTCTGTAAGCTCCAGCTTCATCTTGAACCAACTCCACTTGATTGTTGTTCATCCTTGCTGGCTTCTTTGCTCTTCTATTTGTGCGTTCCAAAAGTGTTAGATGCTCGAGTGACAGATCAACTAGCTGAGTGCTCTTGTTCCCTCTGGTTTCGCGAATACGCATACACCTGAAAACAAAGGCAAGGCACGTAAGTAACAATAATTTAATGAGTATCAACCGACACTGAGTGGTGTCGATCGATATCAACAAAAAGAAAACGACGAGTATCGACCGACACTAGATAGTATCGATCGATACCGATAAACTTAGTCGAAATTCTCAGACTAAAATCTAATGGCGAATTGAGTCCGGGGCAACGGCGCTAAATTTGATATGCTCAAATTAATACCCTAAAAGTACTAAAGAAGTAGTTGTAGTAAAGTAGGGGTCGAACACAAAGACTCACGGAAACACACAATAGATTATATAGATTAGAATTAAGCTAAGTGATCAATGATAATTAAAGCAGAACGTAAATTAAAACGGTTGTAAATTCGATTGGAGAAAGATAGGTTCAGGATATTTCTCAGAAAATCAATGAATGCAGATGAACTAACTAGTTAGGATTCAGATTTAGCGCGGTTCTTGAACTCAAATCACTAAGATATAATTAACCAACTCTCGTTGCGAGAATTATCTAAGTCTAAATCCTAGAATTCCAAATCTCTTTGCGAATCCTAAAGTTTAAATCAGCTTTTAGTTCAAGTTTGATTTGTTCACAAAACAACTAAACCAAATCTCTTTGCATAAAGTTATTTTACTCACATTAGGTTCTATCAGGTAATTAATCGTATTCTCGTGCCGAATTAATTATCCTAAGATCTAAGTTCTATGTGAACAATCTAGAATTAGCTTTGCAAACAACCTATGGCGAAGAACTAATTCAGATGGTGAATCCAAACAACTAATCAACCTAGCATTCAAAGACATCCCTTATGAGAACCCTAAACCTAACAAGAGATCTACTCAGACATGGAAATTGAAACAATAAACATGTTTGAAGAAATCGTCAAATAAAATAGAAAGAGTAATAGGAGGGTTCGAAATCTTCTCTCGGACGAACAGAGTTTCAGACTTGTCTCCCTTCAAAAGCTCTCTCACAAAACCAAAGTAAAATAAAGCATAGCCATGAAAGTGACTGTAAAATCCTATTAAATAACCTAAATCACGTTTTGGGGCTTCTTGTAAATAATAAAGTCTTCTTGGCCATTTTGCAATTCTTCAACTCTTCATAAGTTGTGACTCGTGTCTTGTTGCAGTGAGTATCGACAGATACCAATGTAGTATCGATCGACACTGAGATTTCAAATCGGGTACTTAGCTACACGAACGTTTTCTTTGCTCCAAAATGCTCCAGAAAGCTCTAATATCTCCAATTATGTTCCAAACGTGCTAAAACCTGTAAAAGACTCTAAAACACTACAGAATAGTAGAAATACTCTATAAAACGGACTTATATCATGGCTTAAACGGGGTAAAACCCATGATATATCATGTATCCTTAATGAAGCTTAGTCAAAGTCAACAAAAGAGTATTTTATTTCTTTTAATTACATTAAACTAAAAACGAAAAATAAGTAAATAATGTTTATTTAATTACATAATTTTATTTTCCTCTTTCCTGGTCGAGCTCGTCGAGCTTTCCGTCGACTTCCCCCCCAACTCAATCAGGCATCTCGCCGGCCCTCGCCTCCGCCTCCTCCTCTTCTGGAATCCGTTTCTTGTTTGTAGCTCCTCTTCCTCCGCCATTGCTGAAGCGTTGATACAAGACTTTTTAGTCTCTAGGAGGTATCAATAATTCCAATACGTGTAGTATGAAGGTTATCAATCCATAAAGGGATTTATCCTAATCACTAAGAATGCAAGGTTCATAAGTAATTTAAGCTAAATAAGGTAGTTTGTGATTAAGTATCCAAATTTAAATTAAGCAAGGCAATAACTAAACGAGTTGTAATTCAAATAACAAAAGCGGAACTAGAGATAAGGTTATTGATATAAGGTGATCAAAACCTAATTAGTGGTGTTCATTCACTTTAAAGAAGCTAATTCCTAGGCAATAGACCTCTAATCTTGATTAGTTCTCTTTCAAGCAACTAATCACTATGTTAATTATCAAGTCCATTAGCAAATCATCATTTGTGGACTAACAACTAGCAAGCATTAAGAATTATAACAAGATCAACCAAAGATATGCCCTAAACAACTAATGTCTTAGGTTAGGAACATAAATCTTTTGTCTAGTTCATCTTGGCATTTCATCAAACACTTGGTGTGCATGAAATGCCTTATGATCTAGATCCAATCTTTCAAGCTAGATCTAGCATTGGGGACTCTAGACAAGAAGGAATATAAGATTATTTAACCCTAAACACCACTAATCAAACCCTAGATCACCCTAATCTACCCTATCTCAAGATCCTAAAACGACTACTCAAGATCCATCAAGAACACCTCAAAATCGATATGGATGGGAGATGAATTCATTGATGGGTGATGGATAATCAAGATGTAAAGAAGATAGATGGGAGAGACTGATGAAAACAGATACCAAATTGCATAAAAACCAAAGATCCTTCTTACAAATCTCAAGTTCTCTCTCAAAGGTGAGGGTTTTAGAACCAAAAAAAAAGCATAAGTGGCAAAATTAGGTCAAGTTATGTTTATAGTGAATAATATCCGACCGGGTCGACCCAGAGCAAATCGGGTTCCGACCCGGTAGAATTGGATCTTTTTGGCCGAAAACCCGACCTTGCCCCTTTTGGTCGGTCGGTTTTTGCTTCTTCGGGTGGGTCGGATTCTCGTGAATTCCCTGTCCTTGTACCGGCTAAAACCGACCTTGCCGATTGAGGTCGGTCGGATTTTCCCCCGGGGGAAGTTTTAGCCGAGGACCGCGCCTTTTCTGGTCTGTCGGATTTTGCTTATTTGGGTCGGTCGGCTTTTCGGGAATGCCCTGTCCTAGGACCGGCTAAAACCGACCTTGTCGATTGGGGTCGGTCGGAAACTTCTCGGGGGAACTTTTAGCCGAGGACCGCGCCTCTTCTGGTCGGTCGGATCTTTCCTCGGTGGGCCGGTCGGTTTTCTCGGACCGACTAAAATGCATCGCACGGGTGCTGGTCGGTTGCGCTTGACCTTCGGGACTTCCCAAACATCTCCGAGCCGCTCTAAAGTACCTATAATAGACTCCATAACATGCAAGACATTCTAAGACCTAGTGAAAATGTCATATTCTCTAAACAAGACCGAAACATGCATGAAAGACTTAGATATGCTCGAATGCGACTCAAAATGCAAAGTGAAATGTATGTTATGAAGGCTAAAATGAGAGGATATCAATTCCCCCAAACTTAAACCTTTGCTTATCCTCAAGCAAACTAGATCAAGAATGAGAGATGCAATGTAATGCAAGCGGAGCTCGAACCTATAAGAAGTATAAGAAACAATCGCACTCAACGTCCAAGTTACTAGTTCTAGGATGCACCAAAGTTGTCTACTCAAAAGGAGTTAGCCATTTCCTTCACAACGAGCAACAAAGCCAAACCTCAACCTAGACAAACCATCCTATTCTCTAGCCTTCGAACATTGATTAATGGTTTTATCCGTGAATTGTGCTTATGCAAAATCAAATGAAACCGCTTGGCTAAAAGACCAGTTATGAGATGAAAGTGATCTCATCAATATGTATGGGCAATCAAATACAAGGATCTCTCAATGAACGAGCAAACTTCGACAAAATGCTAAAGGTAAAATGCAACCTATGCATACAAAGAAAAACTCTCGTCTACCCGAATGCATAGAGGGTTTCTAACCTAAAGCTCCTAATCCGTCGTGCCCATAACTTAAGCTACCCTTCTATCATGAGGAATTTTTCCTTTTTAAACCTGTACATCCTTCTTGTCTCTTCACTTCACCTACTTCTCAAGTGGGGATCACTTCTTCTTCCTTGTTCTTCATGGTTTGGTGCTTCTTTATTGTTATCTAGCTTTTCTTTTCTACTTTTTGGTTTCCGCCTCTTCTCATTCTTTTGATGCTTTGGCCTTTTTGGCCTTCTTCTTTTTCTTTGTATCTTTTGAGGCCATCTTAATCTTGGAGCTGGTCTTATGATCTTTGCACAACCCATTCTACAAATTCGATCCCCTTTTCCATACTCCTTGTCAACCTTTCCATTCCACAATCCATTCCAATCATAGCCGTTCACTAAGCCTAAAACCGTTTCCCCCAAACTTGAATCAAGAACCGCCATCCTAACTAGCTTATTCCTAGATTAGCCCCTTGATGATGGAGCTAAGTCTACACAAGAGATCTTCCTTGTCGCCCTAAACCTAACACTTTTTGCCAAGTTCACTCCAAATAAGGCCTCACAAGACACACACTAAAGATTAGGGGCTAGAAAGGAGGTAATTGGCATGGTAGGAAAACCAATCCAAAGATGGGATTTGACTATTTGAACAAGCAAGAGTGGTGAAAGGGATAAGAATGTCCAAATATGTGTATGTGATCTACGAGTTCATCTAAGATTGCATAAGCACAATAATTACATGTCAAATTATGGTTATCACTTAGATTATGCTAGATTCAATTCAAACTTGTTTTAATCAAAAAAAGGCAATGAAGCATGCGCTCTAACAAATGGTTCGTCCTTGATTTCGGATTCAACTTCAATGCATCAAACAACTAATAACTTGGGCGTTGAATCAATTGCTAATTAAGCTACTTTGAAGGTTGTCATTACTCCATGCTTATGCAAATTCAAGCTAAAATTCAAACTAGACACCACCTACAAGTGAATATGCAATCCTAAATGTTCTAAATCTTTTTAAATTTATTGAAAATGCATGATATGCATGAGACTCAAGTGCAAAAGAGAAGATAAGAGAAAACAAACGCTATTAGATACCGGTCCCTCCCCCAAACTTAAATCACACCGTCCCGGTGTGAAACAAATTAAAGGAAGAGACCCAAAAATAAAAGATAAAATAAGCTAAACGATGCAAGACTCAAGGTAAGAAAACTATGTACAAGTGTCACGGAGTGTTACCTAGATACTTTGAGATGGGGAAGAGGACCCCATGGAGTATGAAGCGTTGCTAGAACCGGGAGATGGGGTCGGGATGTTTACCTCCTCGTCCGTGTTGTCTTCGTGAATACGATGAGCTCGTTTCCCGTCTTGCCACTTGCACCATCTTTGGAGGAGCCGTGTTTGGTTATTGGTGTGGCGGGTTGCGGTGTTGGGCATAGTCCCATCAAAGGGGTCGAAATGATATCTCTTTCCACCATAGACGGGCGCGGGAGAAGAGGGCTCGGTCTCTTCATCGTCATCCTCACTTGACCATATTGGTGACATCGGAGTCTCCTTTCTCATCGCATCTTTCTTCACCTTCGCTCTACTTGTCACATCGATAGGCGGATCGGTGGCCGGGTTGTACAAAAGATCCCGCGGGATGTAGAAAGCGATATTCCTACTCTCATGAATGTCAGTGAGGGGAGGGTAACGTCCGGTTGAGCAAGCTTGACGTTGTGTGCAAGCTTATCTCCGACTCTACCTTTTAAGGACAAGGTTCTAGTTAGGTAAGCTTCATCCAACAAGTCCCATTCTAGGTTCTCAATTGACATCTTCCCGCCTTTGGCTCTTAGGATCGGTGCAACTAGCCATCCAATCTCTATCTTGGCCTTGATATTTTTTTGTCTTAAACGCCCACTCCTTGAGGCAAAAGAGATTTCTCACCAAGAGAGTAGCTAGAGAAGGCATTCGCTCACATCCCTTGAATTCACTTCCATCTCCGAAAGTCTTGAGAAAAGGTTTTAACCCGACGCCTAACAACTCCAATTCGTCAAGTCCAACATTTCCAAATTCGATCTTAGCGAAATTGGATGGAGAGAAAAAGTTCAAGTACCTATTCATCGCTTTGGGCGCTAGCAGTGAAGGGTTTAAAGCAATGAGGAAAGTGATAGTTGTGGACGCAAATTTTCTTAAGACTGCATATGGTGGTATGCTAGTTTTTGCCACAGCTCAGGATCCTAATCGTCACCATTACCCCCATTGTGTTTGGTGTAATTGATAGTGAGAAAGATGCTAGTTGAAAGTGGTTTTTCGAAATGCTAAAAACCGTTATACCGGATGATCCTGATTTGGTTTTATGAGTGACAGACATGCAAGCATCATCAAGGGAGTATGTGAGGTGTACCCGAGGTCTCATCATGGACATTGTATTTGGCATTTGTCTCAAAACGTGAGAGGAAAAGTTCATAATGTCAACAAAGATCTAGTTGCGATGAAGTTCATGGATTGCGCTCATATTTATACTCCGCATGATTTCAACAGAGAGTATGGCGATTTTCGGAGTAGGTATCCAAAAGTTGCTGGCTATCTTGATAGGAGTGTAGAGGTTGAAAAGTGGGCAAGGTGCTATTTTCAAAGATATACTAGCAATTCCGTTGAATCTCTGAACAGTGCGTTTTCGAAAGTAAGGAAGTACGCCCTATTGCCTATGATTGATGCAATTCTTGAAAAAATGTATTACTGGTTTAACAAGCATCAGAATGAATCTGCTTTTGCATCGTACACAAAGAAAGTGGTGCCTTATGTGGAGAACGAATTGCACCCACGATGTGCAATTGCAACGCACTTATTGGTGACTGAGCTAAACAGCTTTCAACTTGAATACAGTGTTATTGGACTTGATGGGAAGACGTATTTGGTGGACTTGTCAAAGAAAAGTTGTTGTTGCAGATGTTTTGATATAGACAACTATCCATGTATCCATGCAATAGCCGCAAACAGGGCACTCATGAGCAAGGAAGGGAGAATAGCGAATATCGAAATCTACGACCTGTGCTCAAAATATTACTCGATTGAGACGTGGGCATTGGCATATTACAAAACGATTTATCTAGTGCCGCATGAGTCTACGTGGAGGATTCCTGATGATATAAAAGAATTGTTCGCCTTGCCGCCAGATTACAAAAAAAAATAGGGAAAAAACAAAGAAAGGCGGTTTCCATCCACCGGAGAACGTCGCCGAAAGAAAAGTAAAAAATATGTGCCTGGCATAAACTTGGACAGGTGGTTGCAGGGCGAAAGTAGCAGGAAAACTTAATTTGTGTATTTGTATTTGTATTTCTCGGGTTTGTACTACCATGTGAAACTAGATACAACTAAGACCATTTCTGTATTTAATTTGTGTGTTTGTATTTGTATTTCTCGGGTTTGTACTACCATGTGAAACTAGATACAATTAAGACCAGTTCTGTATTTAATTTGTGTGTTTGTATTTGTATTTGTATTTCTCGGGTTTGTACTACCATGTGAAACTAGATACAACTAAGACCAATTCTGTATTTAATTTGTGAGTAGTTTTTGTGTATTTGTATTTTCTCGGGTTTGTACTATAAAAATATGTGAAATCATCCAATTAATAAGTATAAGAAAACAATTAAAAAGTATAAGGAAACAATTAAAAATATTGATAACATGAAACAATTAAGAAGTATAAGGAAACACCCCATATACTTCTTAAGGAATACTTTGACAATGTTAACCACAAGAACTCCAAAATATATGATATTGCACATGTTTTATTATTAAAGCATCGTAAATGTAATTTAATAGTCGAAATTAATGTGTACAACCACAAAAAAAAATTATTTATATCAAGGTTCCACTACAAAAATTCTGACATCGCAAAAGTACAACTATTAGGATATTTGTACAAATGGACACTTAGGAACTACTATGTTTATAACACATGAATTTTTTATTGATTTAATGTGCACCCTTTACAGCTGGTGGGAAATTTTAATGATTTCCAAATATTAAATATTTCATATTTCCCCCAATTCGTAAATAATTCATTCCTCATTTTATTTTCTTAATTTTCGTGGTTCAAGTATAGAGAGAGAATCCGAGAGAGAGAGGGTCTCTGTGTAGAGCGAGATTCACGATTCCGATTTGGATTTGGAGCCAAGCTCGAGAAAGGTTAGCGATTTATGGGATTTATGTGTAGATCTAGGTTTTATAATTTATGGGTTCGTAGATCTAGGGTTTTTGATTTTTAATTTCTGGATTTTTGGCTTCTCGTGTCAATTTTTACAGTGATCTGGGAAGAACTTTTAGCTTCAGTCAAAGCTCTGAATCAAGAGCAAGTTTTATTAGTGGTTGTTGCAGAGCTGATGGTGAATTTGGAATTCCGAAACGATGTACTTGTGGTGGACAAGTGACACAACAGACATCTGACTCAAAAACCGATCCAGGGAGGAGATTCTTTACCTTTCGGCTGCGTGAAGTAAGATTTTGTGTCTCGAATTCACAATTCAACAGGAAGAGATGTCGAACTCCGCTTACCTCTGAAATCAATCACCGAACAGATTACACATGACATAGGAGGAAGAGGAAAGGACCCGGAGGACAAAACGAGAAACATATATCGGAGGAAGAGGAAGAGGAAAGGACACGGAGGAGAACGAGGAAAGGAAATGGAGGAATTCGCCGGCAACGACAATTTTGAAAGGAAATGGAATCGACCCGTTTTTTTTTTTACTTTGACTGAATCGTGAAATTAGGTTTTTCGTTTTTTATCTGGGATAAATCAATAAATGAAAGGAAATGAAAATAAATGGTGGGTTTGAGTGGGTATAAGTGTGATTGGGTAGTAATTTTAGAGATGAATGAGGATGGTATGGGAATTTCTCCCGTTTTTAGTATTAAAAAAAAATCTAAACTATATTTATTATTAGAATGATGGTTTTTCGGCACAAGTTTGAAGAGGGAGTGGCATTCCAGCCATTGTTCCATTCTGGCTCCCGCTCATCTCAGGTTAGCTTCGATTGCTAAACCCTAAATTTTCATTCATCATTTTACTGGATACAAGACATCAGAGATGATGAACCTCCTAAGGAGATCAGCGATATCCCTCGGCCGCATATCTTAATCGAAACTGGCTTCGACCCTCCCGATTTCCTCCGCTTCACAACCTTCTGGAATCCGAAAATTGGTTTGTCCTTTTCTCCTCAGCTCAAAATGGGATGTTGTTTTTGCGTTATTAGGATTTCATTCCTTTTCCCACTCGGGGATTCATTTTTTCTTCAGCAACGTTACGAGAATCGCTAATCTTTTTGCGCTTTGTTTCAGCTATTGATTCTTCTACATAGTCATGATTTATTGTTTGTCTTGTTAACAAACAAACAAAAAATTGACTTGCTCGACTTAGTACAAGTTTCCAATTTATGTATTTGAAATGTACTTTGGTATGAGGTTGCTTTTTTCAGGGTCTTCGTCTCGGATACCACTCTCGTTCAATTTTCTTCTCAAATCTCCCTCTCTGGTAAAATGTCAATTTTACCCTTAATGAAGGGTTGTAAGGGTTAAATAGAATTAAATCGGTAAAGGGACAACTAAAACACGGTAGCTCAGTGGTTGCGAGCTCCACACACGTCACCCGCGCGCGCGCGACCAGGGTTCGAATCCCCTCTGCGTGGTAATACTAGGGTAATACTAGGGTAATACTAGGGTAATACTGGATAATATTAGGGTAATACTGGGTAATATTAGGGTAATACTACTAGGGTAATACTGGGTAATACTGGGTAATACTAGGGGATACTAGTACAACTACGATAATACATAGTAATACTAGGGTAATACGGGTACAACTGATGCTATAACTATGGCGGTGATATTTCATTTAAAAAAGCTCAGGGATATTTTCGTCGTTTCACACACTCATTAAAAAAAAGAGTGGTATTGTGATTAAGTAAGGAGATAGGAGATTAGTTTTTTTTTTAGTTGTAAATCAGGTGTTGTCTCCTTTTTTCAAGGGTCTTCGTCTCGGATACCACTCTCGTTCAATTTTCTTCTCAAATCTCCCTCTGGTAAAATGTCTCTCTGGTAAAATGTCTCTCTGGTAAAATGTCAATTTTACCCTTAATGAAGGGTTGTAAGGGTTAAATATAATTAAATCGGTAAAGGGACAACGAAAAACACGGTAACTCAGTGGTTGCGAGCTCCACACGCGTCACCAGGGCGCACGCGACCAGGGTTCGAATCCCCTCTGCGTGGTATAACTGGGTAATACTAGGGTAATACTAGGGTAATACTAGGGTAATACTAGGGTAATACTGGGTAATACTAGGTGATACTAGTACAACTAGGATAATACGTAGTAATACTAGGGTAATACTGGTACAACTGATGCTATAACTATAGCGGTGATATTTCATTTAAAAAAACTCAGGGGTATTTTCGTCGTTTCACACACTCATTAAAAAAGAGAGTGGTATTGTGATTAAGTAGGAAGATAAGAGATTAGTTTTTTTTTTTAGTGGTAAATCAGGTGTTGTCCCCTTTACCATTTGTCGGGAGAATGCTTTTCTTCTCCTGCTTGAGTCTCTCTAGTGACAAAGAAACACCTTCTTCTCGGGAACTGTTACACATTTGCTTTTGTTAATATATCAGTTGAAGCTATGAAGAAAACTTTTGACCCCTTGCTCATTTCTTTGTAATACCCCTTGTCCATACTCCGTGGTCTCTCATGACGAGAAAGGAGAAGATTGTTCTTGTTTCTCTTACAAAGGTTGTCTTTCCTTTAATTTATGCAGGTGATAACGGTTTTACAAAGAGGAGCATATCATGAGTGTGGTAAGATATTCGCTTCATTGCTGGTTACGCCCTATTGGGCATAACTGCTTACGCCCTATTGGGCATAACTGTTAGTTTAATAAATTATCAAAAGCACCTTTATATATGTATTTTATTCTATAAATGAAAAACTTTGGGTCCGAATGGTGTATTGCATGAACATTAGGAATGAAAAGGAAAATAATGAGGAGGAATAAAATAATAGCTAAGAATATATTTTTTATATTGTTCCTTCTCAAATTTGATAGAGAACATTTTTGTTCTATTGTTCGTTGAAAAATAAGAAATGAAAATGAATCATGTGTAAAACAAATTACTTATAAATTTTGTATTTTTTAAGAATGAAGAGAATTCATTGTTGCTCCTCATTCTTTTTAGTCATCATTCGGAGGGGAAAACGGCCAATTCTTCCATAAAGTATTCGGCTGCTGATTATTCATATACGAAGTATCAAACAGTGCTAAAACCATCATCAACTACCTATAATTTTGAATTTCTTACATGAAATTTTGAAAATTGGCCAATTCCACCAAAACCGTAAATTTAATTTATGCACCTGCCGAGTCCAAAATTTAATTTACCGTTTTGGTGGAATTGGCCAATTTTCAAAATTTTATGTAAGAAATTCAAAATTATAGGTAGTTAATGATGGTTTTAGCATTGTTTGATACATCGTATATGAATAATCAGCAGTCGAATACTTCATGGGAAATTGGCCGTTTTCCCTCATTCGGAGCCTTTGAATGTATGTAAAATTCATTTTGAAAAAATCACATACATACATAAATACATACAAACTTTGTATGGTAACCTAGTTTCTCCTACGGTTATTAGGCTTCAGAAAAATACACTTAATTGCTCAATAGTCGAACTCATATATTAATATTTCCGCTAAAGCCCAGCACATGTTGATATCCGATTTTGTACTATATAAAGCACAAGAACCAAAATGCTATAAAGCTTTCAAGTTTGAAAAACAAATAGTAGGATCAAGACCTGAAACTTTTTTTATTATAAACAAGATTACTAATGTCTGATTAGTGGTGCCCTCTACGGATGTTCATATACTGCTTCAATTTCGAGGTTCAAGTCTCACTATGCACGCATATATTATCTTTCTTTTATTTTCATCGTCAATTTTATTGCATTAGAAAAGAGAAACAAGCCCAACAAGAGATATACACCATCCCAACAAGGGGAACATATAGACTCATAAAATGTAATAATTGACCTCAGCATAGAGATAAAATAACACTCTATCAAGGATTTGAACAAATCCCAAATAGAGATTTTGAGAACTAGAATCATACAGATTGCTAGTTTCGAAATAGCCCACATCCCACTTTTTTTGGCACGCAACCAATTCGGGATATAATCCTAGGAGGCGTTATACAACACTCGTGTTCCGTAAATCTGTCACACGGGGAAAATGGTTAAGGCATAAATAATTCTTGCCAATAATAATTGGGAAAAATTAAAGGGGTTTCTGAGGGAAAGTTGGAAAAAGACTAAGGGAATCCGAATGTTAAAGAAAAACTAAGTGTTTCGGGAGAAATTGAGTTTAGCCGGGGAAATTAGTCAGTTCGGATGATTGCCGAGCAGAAACGGACTTTCGCCGAGCTAGTCGAGTTTTTACCGAGCTAAAATCAGCTGGCCGTGATTTTTGGGAAGTTTTGCTAGCTAAAATCAGATGTCCGAGTTTTTCGGGACTTGGTCGGAATTCAGACAAGGCTGGTCAGAACCACACAGCCTGTGTCGGCTTCAAATAGGGTTGGTAAGCAGTTATCGGAGAAATTTGAACAACCCGTGGGAAGAAAATAAGTGGAAACGCTTATCTAGATTAAACACTCGAGGAAAAGTGTGCGGGAACGGTTATCGATCTGATCGATCGAGTAAAGTCGCGGGAACGGTTATTCCCAGGGGAAAACAAACGCGCGAGAACGGTTACTTAGCTGATCGATTTATTGAAGTCTTGGGAACGGTTATTCCTGGGGAAATTAGACACGCGGGAGCAATTACTGATATGATTGATCAATTAAACCCGCGGAAACGGTTATTTCTTGTGGAAACGAGCACTTGTATATTTAAGGAAGATCTCCTCATCATTTCTTCACTTTCGCGCGACCAAGAAATCAGAAAGATCAGAGAAAACGTTGAGAGAAATTATACGTGAGAAAAGTCAGCTACCGAGAGAGTATCTGAGAGAATTTGATTCTAGCCGAGGGATTATCCAGGGGAATCTGTGTTGGCGATCGACTGAGGGATCGATTGATCAGAAAGCAACAAGAGGTATCATAACGTTCATACCGAATCCGAGGAAAAATAAGGTGAGTGTGTGACCGTGGCTATATGTCTCGGTCGTTTCATGTTTAGATTATGTAGTCTGTTTGCTTGGTTGATTGCGTTGCTTATCATGTTCATTATTCTGCTGGCTATCCGTGATAGTCGATATACCTTACTCGGAAATCTAGATCCGGCAATGGGCTTGGGGTAGTAATGCTCGCCGAGGCTTGTCTGTTCATTGGAAGATTGGCCGGTAAGCGTAAGTGATTATGCACATCTATTTTCTGTTGTGATAAACATTTCTGGCTATATAATTGATGCATGTTGCGATTTCTTGACTGTGCCTCGGTGAGACGGGATGGCCGCTCTCACTAAACAATTTTGTTGCTTATGCCTCCATTTTTGGATGCATATTCTGAGTTTATCCGTGATGATAGTCATGATTTCTGATAAAATCGCGGGACTAAGGCATGAAACGGATGGATGGTAGCTTTGGGTAGATTCGAGTTTACTTAACAATGTATTAGCGAACCTTATCATTGTAACTAGAACCTCATTGTTTAATTCACTTATGCTCGAAAATGACTTGTCTGATCAAATCACATGCAAAATCTGTTAATAAAATATTAAAATAATCTGGCTAAAATTTGGCTAAATGTTAGCTACAAATGAAATCCGGGTTAGGATGCTACACGTAATCCGACTGATTTGTTCTCCTAGAACTAAACAAATGAAAGTGACAACAAAAGGACCCTAATTTACACAAAACAAAAGGAGAGCCCACTACAAGAAAAGAGCGGAATTTCCGACGACCGATTCCGATGAAAACGGTTCTTAGAAATTCTCTGATGTTGTTCCGAAGGTTTTCCGAGAACATCCACTATTTTCTTTAAATCTTCGGAAATGTCTTAGGAAAATGTAGTCTCGAAATGTAGTCAGAAACATCATAGGAATTTTTTCAGAAATTTCTGATCAAAGCAGGTTATCAGAAAATGGTCGGTTTTCTCACCGAAATTTTCTTGGAAATTAACGACGGTAAATGCTTGTTGCTTAATCATAGGTATATCGCCGGAAATATTTTCTGACCACTTCTGAGAAAAAAGGTCGTCTGAATTAACTTTATATATATAACCATCGAGATCTATCAAGAAACTAAACAATAAACTTAAAAATTTAATTTTTAATGATGCTTTATAATAATATATATAAAGTTGGAGAGTGGATGTATAACCATATCAATGCAGCTACATGAGAAATCACGAAAGAATATAAGGCATAGTTTCTGCAATTTATGAGTTTTGTTACGAATCAAGGGCTCTTTTGTGAATAAGGTAAAATGGGCTATTCTTGTATCAAATATGGGAATGATCGTTTCATTAATATATATAATATTGAAGAAATTTTTTTGGAAAAGGTTTACACCGGGATATTATGTATGGTTTTCTCATGGAGAAGATTTAGGATATTTCTAGAAGTGAGCTGATTATGCATGATGATTTTAGTAGGATTAGAGATGAAGGTAATCAAATACATATGGAACAATCTAATGTGGTACAAATGGTAACATATGCATTCCGAGAAACTATTGAAACTACCAATGTTGAGAAATGAAACGATTGAATCTACCAATCCTTCAATTTTCCACTAAGACCACCGATTGGTGAGAAGATGTATGGGACACCCTCTACTGCATAAGTTCTTCCCATACCACCATCATCATATCGTCGGGGAGCCCGTTTGTGTGTGCGGACTTTTGTAGCGAAATAGTATGAAGCGAAGTGTGAAATTTCTTCTGTCAAACTTCCCGCAACAATTGACCCTTCAACCCTTGCTATATTTTTTGCCTTTCCCTTTAAATATTTCATGAAGCGCTCGAATGGGTACATCTACCTAAACTGAACAGGCCCGCCTAGTTCTGCTTCGTGAAGGAGATTAATGGGAAGATGTTTCATAACATCAAAAAACATCGGGGGGAATATCTTCTTCAAATTGCACAACAATATTGGAATATTAGCAGCCATATGTGCAATTACATCTTCTGACAACGCCTGTGTACTATAAGATCCCGGAAAAACGTTCTGATGCCTGTACTAAAATTATATATTGTAATATTTGAACAAATATAATTAATATTAACAATTATATATGTGATGATGTAACTTACCTCCAATTGCTTCATGAAAATTTCTTGGAAGAAGTTCGGCAAATGCGAAAGGAATTAATCGTTGTATAAACATGTGGCAGTCATGACTGTTCATCCTGAAAACGTTTGTCATTTCTCAACAGATTTAGCAAGATTGGATACGTACCCATCAGGAAACTTCACGTCAGATGAAACCCAATTGAACAACAATGCATTTTCTTCTGCACCCAACCAAAATATAGGAACTGGTGATTTTCCATTGCTCATTATGTGCAACTCATTTCTGTTGCAAATATCGGGCAAGTCCAACCTTGATTTTCCAATGTCTTTGGTTCTTCCTTTCACGTTTAAGACTGTATGCATGATGTTATCAAAAAAGTTTTTCTCAATGTGCATGACACCAAGATTGTGTCTGAGCAAATGATTTTTCCAGTACGAAAGTTCCCAAAAAATGTTTTTTTGTGCCAATCATGATTGACCCCGTATCCATCAGGCATATTAGCTGGAGTGTGCCAACTTTCCCTACGATTCACCGTTTCTAGTCCCCCAAAATGATCTATTTGCGTTTCTAAATCTTTCCCATATAGATACACTGGTGGGGGGACACGCACGATTTTGTTCTTCCTAAACAACCGCTTGTTTCTCCGATATGGATGCTTGATTGGTAGAAACCGACCGGCGGTGACAATCAAAACAACATGTTTTTTGACCATGTTTCAGCTGAAATGCATATGTCCGATCGAGGTAATACGGACAAGATAACCTTCCATGTGTTGTCCAACTTGATAGCATTCCGTATGCAGGGAAGTTGCTTATTGTCCACATAAGGACCGCACACATCGTAAATTGTTTTTTCTTCGAACAGTCATATGTACGAACTCCTTTATACCACAACTATTTCAACTCATGTATGAGAGGTTGCAAAAACACATCAAGGGACCTCTTTAGATGATTGGGACCAAGGACTAAAATATTCATGCATAGAAATTCCCTTTGCATGCACATATATGGGGGAAGATTATAAGGCGTTACGATAACTGGCCACAAATAATATTGCCTACCAGACATACCGAATGGACTAAATCCATCAGTGCAAATACCAAGATACACATTTCGCTTAGATTTAGCAAAGTCTAGGTGTACCGTGTTAAAGTGTTTCAAGGCTTTTGCATCTGGCGGGTGAGTCACTTCTCTTTCTCTATGTGAATGTTATGCATGCCACCTCATCGATGCAACTGTCCTTTCAGATTGATACAATCGTTTCAACCTATCAGTTATAGGAAGATACCAGATCCGTTGGTACGGTATCTTACTACGCCCAGAAGTTTGCGGCCTAAATCTCGGTTTTTGGCAAAATCGACATTCATGCAGTTTATCATCATCTTTCAAAAAAATCATACAATTGTGAACATATAGATCTATCATCTCATAAGGCAACCCAAGACTAAACACCAACTTCTGTATCTCATATATAGTATGTTTCGGCTGTCAAATTATCCTCTGACAAATACTCTTTAATAAGATCAACCCAATCATCCATGCAAACCTCAGCTAAGTTATTATCAGTTTTAATTGTCATCATACTAGCTGATAACGATAATTTAGACTGACTTCTCTACATCCATCGTAGAGTGGCTGATTTGCAGCGTCTAGCATATCATAAAATCGTTTCGCATCTACGTTGGGTTCTTCAACACTATTATCAACATTTGTTTCATGAAATGCATCAGTAACCATGGCATGCATTCTATCATGATCTTGACGCTGATCAAATTGATGAAGTTTACCATGATGATAACTACTACCCTGATCAAAATCTATATGACCTTGATAATTACTACTAATATCACCTGCTTGAGACGTCCTTTCAAAACCCTCTCCATGTTGATACCAAATATAATATTGTAGCATAAACCCTCTATTTAGTAAATATTTTCACACCGTCTCAATAAGAATATATCTCGTATTCTTGCATTTACGATAAGGACAAAACTTCTTACCGCTTTCCAGGGTTGTTTGCATATTTTCGGCTTGATACATGAATATTTCAAGCCCCTCTTTGAATTCTTTCGTCAACGCTTCCTCCGAATCTTTTTGCGTATACATCCATCTTCGTAGATCGTATATAGACATTTTATAAAAAAATATTTTATAGTATTTTTTTTGGTATAAGTGTTTGTTCTTTTTTTTTGAAACTGTCATTTGAAGGTCTGACTCATTTATAGAAATTTTTTCAGAATTACCAACGGATTTACATCAAAAAATTACAACGAATTAACATCGAAAATACATTTACAACGACTTTACATCGAATTTGAGATGAGTAGATTAGTCGTAAATAATTAGGTGAACCTAGTGGAAAACGTGTTCACCTAACTGGAAACAATCGACGTGAAATCGTCGTAAATTTACATTGAATCCAGGTCGTTGTAAATCCGATGTAAAATTACATCGACTTTACAACGTAATTTACGAAAGTCATATTCGTCGTAATATCGACGTAACTTTACAACAGATTTACGACGATTGTTGATATCTTCGTAATGTCGTTGGTCAATTACGATGACAAATTTTTACGACGAAATTGCATCGAACACATATTTCATCGTAATGCCGTCGTAATATTGTTGGTAATTTATGAAGATTTAAAATAGACTTAAAATTTCGTTGAAAATATGCAGTTTTCTTGTAATGATAGAAAGGTGTGATGAAATTGCCGGAGAACAATGACAGCGAAGAAGAAGAAAAAAGACGGTGCAGGATGGTTTAGGTTGAGGTGGAGGTTGGTGATAGTGTCCGTGGTGACGATGACGACGAGGACGGTAGTGACGACGGTAACGAGTAACCTTGACGATGGTGATGATGGTGGTGACAGTGACGATGGTGATGATAACACCGGCGGATGATGGTGATGGTGTCCGTGAGAGTAACAGTGTCGGTGGCAGTGCTCGTGTCGGTGATGGTGGTAGCGTTGGTGACAGCGATGGACACTATGTGGTTGTGTTCAATTTTATTTTTATGGGTTTTAAAGATTTTTATCTGTTTAATTACATTGAACTTAATCAATAACAAAGTTATCTAATAGATTATTAGTAAAATTCTGTAAAAGTTTGTTATGATAACGAAGTTAGTTAATCAATAACACATGTTTTACATGATATAATAACTGGGTTACCACAATAATTTATATATTTTTATATTTTATATATTTATGTGATATGATAACTCAATGAACATGATAATTTATGATATGATAACTGGTTTAACATGACAATTTCATATTTTATGATATGATAACTGAATTATTATATCATTAATTCGTAATTTTAATTGCTATTTCATATTTTATTTGATACGATCACTGAATTAACATGATAAACATGCGGTTACCACGTAACATGTAAACTTATCGCGATACTATGAGAGTTATCATGATAACCAAATAGTTAACCATCAGGTGAACAATATCAAAGGTATCAGATGGACAATGTTAATGATACTATATAACATGCTATTATTGTTAACACATTAACATTCTATATAAAACGTTAATGGAATAATAGTTATTATGTTAATTATTGTTAGTATGTTAACAACATGTTTTTTTGGTGATGAACAGTGGTCGTCGACTTTTGATGAACAGTAACGGCGATCGTTTGATGAACAGTATCACCGGCTTCTTTTCTCGGAAAATGAGTTTTCAGGCCAATGGTATTTTCTATAATTATTCAAAAAAAAAAATTTTGGTTTAATTATTTTTTCTCTTTCTTACTTACCTAATTTACAAATTATCATTACTATTTACCTGATTTATGAGTGAACCATTAATATTAACTAAAATCACCATATATTAAACGTAACATTATTAAATAATTGTACTATATGTATGACCCACCATCTAACACAAACACCCCCTATATATTTTAGATTCTATCACACATGTGTAGAGGTTCAATGATGGTTTCACAAAGTCTCGTGTATACAATTGCGATGTAGGAAAACTAACTTCGATAATATTTAGAGTAATTACAAAATCTATGATTGATTAATATCAAAATTAACTCCTCATTTTTTACACTATACAACCCTTACTATTTATATTAAAAAGTCTAACTAACCCTTATACATTCTAAATAATTACATGTACCATTTTCTTTCTCATGAATACTATTCACAACGGAGAAGAAAGGAGGAGAAGAAGAAAGAAGAAGAAGAAGAAGAAGAAGAAGAAGAAGAAGAAAGAAGAAGAAAGAGAAGAAGAAGAAGAAGAACAAGAAGAAGAAGAAAGAAGATGAAGAAGAAGAAAGAAAAAGAATGAAGAAAAAGAAGAAGAAGGCGACGACGGGAAAGACCACTACGGTGGATACGGCGGTGCCGGTGGTGACGGCGGTGACAGCGGTGACGGCGGTGACGATAGTGACGGCAGCGATGATAACAAAGTTATCTAATAAATTATCATTATACTTTTGTTATGATAAAAAAGTTAGATAACCAGTAACACATAGTTTCTATGATATGCTAATCGGGTTATCACAATAATTTTTATATTTTCATATTTCATATATTTCTATAAAATGATAACTTGATTAACACGATAATTTAATATATGATAACTGGTTTAACATGACAATGTTAACGATACTAACTATATGTTAACGATGCTAACAATGAGTTAACGATGCTTACAATGATAATTGAGTTAACGTGACAATGTTAACGATGCTAACAATATGTTTTTCTGACGATGAACAGTGGTAATCGAGTTTTGATGAACAGTAACTCCGATCGTTGATGAACAGTATCGCCGGATTATTCTGTCAGAAAATGAGTTTTCAGACCAATGACATTTCTGTAATTATTCAAAAAGCAAAGGACATTTTGGGTTTAAACATTTTTTCTCTTTTCTATTTACCTAATTTACAAATTATTATTACTACTTACCTAATTTATCAATAAACCATTCATATTCACTTAAATCACCCAAATATTTAATACTAGATGGTGCTATTATATTTTTTGGGTAAAAATGCTTGGTAGTGCTACTATTCCTTCTTTTTGGTTATAGTGTGAGTTATAATTATTATTAGTTTGGTGAATATTGGTGTCAATTTCCTTTATTTAAATACAAATTATACTTTAAAAAGAATACAAAAGACAAACTGAAAAATATCATTTTAATAGAAAAACAACTAGTACTATATTATCTTCTTCTTCTTTTTTGTCTAAACTCCATTTATAAGTTATAACCAAAATACCTCTGTCCAAAATATTACTTTTGAATATTTCACATTTCCACCAAATCTTCTTTGATCCCGAAGATTTTTTCTCTTTTGATAGTGGAAGGATATTTGCTTAACTTCCTCAAACAAGATACAGTATCACTATTTAAATTTAGATGCACACGCGTGTGCATGTTATAATAAATATTTACATTTCCTAGATAGTTTATACTATTGTAGTATATTATACATAAATACAAGAATATTACTCATAATTCTCACTCCAAACAAGTAGTCCGAGTGATTACAGGTCATAGAGATCTAAATGGGATCGCTTAACCGAAACTGACTAATTAGCACGGGATGGATTGCATTACGGAAAAATTGAACAAAAGATTATTCCTTTAATATTTGATTGCAACATTTGTACAAATCCAAAATCGAGCAAAACTCGAACCACTCATTCTTCTTAAAATCCAAAATCGATTGGGGGGGGGGAACGATTGAACTGAAGAGAAAACCAAAATTTGAGATGTGTATTGGTTAATTTTACAGCATTGCAAGTTGAGACAGAAGAAACCAGAAAAAAAAAACTAAGAAGAAACGATGAGAATAGCCATAAGAATATTAAACAAGAGAGAACGAAGATGAAGAGAGAAAGTTGAGAATATGGGGATAGAGGAAGAGAGAACCGAGCAATGTGGCATATGACAAGAAGCGATGCAATCTATCTCTCTCTTATCTTTTTTCTAGTCTTTAATGAGTATTTAGAACCCTAATTTTATCTCCAAATCGATTTTGATGTTTCATTAAGTTTGGTTTCGAGTCGGGTTAGGGATTCAAGTTGGGTTAGGGATTAAAGGATCGGATTAATGTAATCGTAATTTTTTAAACGCGATTAACGGTTTATTAAACTAATCATAATTTTCAGTCGTTATGTTGCAATTATAAGAGTATGTAAAGTTCGTGATGTTTAGTAAAGAATAAATTTGTTTGGGATGTGCAGAAAAAAGATGAAAAGTCTAGGTATATATCGAGGAAGCGATATAGTAGGGACAATGTACCAAAGTCGACCATTTATATGTTTATATTATTATAATTTCTAACAATACTTTCTACATATGACACATAAATCAAATCATACAATACAATTTTCTTTTTCTTCCATGCCCTCCGATTGCTTTACTTCTACCACATTATTTAGTTAAAATAATTAAGATAAAGAAGCAAGAATCAACCTTTAGTCACTACTGTAAGTGCAATGGCTGCCACCAAACTTAACCAAAACAAATCAAAGTTGAGCTCCTTTTCCCCCATCCCTAATCACTCTTTTTGTTTCTTTGATTATTATATTTCTTATTTTATGTTTGTTTATTATTTTAAGGCTTATCTAGATTGAACCTATCTCAATATAACATTATGACTTTTATTAATATTGAATTCCAACTTCATTTTCTAAGCCAATAAAGAGGATCGATGGACAATTATTTTTGGCCATATGCCAGAGAGTTAGTGATACCATTTGCAGCCTCAAAGCAAATAACATGACCTTACACAAAGACAAAAGTCGCAACTCGCAACCTTTCATATCTTTCTATGTTTAATTTATTACTAAGAAGATTATATATGTTCTTACAACAATCATTTGTTGGTCTAATAAATATTAGTTCCAACTCTCCTTTTGAGCTTTCTTACTTCAAATCCCAACGTGTCTACTAGTAGTATTTTGTTGACATAGCATTAATTCCGTAATGCAAGAGTTTTCCGTAAAAACAATTCGAACATAAATATTTATGGAAATGTTTTGAGAAATATAATTTTATGATGCCATTTTTCAAAAATACCACTAAGGAAAATGTTTTGCAAAAATAGTATTTTTATAATTTGGCTTGGTTTATGAATGTTTATTAAAAAATATTCCATTTTATAAATTGGTTCATGAATATTTATGATTTTTCCCCATTTTCATAACTACCTTATAAAACTTTATAAACATGGATATTACAAAACTTTATCAAAGATTTTATAAAACTCCATATAAAACCTTATAAATTTTGATAAACATTGTTTATAACCTGATTTATTGACGTTTAAATTTTTTATTTTATAAATGACTTTATAGACACATATAAAATATAATATCTCTAAAAATGGATAGCAAAGAATGGTAGTTTTGAAAAGTGGTATCATAAACATGGTATTTTTTTATATTCACCAAAATTTAATAATGTTAGCAATATATATATACATGTTTCTAACATACATCATTTTAAAAGTTTATACTAAACATGTTTATTATTCAGAAATTCTAAGAAATAGATTCTATATATTTTTAAATTTTAACATATGTGAAAAAGATCATGCAGGTTTTTGAGTTGGTTTTCGTCACACTTTAAGTAATGTCCCTCGTATGTATGTGGTAAACAGGGCCGGCTCAATATAAAAAATGGGCCTCATGCAAAAAAATTTTTGGCCCTACAAAAAAAAGGGGCCCTAAACAAAAAAGAAATTTGGACCGTGTGCAAATGCACTCCTAACCCATGCCCAGAACCGGGTCTGGTCGTAAACCCCATTAAAAATCACAAAAGAAAATGTATTTTTGAGGAAAAAGAATAACAAAATTCTCTCTTATATATAACATTTATTCAATTTAAAATCCCTCATGTTACTCAAAATTCACCAACCCCAAAATCTTTCCTCTCTCACAGCGTTTAACCAAGGCGTTACAAATTTACAAACCAATCTTTTAACACCAAAGTCTTCATGAATCCAATGGCATCAATACCACTTGAACTCCACACTTTGGTTTTATAGTAAGAACAACGATTGGCGCATGTCTATAATTCTTTGATATTGTGAAGTTAAACTTTAAAATTAGCGTTGCTAATATTATTTTTGCTTCCATCATCGCAAATGATTGTCCGATGCAGTTTCGAGGTCCGGCTGCAAATGGAATGAAATGGCGGCCGGACGCAAATGGTCTACCTCCAAAGCGTTCGGGGTTGAATTCATTCGCGTCTTTACCCCACAATTCTTCGCTGTGATGGATCGCAAGAACCGGTATCCATACTGATAAACCTTTGGGAATTGTTAGATCACCTAGTTGTATGTCTTCAAATGCCATCCTTGGTAGAAGAGTAGCTGGAGGGTACAGTCTTAATGACTCGTTTATCACTTTGTTTAACTGTTGAAAGGGAGGGAAAAAAAGACAAATTAGTTAGAAGAATATTCTATTAATTTATGTTGGAATAATATCTTGTGATCACGCGAAGTGCCTCTTGACTCTTTCTCAAACATTTTTTAGTTTGAGAATTGACTTTTCCTTTTGAAAAAGACAAATCAATGAAGCTGTCAAAATATAATCATTAGTTAATACAGGTTTTAGATTTTTTGCATATATAATATTTTATGCAAAGCATGTCTTAGTGCTAATCATTAAACAAAAGATATGTATCATTTACCCATTTGTTTATGCCTGAAAAATCTATGCACCAGTCTCTCTATCTTATCAAATTTTAAAGCTAGCTAGCTTAACCAATTGTTAATCATATCTAATTTTATAACTATTTCTAAGAAGAAAAGTATGTGATTCTATGTAAAACCAAATACAAACATGTAACGACTGATCCCAAAATGAATACATCTGTAAAAATCCCAAAATGAATACATTCTGTCACAATTTTCTATTTGAGTTTTGGCTAGAATTGAAGTAGATTAAGCATGAAGACAAAACTAAAAGATATCTACTCATTAGGGTTCTGTGTCGTCGACTTGATGACTATTTTATAAGCTTAGTTATGGAAGAAGCACTATGAAGTTAGTGGCACTGCCTATACTGTGTTGAATGTTTATACCCCACCCGCACCAATCCATCATTATAAAGCTAATTCTACTACTTCAAACAAAATAATTAGTTTCACTATTGTATAGTTATATACTTATTATTTGGAGCAAACAACAAATATCATCTTTTATGTGTATGAGTTAGTGGCCTTCGAGTCCTACTCAGAATCTACTCAGAAGATTCTACCATTCAAGCCTAATGTAACTGTATACCTACGTTGACTCGATGAATCTAACCAAAAGTTAAAACTTTGTAAGAGAAGGATTGATCTTGGGTCTAGAACTTAAGTTCCAATGGATAAGAACAATTTGTTTTAGAAGTTATAATGTATATCATGTATCTAGCTAGGAGTGTCTAGGAGTGAACATACGTACCGCGGTAAGCTTGGATAGTTGATCAACCGAGGGAAGACCGTCGCAGCCACATACCTCTCTGACCTCATCACGAACTTTTTCCTGCCACGCGGGGTTATCCGCTAAGAGCATCATTGTCCATGTGAGTAGCAATCCGGTGGTCTCATGACCAGCAAAGAAGAACGTCTTGCATTCATCCATTATCAACTGAAGATTGTTGTTATCGTTATTATTGTTCTTGTGGCTATCCATTTCATTCAGGAGAAGGCCGAGAAGGTCGTCGCCGTGAGTAGTGCTCCGGCCCATCTCAGCGCAGTCCCGCCGGCTTTGTATGATCTCTATCAACAAACGTTCCACTTCCTTTTTCAGAGACATTATCTCTCTGTTGTATTTGCTCGGAAGAAACCTAGATACAAAATATTTCATCTTAAGTCAACGTTTGACTGCACTTAAGGTCAATTTTAAAGCAATAGTCATTTGAAAAACATGATAGAGACTAGAGAGTAAAAGGGGTGATTAGTCTAGGGGTGATGCTTGTGCTAGACATAGAAAAACAAATTGCTTGAAACCCGGGAATGACACACCAAAGCACAAACTATATTTTCGAAATCTACAACCACCGTTTACAAAATTCTGCATTGTAAATTTAAACGTCATTTATTTGTGAAACAAAAACAAAACTTTAAATTGACACTTTTTGTGAAATAAAAAGAATATTAAAAAACTTTTTTGTTATGTAAACATCGTTTAATTAAAAATTCTCTTCAATTAATTCAAAAGACAATTATACTATTTTCTAATCTACTATATACTTCAATGGCATGATAAATAATAAACTACAAATTTAATGTTATTCTTTTCAATGTATTTCTCATCAATTAATAATATAGAGACATATTGTCTTTTTAGTAGTACTAATTAATTAAAAGTATATATAAAAAAATCTAGTTCTTTTCTTCTCTCTATCACCATTCAAAAATTTTAACATTTTTTATCAACCGTTGAGTGAGGAAGGAAAACCAACCTGCTGCCAGGAAAACAGAGGTGGCGGGTGGCTTGAGCGCAACGGCGCTGGAGGACAGTGAGGTGGTTAAAAAGCTCTTTGCCTTTCTCAAAGCTACTCCCAAACTCCGTCCTCGATATAATATCCGCCGTGAGCTGATGCATCTCCTCCCCTATCTCAACCTCACCTCCTCCTTCTTTCCTCAGCCTCTCCACTAGCCTGCTCGTGCACTCCACCATGTGCCTTGCATAGCCCTGCATCATAGAGGGTATTTCAGTCATTCAACATTTAGTTACTTAATTTTGCATGAGGTTGTTTAATTTTGCATGAGGTTGTTTAATTTTGTCGACTTGCCTTGAGCCTTTCTCCGGTAAATGCCGGTGCAGCTAGGTGGCGTTGGTGGTGCCAATCTTGGCCATTAGCCATAAGGAGACCACGACCAATAAAATTCTTGGTCCCTTGTTGCTGCAGCCACGATCTTCCACTTACACCGTTATGCTTCATTAGCAACTCCTTTATCAGTTCCGTTTCCGTTAAGCAAAGCCGAGGATCCGTCCCGTTCCAAACAATAAATCTCTTCCCTGTTTAAGCCAAGGGGGCAATGTTTTGAGATTTAATTTAATCAATTGTTTACATGTAATCCTCCTCTAATCCTTTGGTAACCGAACTTATAATCAATATTAAGGCCATACCGTATTGTTTGGACCAAGCGACGTAATGCGGGAGAAGGCGGCCGACGATGTCATGGTGAATAGACTCACAATCCTTGGAAGCGGATTGCGAAAGCATAGCCGAGATTTCAAGGATGTTTCCGGTTAGCGGACGCGGTTTAGGACCGGTTACGCCTTGCCGTGCCATGATCTTCTTGATTCGCCTAGGTGTTAGCCAGTAGCACGATATGGTGTCGTATAGGACTCTTAATATCAAGGTCACGAATATCACGAGGAGTGATTTTATTAGTGTAAGCAACATTTTTTTCTTTCTTTCTTAATTTCCACCAACAAAGAATCTTAAGAAGGACAGAGTAAGAGAAAATGGTGTATATATAATGTTGTGAATGGGTATATATTTCTTTTGTTAAAGGTATCGAGATATAATATGTATTTAAAGAGGGTAACTAAATCTAGAAGTACTAATTATGGTTCTTTGTTGCATTTACATTTAAAGAAATGAAAGATATGGGAGAACTAAATAAGTAAATTAATCTGGTTCTTTTTTTACCTTAATACTACACCTTTCCATTTAATTTTGACGGAAAAATATACTTTTGACGAAAGACGTACGGTATGATATTTCTATATTTGAACTTTGATTAATCACTTAGATTTCAAAATGTAAAATTGTATTCAAACCAAAATAAGCATAACGGTTTTCTAACGTAATATATTTTTTTGATAAAAATGAATGTATGAAGAAAAAAATGTAAAATTGTATTCAAATCGAAAAAGAAAAAAAATACTACGAATGCTTATATTTTTGCTTAGAGTAAGAAATTACATTGATTTTTTTTTTCATTTCAATAAGATGCCTTCGTCAAGCTGTCCTTGTGTCAAACCATAATGTTAGACCTTCATCATATGAATGGTTTTCTGTAGGCCTCGGCAAAATACCTGAAACCGAAAAACTGAACCGGAATCGAATCAGATTATAAGGTACCGAACTGAACCGCATACACTACAAGAAAACATGAGTATTTTCGACGGCCAAATCCGTCGGAAATCCGTCGGAAAAGGCCATTTCCGACGGATTTAAGCTGTCGGTTACAGTTCGTCGGAAATATGGTTTCCGTCGGAATCCGTCGGAAATCCGTCGGAATTTTCCGACGGATCATGGCCGTCGGAAATCCGTCGGAAATTTCCGACGGATCATGGCCGTCGGAAATCCGTCGGTATTTTCCGACGGATCATGGCCGTCGGAAATCCGTCGGTATTTTCCGACGGATCATGGCCGTCGGAAATCCGTCGGTATTTTCCGACGGATTTCCGACCGCGTACTTTCCGACAGATACTCCGACGGATATTCGGTCGGAAATGCCGTCTGAAGTCCGTCGGTTGGCCGTCGGGAATTTCCGACGGATATATTACCGACAGAATTTCCGACGGATGGTGATCGGATGAATTTGTCGGAATTCCGTCGGTTCTTCGTCGGAAATAGGTTCCGACGGATTTACGACGGTAACTTTTTCCGACGGTTTTCCGACGGAATTGCAATTGAATTTTATTTTGAATTTTATTTAATTATTTATTTTTTTGAAATTTATAAATTAAAATTATATAAATTAGAAATATAAATTAAAAATAGAAATAATAAATATATAAATTCATTAAACAAAATCAAAAAATTCATTACACATTAAAAAAAATTGTTAAAAAAAAAAGCATTAAAAGAAAATATTTAAGCGGTTGGAGAATCCCCTTCGTCGTCGGGATTATTATCCCGAAACATATACGAGAAACATTTCTCCATCATTTTCTCCAAGTAGGAGAGCTTCTTGTTGGTAGTCTTTTGCTCCGTCCGTAGCTCTTCGACCTGCTGGTCACGGTCTTTCACCGTTTGGGTGAGCCTCTCGATTTCAACCTGGTACTCCGAAGGATAAAGAGGAAGCGAGGAAGAAGATTCCTGGGTCGGAATGGTGCCTAACCCAGCGAATCGACCTTTCACTTGCCGGGTTTTCTGCGAATAATTATAACCGTTAATAATTAAATAACGAAAATAAAATAAAAAACGAAATGAAATTAAAACTTACCTCAAGTACAATCTGGTTTATCTCTTCCCGAGATAAAGAGTTCGAGGACGTCGATCCGTCGATAGTGAGCTGCGATATTGATAGTTCACGGTCCATCTTCGTCTTCTTGCTCTTCTCGACAACATCCTGCATCCCCAAGTCTTGTATCTGACCGGTTTTCTTGTTGGTGTGTCTCTGCTCGATGAGTTTAAGATAATCGGGTTCGGAACCAGATTCTCTCGCCTGCGAAAATTTGTTAAGTTAAATAAATATAAAAAACAGAATTAGCAATAAAAAATTTAAATTAAACTTACCATTTCCATCGCTTCCCGTTCGATGGTCTTTGCGCCCGCGTTGTGGATGTAGACCCCTTTCCCGCCTCGTTGGCTATTTCGGTTCTTCGACTGTTGGTTCTTCTTATAGTTATTTTATAAGAAGAACTATATAGTTACAAATACCTGAATAGTTATTCTTATAAAATATTTCGGGTACCCGAACTGGTATCCGAAATATATGAAATACAATTATATATCTAAAAATATTATGTATCTTTAGTTTTGAAATAACCAAAATACTAAAAAATATAATTATAAACCGAATATCTTAATTATGTTTAGACCGAGATAAACAAAATACTCGAAATATTCGAAAATTTTGAGTTATATTTGTCAAAATCAAATAATTTTTTCAAAATTTAACCAAATTTTATTTGAATTAAACAATATTTTTAGTTTTTTGGAGAATTGGAATAAATTTTGGATACCCGAACCCGGGTAGAACCGAACCGAACCCGATCCGAAAAAAGAAATATCCGAATAGGTTTTACACTTCTAAAATTTGGGTATTCGAACCGAACCGAAACCGAACCGAAACCGATCCGAACCCGAAAAGATACCCGAATGCCCATACCTAGTTTTGTGTGGTACGAATGGAGCTTGGTATGTTTCGTAATATTGAATAACTAAATAAATATATATATATAACCATAATTTTCCAGACTAAAAAATATCAATTTTCATCTGTCATATTGATTTTTTAATTTTTTATAATTTATATAAAATCGTGATACACACTGTTTACTGTTTATAATTTGAATTCAAAATGAACAATATCTATACCATGATAACATCCACGTCTTAGCCAACCTCGTAAACCAATATTTGAAATTCAAAAATTATCTTGTTACTATATAGATAATAATTTTCTTTTGGAGATGAAATCAGAAAAAAATGCTTCTATATAAAGATATAATTTGATTCACGAACTTTCTGTATTCAAAAGAAGATCTTGCAAGGTTCAAAAAAAAAAAGAAGATCTTGCAACAAATAAGAAAAGCCAAAGTATCGAGATACTGAGATAATTATTTATGTATTGGGTAAAGATTGCGAATCTTATAAATATATATGTACGTGAGAAGCAAGAGAACTATATTTTATATCATCATAATCTCGCCAAAACTAGCCCCACTGAGATTTCTAATATGCCCAAATAAAAAAATATTATAAATATTTGATAAGCTTAAATTAATACCATAAATATATTAAAGCTTTGTTCGTTATAATATTTAGGGATCGAATCCACGTAGACTCAAGAAGACACACAATAGATTGTATAGATGAGAATTAATCTAAGTGATCAATGGAATTGAATGCAAATACGTAAATTAAACTGTCGTAAGTTCGATGGGAGAAAGATAGGTTCAGGGTATTTCTCAGGAAATCAATGAATGCAGATAAACTAACAAATCAGGATTCAGGTTGCGCACGGTTCTTGAACTCAAATCACTAAAGTATAATTAACCAACCCTCGTTGCGAGAATTATCTAAGTCTAAATCCTAGAATTCAAAATCTCTTTCCAAATCCTAAAGTCTAAACCAGCTTTTAATTCAAGTTTGATTTGTTCACCAAACAACTAAACCAAATTTCTTTGCGAATAGTTATTTTGCTCACCCTAAATTCTATCAAGTCTCTCAATTGCACTCTCGTGCCTAATCGATTAACCTAAGATCTAAGTTCCAGATTCGTCAACTTAAAATTAGCTATGAGAACAACCTATGGTGAAGAACTAATTCAGATGGTGAACCCTAAACAATAAATCAACCTAACACTCAGAGAAATCCCTTATGAGAACCCTAAACCTAACATGAGGACTACTCAGACATAAAGATTGAAACAATAAACATGACTGAATAAATCCTTGAATAAATAATAAAGAAGAGAGTAAAACAAGGGTTCGAAATATTCTCTCGGACGAACAGAGTTTCAGACTTGTCTCCCTAAGCTCTCTCTCAAAACCAAAGTAAAAATAAAGCGTAGCCACCAAAGTGGCTGAAAAACCTAGTTATAAAGCTAAAACACGTTTTGGGGATTCTAGTAGTTATTAAAGTCTCTTGGACCAAAGTGCAAACTTAAAACTTGTAAAAAGTCACGTTTCCTTCTTCTCCCGAGCAGTATCGATTGATACCATAATTGGTATCGATCGATACACATTCTCTGTGTCGACTCTCCTGCTCGCCAGACTGGGCTGTCTTCACAAAAACTGGCATAACGTTTGATCCCATCGTTGGAATGACCTCAAACCACTTCGAAATGAAAACTAATCCATCGATCTGTCTTGTGTCCAAATTCGAGCTCAATCCATCGGTGGGAAGTTCTTCAACGAATGCCAAACTTCTGACGTCTCTGCATGACTCTGCATCTCCATATGCTCATTTTTACCCAAAACGGCTATTTTTCTCCCAAAGTCACCTAAAACCTGTAAAGTCTCGAAAAGACTCCAAAATACTAGAAAGACTCTATAAAAAGGACTTATATCATGGCTAAAAAGGGGTAAAAACCATGATATATCAACTCTCCCAGACTTAGCCTTTGCTTGCTCTCAAGCAAACAGAAAGCTAAACAAGAGAAAGAGGTTTGAAAAACACGGAGACTCACATGTTCTTAAAACACTACAATAACCCTTTTCCTTAGTGCTCCACATATCAAGTGACCAATTCCAAATCTAACCACCATGTACTTCTCCGTAGACATTCGCAGCTTCCCAAACTACACACATTATTTCACAGCATCGTCCAATAAAGCCCTCATCGCCAGTTTCATCGCTGTGATCAATGCCAAGAACCTTCTAGATTCTTTCCCATACAATATCATGACAAGGAACCATCCATTTTTCACACTTTTGGTATTGTTTTCTCTCCCCCAGACTTGTTTCTCATCATGTTCTTTTTTTTTTTTTTTTTTTAGATTTGCATATACACATTAAGGTCTGAAACGCGAGTATTGATGGTGTTTGCCACTGAATCCCCGGTTCTTCCCTCTCTATGTATCAAAGGTGTAGGCGAATAGTGGTATCACGGGAAATTTTTCTAACATCGCTTCCAACCTTTGTGTGATCATTCCTTCACAAGTAGAATAATGGGATCGCTGGAAATTTTTCTAGCCCTCTACTTAGAAGAAAATCATTTCATCTTTTTATGCTCTTATTTATTAACTTGTAACATGGGAGAGAGATACCACTACTCTAAACACATGGGTTCCTTTGTCAGATATGAATGAGGAATCAAGCTCTATGGACATCAACCACATCGATGAAGTGCAAAATTTTGGCTCAGGCTTCAGTGGACTCTGCTGGAAACATGGGTGTCTTCTAGTTAACTGGTCAACCTTTAGATTTTTCATTAGTCCGATCTAGAACTGATTCTGTAATAATGGTCACTTAGAAATAGAGTCAGAACAATAGATTCAAGAAAAAGATCATATCATCTCCAACAAATTTTGACTCAATAAAATGATTTTTGACTCAAAAACGACTGACTCTAAGAAAAACAAAAACAATTTCAGCAACTACCTCAACCAGACTTAAACAACACTGTCCACAGTGTTATCTAGTCTAGAGTCGGTAAAAGAAACCAAAAGAACTGAGTGTAGTGATATGCTAAAATTAATACCTTATAAGTACTAAAGCAGTCGTTGTAGTATATGTAGGGGTCGAACACAAGAACTCAGGATATCACACAATAGATTAAATAGATTCGAATTATGCTAAACCAAAAGATGTAATTGAAAGCAATACATAAATTAAAATGGTTGTAAGTTCGATTGGAGAAAGATAGGTTCACGGTATTTCTCAAGAAATCAATGAATGCAGATAAACTAACTAACAAGATTCAGATTTAGCGCGGTTCTTAAACTCAAATCACTAAAGTATAATTAACCAACTCTCGTTGCGAAAACTATCTAAGTCTAAATCCTAGAATTCCAAATCTCTTTGCGAATCCTAAATCCTAAACCAGCTTTTAGTTCAAGTTTGATTTGTTCACAAAACAACTAAGCCAAATCTCTTTGCGAATAGTTATTTTGCTCACCCTAAGTTCTATCAGGTAATTAATCGCACTCTCGTGCCTAATCAATTATCCTAAGATCTAAGTTCCAGATTCGTCAACCTAGAATTAGCTTGGAGAACAACCTATGGTGAAGAACTAATTCAGATGGTGAATCCTAATCAACTAATCAACCTAGCATTCAGAGAAAACCCTTATGAGAACCTTAAACCTAAAGTGGATCTACTCAGACATGGAGGATGAAAACAACATGATTGAATAGATCATCAAAGAAATCAATAAGAAACAGGAGTTCAGAGTTGCCTCTCCGAAAAACAAAGTAAAATCAAGCGTATAATGAAACTTAGAATAAAGCATAGCCATCAAAGTGGCTGTAAATCCTAATAAATAACATAAATCACGTTTTGGGGCTTCTTGTAAATAATAAAGTCTTCTGGGCCATTTTGCAATTCTTCAACTCTTGGAAAAGTCGTGACTCGTGTCTTGCTGCAGTTAGTATCGACCGATACTAGTCAGTATCAATCGATACTAGTCAGTATCAATCGATACTGAGGCTTCAAATTGGGTACTCAGCTACACGAACGTCTGCTTTGCTCCAAAATGCTCCAGAAAGCTCCAATATCTCCAATTATGTTCCAAACGTGCTAAAACCTGAAAAAGACTCTAAAACACTACAAAATAGTAGAAAGATTCTATAAAATAGACTTATATCATGGCTTAAACGGGGTAAAAACCATGATATATGAACTCCCCCAGACTTAGCTTTTGCTTGCCCTCAAGCAAAACAGAAAAACTAAACAAGAGAAAGAGGTTTGAAAACATAGAGACTCACATGTTCATGAAACATTGCAATGACCATTTTTCCTTAGTACTCCACATATCACCTAACCAGTTCCAAATCTAACCACCATGTACTTCTCCGTAGACATTCGAAGCTTCCCAGGCTACACACATTATTTCACAGCATCGTTCAATCAAGCCTTCTTCGCCAGTTTCATCGTTGTGATTAATACCAAGAACCTTCTAGATTCTTTCCCATACAATAACATGACAAGGAACCACCCTTTTTCACACTTTCTGGTATTATTTTCTCTCCTCCATACTTATTTCTCATTATGTCTCTTGCATATACATATTAAGGTTTGAGACGCGAGTATTGATGGTGTTTGCCACCTAATCCCCGGTTCTTCCCTCTCAATGTATCAATGGGTGTAGGCGAATAATGGCATCATTGGAAAATCCTAGCCTCGCTTCCAATCCTTTGTGTGATCATTCCCCATCAAGTAGAATAATGGGATAGCCTTTGGATTTTTTCATTAGTCGATCTGTAACTGATTCTGTAACAATTGTCACTTAGAAGCAAAGTCAGAACAATGGAGTCAAGAAAAAGATCACAGTCTCCAAGAGATTTTGACTCAATAAAACAACGAATGACTCAAAAACGACTGACTCAAAGAAAAACAAAAACAATGTCAGCGACTACCTCCCCCAAACTTAAACAACACTGTCCCCAGTGTTATCTAGCCTAGAGTTAGTAAAACAAATCAAATGGACGAAGTTGAAATTATCGAAAAAGAAAAATCTACCGTGATGGAACGGGGAGTGTCGACTGACACACAGCCTGGTATCGAGCGATACCAGGCTTAGGTCGACACAGAAACTTCTTCTCATCGTCATTGATGCATGTGGTGTCGATCGATACCAGGTGGTATCGTTCGATACCGATCCTCTGTAACTGATTAACGCAAAACACAAGACACAAAACACAAAACCAAAACCAAAAACAAAAACAAAAGACTTATATACAGACTTACCAGTGGGTTGCCTCCCACCAAGCGCTTGTTTTAAGTCAGTAACTTGACTCTGGCTCAGGTGATCAGTCAGGAGAAGATTGAGAACTTACTCCCAGGCAAGTTCTACAACTAGACACTTCTAGCTTCAGAGTTATGCTCAACATGCTCTCCACAACCTCCTTTCCTTTCTCTTTCAGCTCCGAAGTAAGAATGACTCTAGCCTTAGAGAATGGTTTTGAGGTTCCTTTGCACTTCACCTTGTATTCAATCGAATCCCCATCACACTTCTGAGGGATTAAAGTCATAGAAGCATCACCCTTCACTCCTTTGCTCTTCACATTCTTCTTTGCCTTAAATGTTTTGACGCCTTTCTTGGTGATGACAGAAGGACTATCTAGAAGGTCTATGACAGTTGGTTCGTCAGGAGGCTCTTCCAAAAGATCAACTACCAACGTCTCTCATGTAACAATGGTGATGCAAGAGATATGTGTAAGAATTCTTCTAGTAGGAATGGATTTGTAGTACACCTCTTTGTCAATGTACGAGAACGAGATTCTCCTACTTGGTGTATCTATAATGGCACCAACCGTAGCCATGAACGGTCTTCTAAGAATCAACTGCGTACTAGATCTTGCACGCATCTCCACAACCTGAAAATCAATAGGAACCAGGCAATCTCTTACGTTAACCAGTAAATCAGGGATTATACCATATGGAAGTGAGGTGGAACAGTTCGCGAATGTGATAGATGTCTTGGGAGATTGAATATCAGCTCACAATCTCTCTGCAATTGCCCTTGACATGACATTGACGCTAGCCCTCGAGTCAACGAGAGACTCTTTGAATTCAACTCCAGAGATAGAACATGGAACTGAGAATATTCATGGGTCTTCCCTCTTAGTTAGCTGCTTCAGTGGAGGTGGTGTACTTCTGGCCTGAATGAATAGTGCATTAATCTCTTCTTCAGTTTCTCTGCAATTTTGGAAGTAACACTCCAAATGACGGTTTTCAAAAGCTTCTTCAAAAGATATAGTGTGGGGAATCCACCTGACCATCTTCTCAAAAGCTAGCAACTTCTCCGCAGTAATAGGGTTCATGAGAGGTCTAGGTGGTCGAGGGTATGGAATCTTAGGCTTGTAAACACGTTCCTCATTCATCCTTGGTGTTTTCGCAATTTCTGGGTCGGTCTGCGAGGAGTATCGATCGATACTAAGTTGGTGTCGGTCGATACTGGGTTTTTGTGTCGCTTCTACAGACTGGTATCGATCGATACAGGGTGAGTGTCGATCGATACTAGGTGAGTGTCGATCGATACTAGTGGTGGATACGAACACAGCTATCTCAGGCTCAAAATCATCTTCAATCTCTGCGAATTTTTCCTCATTTAGACCCTTTTTCACAACTGGAATGACATCTTCAGCACTTCTTACAGTGATTACATTGACGTATTCATTTTGTGGATGAACCATCTTTCCCATGACAATTGCTGAAATCTGAGCTACCTGAGTTTCCAGCATCTTGTGGCTAGTACTGAGAGCCTCGATTTTCCCATTCAGATCGGTATACACATCATCCAATTTCCCATTGAAGTTCACTGTCATCTTCTCCTGCCCTTGAACCAGCTGTTCAAGCATAGCCTCAATCTTACTCTCAGGAGTTTTAACAAGCAGAGGTTGATAAGACGAACTCCCATAGTTCCTGGTATAGCCACTGCTCTGGAATGGTTTATGGACAAACTGATTCGACCCAAAACCAGCTCCACCAATATAGTTAACATCCTCCACTTCATCTTCAGCAGCAAAGTGGACTGCTCTTTGGGTCCTTTCCATCAACAGATTGTGCACTGAATCTAACTTAGCATTCACCTCAGCAATATGACTGCCATCCAAGTTGCCAGCTTGCTTCTTGAGCTCCATGTCTGCATTATTGGTACTATTGCTAGAAGCCAAGTTGTCAATAAGCACATAAGCATCGTCGGGATACCTGATGTTAAAATTTCCATTACTCGCAGCATCCAGGGTCATATGGTTCCTCCAATCAATCCCTCTGAAGAAAATACCCAGCAACTGAACCATAGTGAGCCCATGATGTGGACAATTCCTCTGATATGATCTGAATCTCAGCCAAGCAGCCTTAAATGCCTCAGTCGGTCCCTGATAAAACATGGAGATCCTAAGCTCCTCGGATCTCGCATCATCATAGAAATTGTTCAAGAACGCATTCTTATTCTCATCCCAGGTAGTCAGCGATCCAGGTGGCAACTGCTTAAGCCAATAAGCTGCATCCCCACCAAGAGAGTATGGGAAGAGCTTACAGAAAAGATAATCATAGGACACTCCATTGCACTTGATGCTAGTAACCAAGTTTCCAAACCTCTCTATGTGATCCATCGGGTGTTCATGAGAAAGACCATGAAAAGGATGCTGACCCACAAGAGTGAAGTATGCAGGTTTCAGCTCAAAGTCATTCCTCTGAAGAGCAGGAGGGCGAATCGCTGATCGATTGGCATAAAACTGATCAGGCCTGTTGTACTCACCGATTGTTCTACCACGATTAACCACATCATTCCCAACATTCAAAACAACTGCAGGGGCAATGATATTTCCAGCTTCATCAAGTCGATGCCCTCTCTCATTGCACAATTGACCCTCTTGGTCTCTCAAAGTTCCAGCATCATCACGAACCAATATCACTGGATTGTTCATCTTTGCTGGCTTCTTTGCTTTCCTGTTTCCACGTTCCAAATTTGCTAGCTCCTTGTTGGAAAGATCAACTAGCTGAGTGCTCTTGTTCCTCCTGGTTTCGCGAGTGGGTATACACCTGAAACACACTAGACAAGGCACATAAGTAACCAAAAATCAAAAACAGCACGACGAGTATCGATCGATACCGATGAACTTAGTCGAAACTCGAAACAAAAATCTAATGGAGAAAATTAGAGTCCCCGGCAACGGCGCCAAATTTGATATGCTCAAATTAATACCTTATAAGTACTAAAGTAATTATTGTAGTATATGTAGGGGTCGAACAAAAGAACTCAGGATATCACACAATATATTAAATAGATTCGAATTATGCTAAACCAAAAGATATAATTGAAAGCAATACGTAAATTAAAACGGTTGTAAGTTCGATTGGAGAAAGATAGGTTCACGGTATTTCTCAAGAAATCAATGAATGCAGATAAACTAACTAACAAGATTCAGATTTATCCCGGTTCTTAAACTCAATTCACTAAAGTATAATTAACCAACTCTCGTTGCGAAAACTATCTAAATCTAAATCCTAGAATTCCAAATCTCTTTGCGAATCCTAAAGTCTAAACCAGCTTTTAGTTCAAGTTTGATTTGTTCACAAAACAACTAAGCCAAATCTCTTTGCGAATAGTTATTTTGCTCACCCTAAGTTCTATCAGGTAATTAATCGCACTCTCGTTCCTAATCAATTACCCTAAGATCTAAGTTCCAGATTCGTCAACCTAGAATTAGCTTGGAGAACAACCTATGGTGAAGAACTAATTCAGATGGTGAATCCTAATCAACTAATCAACCTAGCATTAAGAGAAAACCTTTATGAGAACCTTAAACCTAAAGTGGATCTACTCAGACATGGAGGATGAAAACAACATGATTGAATAGATCATCAAAGAAATCAATAAGAAACAGGAGTTCAGAGTTGCCTCTCCAAAAACCAAAGTAAAATCAAGCGTAGAATGAAACTTAGAATAAAGCATAGCCATCAAAGTGGCTGTAAATCCTAATAAATAACCTAAATCACGTTTTGGGGCTTCTTGTAAATAATAAAGTCTTCTGGGCCATTTTGCAATTCTTCAACTCTTGGAAAAGTCGTGACTCGTGTCTTGCTGCAGTTAGTATCGACCGATACTAGTCAGTATCAATCGATACTAGTCAGTATCAATCGATACTGAGGCTTCAAATTGGGTACTCAGCTACACGAACGTCTGCTTTGCTCCAAAATGCTCCAGAAAGCTCCAATATCTCCAATTATGCTCCAAACGTGCTAAAACCTGAAAAAGACTCTAAAACACTACAAAATAGTAGAAAGATTCTATAAAATAGACTTATATCATGACTTAAACGGGGTAAAAACCATGATATATGAACTCCCACAGACTTAGCTTTTGCTTGCCCTCAAGCAAAACAGAAAAACTGAACAAGAGAAAGAGGTTTGAAAACATAGAGACTCACATGTTCATGAAACATTGCAATGACCATTTTTCCTTAGTGCTCCACATATCACCTAACCTGTTCCAAATCTAACCACCATGTACTTCTCCATAGACATTCGCAGCTTCCTAGGCTACACACATTATTTCACATGATCGTTCAATCAAGCCTTCCTCACCAGTTTCATCGCTGTGATTAATACCAAGAACCTTCTAGATTCTTTCCCATACAATAACATGACAAAGAACCACCCTTTTTCACACTTTCTGGTATTATTTTCTCTCCTCCAGACTTATTTCTCATTATGTCTCTTGCATATACATATTAAGGTTCGAGACGCGAGTATTGATGGTGTTTGCCACCTAATCCCCGGTTCTTCCCTCTCAATGTATCAAAGGGTGTAGGCGAATAATGGCATCATAGGAAAATCCTAGCCTCGCTTCCAATCCTTTGTGTGATCATTCCCCACCAAGTAGAATAATGGGATGGATCGCCTTTGGATTTTTTCATTAGTCGATCTGTAACTGATTCTGTAACAATGGTCAGTTAGAAACAAAGTCAGAACAATAGAGTTAAGAAAAAGATCACAGTCTCCAAGAGATTTTGACTCAATAAAACAACGAATGACTCAAAAACGACAGACTCTAAGAAAAACAAAAAAAATGTCAGCGACTACCTCCCCCAAACTTAAACAACACTGTCCCCAGTGTTATCTAGCCTAGAGTTAGTAAAACAAATCAAATGGACGAAGTTGAAATTATCGAAAAAGAAAAATCTACCGTGATGGAACGGGGAGTGTCGACCGACACAGAAACTTCTTCTCATCGTCATTGATGCATGTGGTGTCGATCGATACCAGGTGGTATCGTTCGATACCGATCCTCTGTAACTGATTCACGTAAAACATAAGACACAAAACACAAAACCAAAACCAAAAACAAAAACAAAAGACTTATATAAAGACTTACCAGTGGGTTGCCTCCCACCAAGCGCTTGTTTTAAGTCAGTAGATTGACTCTGGCTCAGGTGATTAGTCAGGAAAAGATTGAGAACTTACTCCCAGGCAAGTTCTACAACTAGACACTTCCAGCTTCAGAGTTCTGCTCAACATGCTCTCCAAAACCTCATTTCCTTTCTCTTTCAGCTCCGAAGTAAGAATGACTCTAGCCTTAGAGAATGGTTTTGAGGTTCCTTTGCACTTCACCTTGTATTCAATCGAATCCCCATCACACATCTGAGTGATTAAAGTCATAGAAGCATCACCCTTCACTCCTTTGCTCTTCACATTCTTCTTTGCTTTAAATGTTTTGACGCCTTTCTTGGTGATGACAGAAGGACTATCTAGAAGGTCTATGACAGTTGGCTCGTCAGGAGGCTCTTCCAAAAGATCAACTACCAACGTCTCTCCTGTAACAATGGTGATGCAAGAGATATGTGTGGGAGTTTCTCTAGTAGGAATGGATTTGTAGTACACCTCCTTGTCAATGTATGAGAACAAGATTCTCCTTGGTGTATCTATAATGGCACCAACCGTAGCCATGAACGGTCTTCCAAGAATCAACTGCGTACTAGATCTTGCACTCATCTCCACAACCTGAAAATCAATAGGAACAAGGCAATCTCTTACGTTAACCAGCAAATAAGGGATTATACCATATGGAAGTGAGGTGGAACAGTTCGCGAATGTGATAGATGTCTTGGGAGATCAAATATCAGCTCTCAATCTCTCTGCAATTGCCCTTGACATGACATTGACGCTAGCCCCCGAGTCAACGAGAGACTATTTGAATTCAACTCCAGATATAGAGCATGGAACTGAGAATATTCATGGGTCTTCCCTCTTAGTTAGCTGCTTCAGTGGAGGTGGTGTACTTCTGGCCTTGATGAAGAGTGCCTTAATCTCTTCCTCAGTTTCTCTGCAATTTTGGAAGTAACACTCCAAAGGACGGTTTTCAAAAGCTTCTTCAAAAGATATAGTGTGGGGAATCCTCCTGGCCATCTTCTCAATAGCTAGCAACTTCTCCGCAGTAATAGGGTTCAGGAGATTTCTAGGTGGTCAAGGGTATGGAATCTTAGGCTTGTAAACACGTTCCTCAGTCATCATTGGTGTTTTCGCAATTTCTGGGTCGGTCTGCGAGGAGTATCCATCGATACTAGGTTGGTGTCGGTCGATACTGGGTTTTTGTGTCGCTTCTACAGACTGGTATCGATCGATACAGGGTGAGTGTCGATCGATACTAGGTGAGTGTCGATCGATACTAGTGGTGGATACGGAACAGCCATCTCAGGCTCAAAATCATCTTCAATCTCTGCGAATTTTTACTCATTTATACCCTTTTTCACAACTGGAATGACATCTTCATCACTTCTTACAGTGATTACATTGACGTATTCATTTTGTGGATAAACCATCTTTCCCTTGACAGTTGCTGAAATCTGAGCTACCTGAGTTTCCAGCATCTTGTGGCTAGTACTGAGAGCCTCGATTTTCCCATTCATATCGGTATACAAAACATCCAATTTCCCATTGAAGTTCACTGTCATCTTCTCCTGCCCTTGAACCAGCTGTTCAAGCATAGCCTCAATCTTACTGTCAGGAGTTTTAACAGGCAGAGGTTGATAAGACGAACTCTCATAGTTCCTGGTATAGCTACTGCTCTGGAATGGTTTATGGACAAACTGATTCGACCCAAAACCAGCTCCACCAATATAGTTAACATCCTCCACTACATCTTCAGCAGCAAAGTGGACCGCTCTTTAGGTCCTTTCCATCAACAAATTGTGCACTGAATCTAACTTAGCATTCACCTCAGCAATCTGACTGCCATCCAAGTTGCAAGCTTGCTTCTTGCGCTCCATGTCTGCATTCTTGGTACTATTGCTAGAAGCCAAGTTGTCAATAAGCACATAAGCATCGTCGGGATACCTGGTGTTAAAATTTCCATTACTCGCAGCATCCAGGGTCATCTGGTACCTCCAATCAATCCCTCTAAAGAAAATACCCAGAAACTGAACCTTAGTGAGCCCATGATGTGGACAATCCCTCTGATATGATATGAATCTCAGCCAAGCAGCCTTAAATGCCTCAGTCGGTCCCTGATAAAACATGGAGATCTTATTCCTAAGCCAAGCACTCTCGACTCTTTTGTTTTTTACCTTCTTCTTTGCCTTAGCCGTTTTGATGTCTTTCTTGGTGATGATAGAAGGACCATCTAAAATGTCTATGACATAACGCTCATCATAAGGCTCTTCCAAAAGATCAATCATCAACATCTCTTCTGTGACAACAGTGATGCAAGATATATGTTTGGGAGCTCTTCTAGAAGGTATGACTTTGTAGGAGACATGTTCGTCAATGTATGAGAACGAGATCCTCTCACTGGGCGTGTCTATAACTGCACCAACCGTAACCATGAACGGTCTTCCAAGAATCAAAGGCGTACTAGATCTTGCGCTCATCTCCACAACCTGAATATCAGCAGGAACCAGACAATCTCCTACTTTAACCAGCAAATCAGGGATTGTACCGTATGGAACTGAGGTGGAAGAGTTCGCAAATGCGAGAGTCATCTGAGTAGATCTAATATCACCAATTTTCAAACTCTCTGCAAGTGCCTTTGATATGACATTGACGCGAGACCCTGTATTAATGAGAGATTCCTTGAATTCAACTCCAGAGATAGAGCATGGACCTGAAAATTTTCCTAGGTCTTCCCTCTTAGTCAACTGCTTCATCGAAGGTGGTGTGCTTCTTGCCTTGATGAATATTGTCTTGATCTCTTCCTCAGTTTCTCTGCAATCTCGGAAGTAACAATCCAAATGGCGATTTTCAAAAGCTTCTTCAAAAGACATAGTATTGGGAATTCTCCTCACCATCTTCTCAAAAACAAGCAACTTCTCTGCAGTGATGGGATTGATGAGATGTCTAGGTGGTCGAGGTTATGGCACCTTAGGCTTGTAAACACATTCCTCAGTCATCTCCGGCTTCTTCTCAATTTTTGGCTCAGTCTGCTAGGGGTGTCGACCGACACCAGGAGGGTATCGATCGATACTGGGCTTCTGTGTCGCTTATGCAGATTGGTGTCGATCGATACAGGGTGGGTGTTGATCGATACAGGGTGGGTATCGATCGATACACTCAGTGGTATTGATCGATACAGGGTGGGTGTCGATCGATACAGGGTGGGTATCGATCGATACAGCCGAATCAGGCTCTAAATTACCTTCAATCTCTGCAAATTTTTCTGCATTCAAACCCTTTTCTACCACTGCAGTGACTTCTTCAGCACTTCTTAAGGTGATTACATTGACGTATTCATTCTGTGAATGAACAATCTTCCCCTTGACAATTGATGCAGTCTGAGCTATCTGAGTTTCCAGCATCTTCTGATGAATACTGAGAGCCTCGATCTTTCCACTCAGATTTGTGTAAACAGCATCCAATTTCCCATTGAAGTTCACTGTCATCTTCTCCTGCCCTTGAACCAGCTGTTCAAGCATAGCATCAATCTTACTGTCAGGAGTTTTAACAGGCAGAGATTGATAAGACGAACTCCCATAGTTCCTGGTATAGCCACTGCTCTGGAATGGTTTCTGGACAAACTGATTCGACCCAAAACTAGCTCCACCAATATAGTTAACATCCTCCACTTCATTTTCAGCAGCAAAGTGAACAGCTTTTTGGGTCCTTTCCATCAACAGATTGTGCACTGAATCTAACTTAGCATTCACCTTAGCAATCTGACTGCCATCCAAGTTGCCATCTTGCTTCTTGCGCTCCATGTCTGCATTCTAAGTACTATTGCTAGAAGCCAAGTTGTCAATAAGCACATAAGCATCGTCGGGATATCTGGTGTTAAAATTTCCATTACTCGCAGCATCCAGGGTCATCTGGTACCTCCAATCAATCCCTCTGAAGAAAATACCTAGAAACTGAACCTTAGTGAGCCCATGATGTGGACAATCCCTCTGATATGATATGAATCGCAGCCAAGCAGCCTTAAATGCCTCAGTCGGTCCCTGATAAAACATGGAGATCTTATTCCTAAGCCAAGCACTCTCGACTCTTTTGTTCTTCACCTTCTTCTTTGCCTTAGCCGTTTTGATGTCTTTCTTGGTGATGATAGAAGGACCATCTAAAATTTCTATGACATAACGCTCATCATAAGGCTCGTCCAAAAGATCAACCATCAACGTCTCTTCTGTGACAACAGTGATGCAAGAGATATGATTGGGAGCTCTTCTAGAAGGAATAGCTTTGTAGGAGACATGTTCGTCAATGTATGAGAACGAGATCCTCTCAATGGGCGTGTCTATAACTGCACCAACCGTAGCCATGAACGGTCTTCCAAGAATAAAAGGCGTACTAGATCTTGCGCTCATCTCCACAACCTGAAAATCAGCAAGAACCAGACAATCTCCTACTTTAACCAGCAAATCAGGGATTGTACCGTATGGAACTGAGGTGGAAGAGTTCGCGAATGCGAGAGTCATCTGAGTAGATCTAATATCACCAATTTTCAACCTCTCTTCAAGTGCCTTTAATATGACATTGACGCTAGACCCTGTATCATTGAGAGATTCCTTGAATTTAACTCCAGAGATAGAGCATGGAATTGAAAAATTTCCTGGGTCTTCCCTCTTAGTCAACTGCTTCATCAGTTGCGGTGTGCTTCTTGCCTTGATGAAGATTGCCTTGATCTCTTCCTCAGTTTCTCTGCAATCTCGGAAGTAACAATCCAAATGGCGATTTTCAAAAGACATAGTATTGGGAACTCTCCTCACCATCTTTTCAAAAGCGAGCAACTTCTCTGCAATGATGGGATTCATGAGATGTCTAGGTGGTCGAGGATATGGCACATTAGGCTTGTAAACACGTTCCTCAGTCATATCCGGCTTTTTCTCAATTTTTGTCTCAGTCTGCGAGGGGTGTCGATCGACACCAAGAGGGTATCGATCGATACTGGGTTTCTGTGTCGCTTCTGCAGATTGGTGTCGATCGATACAGGGTGGGTGTCGATCGATACAGTGTGGGTGTCGATCGATACAGGGTGGGTATCGATCGATACACTCAGTGGTGTCGATCGATACAGGGTGGGTGTCGATCGATACAGCCGAATCAGGCTCCAAATAACCCTCATACTCTGCAAATTTTTCTGCATTCAAACCCTTTTCTACCACTGTAGTGACCTCTTTAGCACTTCTTAAGGTGATTACATTGACGTATTCATTCTGTGAATGAACCATCTTCCCCTTGACAGCTGATGCAGTCTGAGCTATCTGAGTTTCCAGCATCTTCTGATGAATACTGATAGCCTCGATCTTTCCACTCGGATCTGTGTACATAGCATCCATCTTCCCATTGAAATCCACTGTTATCTGCTGATGTCCTTGAACCAGCTATTCAAGCATAGACTCAATCTTTCTCTCTGGGGTTTTAGCATGCAGAGGTTGATAAAACGAACTCCCATAGTTCATGGTATAGCCATTGCTCTGGAATAGTTTCTGGGCAAACTGATTCGACCCAAAACCAGCTCCACCAATATAGTTAACATCCTCCACTTCATCTTCAGCAGCAAAGTGGACCGCCTTCATCGTCTTTCCCATCAATAGATTGTGCATAGAATCTAACTTGGCTTGAACCTCAGCATTCTGCGAACCTTCCATGCTACCAGCTTGCTTCTTGCGCTCAAATTCTGCATTCTTGGTGCTATTGCTAGACGTGAAGTTCTCAATAAGTACGTAAGCGTCCTCAGGATACCTGGTGTTAAAATTCTCATTACTCGCAGCATCCAAAGCCATATGGTACCTCCAATCAATCCCTCTGTAGAAAGTACCCATCAACTGAACCTGAGTGAACCCATGGTGCGGATAATCCCTCTGTTATGACCTGAAACGAATCCAAGCAGCCTTAAGTGCCTTTGCCAGACTGAGAAAACTGAGAAATCTTGTTCATGAGCTCTTCGGATCTCGCATCATCATAGAAATTATTCAGGAACGCATTTTTCGTCTCATCCCATGTAGTCAGCGAACTAGGAAACAACTGCTTCAGCCAATAAGTTGCTTCCCCACTAAGAGAGTATGGGAAGAGCTTACAGAAGAGGAACTCATTGGGAACTCCAATGTACTTCATACCAGTGACCAAATCCTCGAACTTCTCAATATGATCCATGGGGTGTTCATGAGAAAGACCATGAAAAAGATGCTGACCCACTAGAGTGAAGTATGCAGGTTTCAGCTCAAAGTCATTCTTCTGAAAAGTTGGAATGCGAATCGCAGCTCGATTGGTATAGAACTGATCAGGTCTGTTGTGCTCACCAATCGTTCTACCACGACCAACCACAGCATTCCCCTCGTTCACAACAACTGCAGGGACAATGATGTTTCTAGCTTCATCAAATCGTTGCCCTCTCTTATTGCACAATTGACCCTCTTGGTCTCTCAAAGCTCCAGCATCATCACGAATCAATACCACTGGATTGTTCATCTCTGCTGGCTTCTTTGCTTTCATGTTTGCACGTTCCAAATTTGCTAGCTCCTTATTGGAAATATCAACTAGCTGAGTGATCTTGTTCCTCCTGGTTTCGCGAGTGGGTATACACCTAAAACACACTAGAAAAGGCACGTAAGTAACAAAAAAATAATAATAAACACAAAAATTCACGACAGGTATCGACCGATACCACTAGGGTATCGATCGATACTGGTCGAATTTAGTCGAAATTCTCAAACTAAAATCTAATGGCGAATTGAGTCCCCGGCAACGGCGCCAAATTTGATAAGCTCAAATTAATACCCTAAAAGTACAAAAGCTTTGTCGATTGTAATACTTAGGGATCGAATCCACAGAGACTCAAGAAGACACACAATAGATTGTATAGATGAGAATTAAGCTAAGTGATCAATGGAATTGAATGCAAATACGTAAATTAAATTGTCGTAAGTTCGATGGGAGAAAGATAGGTTTAGGGTATTTCTCAGGAAATCAATGAATGCAGATAAACTAACAAATCAGGGTTCAGGTTGCGCACGGTTCTTGAACTCAAATCATTAAAGTATAATTAACCAACTCTCGTTGCGAGAATTATCTAAGTATAAATCCTAGAATTCCAAATCTCTTTGCGAATCCTAAAGTCTAAACCAGCTTTTAATTCAAGTTTGATTTGTTCACAAAACAACTAAACCAAATCTCTTTGCGAATAGTTATTTTGCTCACCCTAAATTCTATCAGGTCTCTCAATTAAACTCTCGTGCCTAATTGATTAACCTAAGATCTAAGTTCCAGATTCGTCAACCTAGAATTAGCTATGAGAACAACCTATGGTGAAGAACTAATTCAGATGGTGAACCCTAAAAAATAAATCAAGCTAACACTTAGAGAAATCCCTTATGAGAACCCTAAACCTAACAGGAGGACTACTCAGACATGGAGATTGAAATAATAAACATGACTGAATAAATCATTGAATAAATAATAAAGAAAAGAGTAAAACAAGGGTTCGAAATCTTTTCTCGGACGAACAGAGATTCAGACTTGTCTCCCTCAAAAATCTCTCTCTCAAAACCAAAGTAAAAATAAAGAGTAGCCACCAAAATGGCTGAAAAACCTAGTTATAAAGCTAAAACACGTTTTTGGGGCTTCTAGTAGTTATTAAAGTCTTCTGGACCAAAGTGCAAACTTAAAACTTGTAAAAAGTCACGTTTCCTTCTTTTCCCGAGCAGTATCGATCGATACCATAAGTGGTATCGATCGATACACATTCTCTGTGTCGACTCTTCAGCTCGCCAGACTGGACTATCTTCACGAAAACTGGCATAACTTTTGATCCCACCGTTGGAATGACCTCAACCCACTTCTAAATGAAAGCTAATCCATCGATCTGTCTTGTGTCCAAATTTGAGCTCAATCCATCGGCGGGAATTTCTTCAACTAATGCCAAACTTCTGACGTCTCTGCATGACTCTGCATCTCCATATGCTCATTTTTACCTAAAACGACTCATTTTCTCCCAAAGTCACCTAAAACTTGAAAAAACTCAAAAGGACTCCAAAATACTAGAAAGACTCTATAAAAAGGACTTATATCATATCTAAAAAGGGGTAAAAACCATGAAATATCACTCTGCGATGGCTTAAGTCTTTTGCTCCCGGTTCTCTGACCACTTGGGAAGCAACCAGATCAGCATTCCTGGATCACTTCTACACTAAGGCCAAGACTGCCTCTCTCAGGATCAAGATCACTCAGTTCCAGCAGAATGGAGGTGAATCTTTCAATGAAGCTTGGGAACGATTCAGAGAATATCTGCGTGAATGCCCTCACCACGGCTATTCAGATAAGCAAGTGATGAATATTTTCTATGATGGAGTCGTTTGGGACTTTAATAATTCTTCGAACGCTGCAAGTAATGGGGATTTCATGACCAAGACCAAAGAGGAAGCATACCAGCTGATTAAAAATCTTGCTTCGAGTTCGAGTCATCGTAATCTTGAGCACGATAGGACGCGACGTGTCAACAGTGTTGAGACAGGCGCCATTGCTGATTTGACTGCCAAAGTTAACAACTTGACATTGCTTCTCCAAAGCAATCAGAAAGGTGTTAACTACTGTGAGGATACTAGAGATGATGAGTACAATCAGCAAGCCTATGAGGTGGATCCAGAAAATGTGGATGAAGTGAACTACGTGCAAAATCAGGGATTTTTCAACAAAGGGTTCAACCAGAACTACAGAAATCATCCGAACCTGTCATACAGAAGCACTAATGTTGAAAATCCTCAGGATCAAGTTTATCCACAGCAAACTCAGGGCGTGCAAAATCAGGGCGCGCAAATTTTCAGCAGAAAACATTCGTGAAAAATCCGGGCGTCAGTATTTCTCCAAGGGATTTTAGCAGACTGGCGTGTAAAATTCGGGACAGAAGCCATTTGCACAAAATTTTCAGCAGAAAACGTTCGTGCAAAATCAGGGGCAGAATAATTTTCAGAATCAATGTGGTTTCCAGCAACAACAACAATTCTCCAACTCTCAGCCCAATCAGGAATCTAAACTTGAAGCTATGATGCAGCAGCTGATGATACATCAACAAAATACGGCTAATGAGATGAATTTCAAGGTAGACAGCTTGATACTCAGGTAGCTCAGACCGCAGACGCTATTAGGAGACAGCCAAAAAATCTTCCTGGAAAAGTTTAGACAAATCCCAGAGAGCATTGCAACGCGGTAATAGTTGATGATAAGATGGAGACTGCACCTGAGTTGATGGATGAGCATGAAGCACATGTTGTTGTAACAGAGGAGAAGCACGCCTCCATCACCCCACAACTATTTGTCCCTAAGATCCTGTATCCCATGCCCCTTAGACACCTCAGGAATCTCATTAGTGCAGAGAAGCTGAGTGGTTTTTACAGGATTGTGAGAAAGATCTCCCATAATATCTCATTTGAAGAGGCTATAGAAGACTGACCTTTGCTTGATCCCGTCAAGTAATGCAGAGAAACTCAATAAGAGATTAAGGCACTCTTCATCAAGGCAAGGAGCACACCAGCACCAATGAAGCAGTTGTCTAAGATTTTAGACCCTAGGAAGTTTTCTGTTCCATGCTCTATCTCTGGAGTTGAATTTAAAGAATCTCTTGTCGATTCTGGATCTAGCGTGAATCTCATGTCGAAGGCTGTTGCAGAGAGGTTGGGAATTGCTGATATAAGACCTCCTAATGCGACTCTCGCATTTGCGAACTCTTCCACCACGACTCCATATGGTATCATGCCTGATTTGCTTGTTAAAGTAGGAGATTGTCTGGTTTCTACTGATTTTCAGGTTGTGGAGATGAGTGAATGCTTTAATATACATTTGATCCTTGGAAGATCATTCATGTCCACAGTGGGTGCAGTCCTAGACATGCCCAATAAGAGAGAATCTCATTCTCTAACATTGACAAAAAGGTCTTCTACAAAGCCATCCCCACCAGAGGAGCTCCAAAACACGTCTCTTGCATCTCTATTGTCGCAGGAGAGACGATGGTGGTTGATCCTTGGACAGAACCTTATGATGAGAATGAATTCAAAGATGATCCTCCTATCATCAGCAAGATAGACATCAAAAAAGGCTAAGGCTAAGGCTAAGGCAAAGGGGAAGGTGAAAAGCAAAAGAGTCAAGGGTGATTCTCACATAACTTTGATCCCTCAGAGATGTGATGGAAACTCAATTGAGTATGAGGTGAAGTGTAAGGGAACATCGAAGCCATTCTCAAAGGTTAGAGCAATTCTCACTTCGGAGCTGAATGAGAAAGGAAAAGATGTTGTAAAGGGGATGATGAGCAGAATTCTGGAGCTGGAGATGTTTGATTGCGGAACTTGTTTCGGGGCAAGTTCTCATGCTCATCTTGACTGATACCTGAGCCAAAGTCAAGCTAGCGACTTTAAACAATCGCTTGGTGGGAGGCAACCCACCGGTACGTGTACATTATACCTTTTTCTTTTTCTTTTACAGTTGAATTTTGGTTTTGGTTCATTTTGTTTCACGCATTCATCAAAAAAAAAGGGTCGAAGGACCGGATCGATCGATCCCAAAAAACGCCCATTTCTTGACCGACCTGCCAGCCGGACCGATCAATTCTAGGTGAGTTTTCGAAAAAAAAACAAAAAAAAATCAAACTCGTTTTTGCCTTCTCTCTGGTTTATTTTCACACCGAGACGGTGTGAAGTAAGTCTGGGGGAGGGTCTCTGTTGTTACTAACGTTGTTTTTTTTCTTTTGTTTTTCTCTTGAGTCATTTTGATGTTTTTTTAGTCAGTTTACGGTTTTATTGAGTCAAAACTTGTTGGAGATTATGATCGTTTTCTTGGATTTTCTGTTCTTATCTACATCTAAGTGAACATTGTTGCAGAATTAGCTCCAGATCGGACTAATGAAAAATCAAAGGGCTGACCAGTTCATCAAAGGCATCCATGTCTCTACAGAAATTCAATGGCCCGAGCTAGTTTCTGAGCTTTTCCTTTTACCTCATCGTTGTGATTGGTGTCTTCAGGGTTTGACTCCTCTTTTGTATCTGACAAAGACAACATGTTTGAAAGTATAGTAATCCTCTCCCTCGTTTAACGTAAATGCAGAAAAGATGAAATGATTTTCTTTTGAGTAAAGGGTTAGGAAAATTTCCATTGATCCCAATATTTTACTTCGAAAGAGATGATCACACTAAGGTTGGAAGCGAGGTTGAGGAAAATTTACAGTGATACCACTATTAGCCCACACCTTAGAATAAAAGGGTGGCGCTAAAATGAACCGGGGATTCGGTGGCAAAAATCATCAATACTCGCGTTCCATCAGCCATTAACCCTGCGAAAAAGAGAATGAGAAAAGAATAAATATGGGGGAGAGAAAGAGTACCAAAGTTGTGTACTTGTCTTGTCATGATATCGAAAGGGAAAGAGTCTAGAAGGTCCTTGGCACTATGATCTTTCGGTGAGACCCAGCAATGATGGCTTTTGAATCATTATGTGAGATAATGTGGAGAATCTGGGAAAGCTGCAATGCCCGCGGAGAAGTACATGGTGGTTTGATTTGAAGTTGGTTAAGCAATATGTTGATCGCTAAGATGATGGTCATTGCAGAGTTCTAAAGAAAAGGTGAATCTCCGTGTTTTCAAACCTCTTCCTTGTTCTTGATTTTCTGTTTGCTTGAGGGCAAGCAAAAGATTAAGTCTGGGGGAGTTGATAAACTGTGTTTTTACCGGTTTCTAACATTTGTTTTTGTGTCTTTTATTGAGTCAAAGTATCTTTTTAAGAGTCTTTTAGTCCTTTATCGAGTCTTTTCAGGTTTTAGGTGACTTTGGGAGAAAGGGAGCCGTTTTGGGTGAAAAGAGCATATGGAGATGAATGATCATGCAGAAACGTCAGAAGTTTGGCATTCGTTGAAGGATTACCACCGGTGGATCGAGCTCAAATTTTGGTACAAGATATAGCAATGGATCCGCTTTCACTTGGAAGTGGTTTGAGGTCATTCCAACGGTGCGATGAAAAGTTATGCCAGTTTTCGTGAAGATGGTCTAACATAAACCGATCGGTTTAGTGACGCGAAAAATAAAAGGAAATTTCGGTTTTCACTTATTTTGACCCGGTTTTACCTAGGGTTTCGTGGAAAACGACTCTAGACCTGTTTATACTTATTTTTAGCCACTTTTGAGACACGCTTTATTTTTGATTCATCAGAGAACTTCTGGCTTTTGCTCTGTAAGATTTGGGGAGACAAATCTCAACTTCATACCGGAGAAGATTTCTGAACCCTTTTGGATTTATTTCTATTTGAATATGAATTTCTTTTCATCTCTCTGTGTTTTCTCTGCAATCATGTCTAGGTAATCTATCTGTTAGGTTTATAGGGTTTCAAGGGATTCTCCATGAATCACTGAAATTGATCTGTTAGATTAGGGATTTACATAGAGTTCTTCATCTATTGTTGGAATTAAGGCTTAGACTAGATTGATCACCTAGTTTATGATTTTAGGATTAATCTATTCATCAAAAGTGCTTTAGATTTCCTTAAAGAACTTAAATGAACAAATTGTTCTTAACCAACGAAAGCTGATTCTAAGGCAATTTGTGAACTTATCAAACCTGATCATTAATGCTTGCCTAGAACACTAAGGTCAAACGACAGTTTAGATTCTTAGGTTATTAGGCATAGTAGGTAGTACCACGACAATGGGCTAGCTAGACATTCATGTTTGAGTTCAAGAACAGGTCTTAATTACCTAATTGACAATATGTTCAGTGAATCTGGGTTTCCTGCGAATTACCTAAGGAAGTTACAACCAACAAACAAACATCATTCGTCTTAGATTTATTTTCATCATGCATTCTCGTAGTGTTGCATTTGGTCTCTGTGGATTCGATCCCTACATTACTACTTCGTCAGCTGTGCTTTTGCGGTAGTTATTTTTAGGATTAAATTCTGAGTGTATCTCTTATAAACCGAATCAAACTAAGCCACATTAAGTCATACATATATAATAAACATAAGGTCCAAAAACATTCAAATGTAAGTCATGCGTCTGATTTCTTTTCCCCCAAAAGGAAGGAGACAAACCCATTGGCTCAAGTGGAGACCAGTAAACCATACACATTCACTCATTTCCTTACAAGAAAAGATAAGATAAAAGAGTTTTCTGACACGTGGCCTTATCATAGTGGTCCGTGTCGATAAGGGTGTCACCACCTTTCCTTATTCATGTGGCAGTAAACGACGTTATCAAGAATCATGGACCCTTTGATCATTAGGGCTTTTTGCCTCTAGCCGTTCGCACTATATATATATAGATGACTAGAGCAATAGACAAACAAGTAAGTAAGAGAAAAGAGCAAAAGAAGAAGAAGAAGACGAAGAATTAGTAATGGCTTCCTCTATGCTCTCTTCTGCCGCTGTGGTTACCTCACCGGCTCAAGCCACCATGGTCGCTCCATTCACTGGTTTGAAGTCATCCGCTGCATTCCCCGTCACCCGCAAGACCAACACCGACATTACTTCTATCGCAAGCAACGGAGGAAGAGAACCAAGTTATTGGTGTTCGGGTGGTTCCTTTCCTGCGGTGAGTGTCGGCTCTGTTGGTCTAGGCCAGGGATCGATTCCCCGCGGGAGCGGAATTACTAGGACAAGTACTTGGCCAAGTGGAGCATTATAAGTAGGCTGTGTCACTCCCACCCGGGAGATTAGTCTGGGCCTTTGGGCTTGGGATTACTCCCGGGGGCCGGAAGACATAAAAAAAAAAAAAAAAAGCAACGGAGAAAGAGTAAACTGCATGCAGGTAAATGTCACTCGAAGTTTAAATAAAAAAAAATCTTTTTAAACATATGAAATATACGTTTAATAAAAAATTTGCATAGGATTTTTAAATATAATGTTGGATCAAAATATGTGTTTGTCCCACATCTAAACTTTGAAAAATTTGTGAACAATATATAAGTGTACGGCAATCCTACATTCTTGAGCTATTTTTTTAATGTGATTTAGGCTCATAATTACTAATTAATAAAATGTGTACTCGATATATACAAAATCGAATTAATATTAATTGGAAATGTGATTTATAGGTGTGGCCACCAATTGGAAAGAAGAAGTTTGAGACTCTATCTTACCTCCCTGACCTTACCGACGTCGAATTGGCTAAGGAGGTCGACTACCTTCTCGGCAACAAGTGGATTCCCTGTGTTGAATTCGAGTTGGGGGTAATAAAAATTGAGAACCATTATATATAAATAGTTAAGAGTATCTTGATCTTCAAGATCATATTAAGTTGAGACAATTCACCATGTGAATCTTGCAACCATCCTAAAAACTATTTAGAGGTCCTACGCAGAATCTTGATTTATGTACATATTTGAAATGTTCTTGCATGGTTTGTGGTGTAAGCCTCGGTGGTGAGGACTTAACCGGGATAGTCGTGGGACGAAAGGTAGGCGGTCGCCTTGCCCTTTGGCCGATTGATGGTCGATGGTGAAGTTGACTTGACACGATGGCGATCGCTTCTCTCGTGTGGAGTCGGTGAGTGGGCTGTTGGTGGAACGAATACACGACACAGAGGTGATGATGAAGTCTCTGATACGGTGTAGGCTTGATCTTGGTCGAATCCACGAACAAGAACAAGAAGAAGAGAAATCGCTTCTCTCGGACACTTAGAAGAAAGTGCGGCTATTTTATTGATCAAGGTAAAAAGTTGTGTCTACAATGCTGCGTGTGGGACTTTATTAATAGTCCTTCAGCCTGAACCTTCTAGGGTTCTCGTAAAAACAGCAAGCAAAGACTCAAAACAACAGGACGTTTAAAATAAAACTACAAGAAGCAAAAGACTCTAAAAATAACATAAACTCATCGTTTTATTAAAGCAAAATAAGGAAAGTATGGCCGCGACTTCTAAACTCTTGTTTTGGTGTCGTTTTGAAGAGCTCTTTAATCATTGTCGAAGCTTGAAGGCCCTGCAATAACAGTGTATAATGTAAACAGCTTACATTGAGGTGAAGTGGCCGGTGTTGGCGCATGAGGCGTCTTGGAAGGCGACTCGGGTCTTGGTGCGTCTTGGACGTGCAGCAGCTTGGTGAAGTCTTCTAGGAGATCTTCTTGATCGTAGAAGTCATCCTCTTCAAGTTCCGACAGCTCCTTAACTTCAACGCTTTCTTTGGCCCGTTGATGGTCCTTACCGGCTAGGCGGCTTGTGCGTAAAGCAGCTGTTTGTTCTGCATCACTAGTAGGGAAACTACTCGACCTGTTAGCTTTAGAATATCCACTTTGTCGAGAGAACTTACCTCCCTCAGTGCTGATCAGATCGTCTGGACGGTCGTATGCGCTTGTCTCCTTTGCTTCGGCTAAAATCGTATCCGGATAAGGTCCTTCGGCTAAAATAGATTCTGGGCCTGTATGACTAAAACCACTCGACCTGTTAGTCTTAAAATAGTCACTTGGGTGTGAGAACTTACATCCCTCAGTAGAGATCAAGTCGTTAGGTCGGCCATTCTGCAAGTGATTTCTTCTCTCGGCTAAACCTCCAAACGGGTCGCCTGGTCCGGATGAGTTGACGAACGCCTGTATGGCCGTTCCGAATCTTCTTCTGAGCTGTTTGGCCTTGGAACGTGTCATGGGACCGTCTGGTACGATGGGCATCACAGTTGGGTCGGTTCTAGAGCCGATGTCCTCATCATTCCCTCCCTCTTCAAGAGGTTTTGTCCACAAAACTGGATCTCCTGTATCAAAAGAAGATAAATCAGCAACATTGAATGTATGTGAGATGTTCAACTCACCTGGCAGCTCTAGTTGGTAAGCATTGTCGTTGATTTTGGCTAGAACTTTGAATGGGCCGTCGCCTCTTGGCGCGAGCTTGGACGCGCGCTTGTCCGCGAATCTTTCTTTGGTCATGTGTAGCCAGACCCAATCTCCTGGTTCGAATGTGATCTCCTTCCTGCCTTTGTCATGGCTCTTCTTGTACCCTTCGGTTTTCTTCTCGATATTGGCTTTGGCTCTCTCATGCAACTCTTTGATGAGCTCGGCACGTCTAAGCCCGTCTTGGTTAACCTGTTCTACTTGGGGAATTGGCACAAGATCTACTGGAGATAGAGGATTAATTCCATAAACAACTTCAAAAGGAGATAGCTTAGTGGCCGAATGAACAGCCCTATTATATGCAAATTCTATGAATGGAATGCAATCAAGCCATGTTTTCATGTTGTTACCAAGAGTGGCTCTAAGTAAAGAGCCAAGTGTACGGTTTACCACTTCCGTTTGTCCATCAGTTTGTGGGTGACACGTAGTAGAGAACACAAGCTTGGTCCCTAGCTTCTTCCACAAAGTCCTCCAAAAATGACTCAAAAATTTTGTGTCTCGGTCGGACACTATAGTTCTAGGAATCCCATGTAGGCGCACCACTTCCTTGAAGAACAAATTGGCAATGTTGGTCGCGTCATTTGTCTTGTCACACGGGATGAAGTGTGCCATCTTAGAGAACCGGTCCACAACAACAAAGATGCAATCTTGATGTCGTATCTTGGGAAGTCCTAAAACAAAATCCATAGAAAGATCTACCCATGGGGCGTTAGGAATAGGTAAAGGAAGATAAAGACCGTGAGGATGTGACCTGGATTTAGCTTTAAGGCATCGGATGCATCTAGCACAATATTTCTTCACGTCTTTCTTGAGGTGCGGCCAATAGAAATGGTCTTTGACTATGGCCAAAGTCTTGTCTACACCGAAGTGTCCCATTAGGCCTCCTCCATGTGCTTCACTAAGCACCAACTCTCTCATAGATCCCTGCGGAATACACAAACGTTTACCTCTAAAAAGAAAATCATTTTGGAGATAGAATCGACCGTATATTCCTTTGCCGTGATTAGCGTAGCTCTCTTTGAAGTCAGGGTCATCTTTGTATAGTTCCTTGATGTGCTCAAATCCTAGCACTTTGGCCTCCATTGTTGAAATGAGAGCATGCCTTCTTGACAAGGCATCGGCTACCACATTTTCTTTGCCCTTTTTGTACTTGATGACGTATGGAAAGGTCTCCACAAATTCAAGCCACTTGGCATGCCTCCTCTTAAGTGCGGTCTGACCTCTCAAGTGCTTAAGAGTCTCATGGTCCGTATGAATAATGAATTCCTTGGACAGCAAGTAGTGTTGCCAAGTCTCCAATGCCCGGACAAGAGCGTAGAGCTCCTTGTCATAAGTCGGATAATTCAGCGTGGCTCCACTTAGTTTCTCACTAAAGAAGGCCACGGGTCTTTTCCTTTGATGCAGCACAGCTCCAATTCCTAAGCCGGATGCATCGCACTCCACTTCGAACATTTCATCGAAATCCGGCAAAGCAAGAACCGGTGCTTGGGTAAGCCGGTCCTTGAGCTCGTTGAAGGCAGCTTCTTGAGCTGCTCCCCATGTGAATGGCACGTTCTTTTTGATCACAGCTGTGAGTGGGGCAGCAACAGTGCTAAAATCCCTCACAAATCGTCGGTAAAAGCTTGCTAAGCCATGGAAGCTCCGAACGTGTCCGATAGATGTCGGTGTGGGCCAATCTTTTATGGCCTTGATCTTCTCCTCGTCCACTCGTAGGCCCTGTTCACTCACTACAAAGCCTAAGAAAACAAGTTCATTAGTACAAAATGTGCACTTCTTAAGGTTAGCATAAAGGCCTTCCTTGCGAAGTGATTTAAGCACTAGTTCTAAATGTTTGAGATGATCTTGTAGGTTCTTACTATATATAAGTATGTCATCAAAATAGACCACTACAAATTTACTTATATAGGAACGAAGAACCTGGTTCATTAGTCGCATGAATGTGCTCGGTGCATTGGTCAAGCCGAAAGGCATGACTAGCCACTCGTATAGGCCTTGCTTGGTCTTGAAGGCCGTTTTCCATTCATCTCCTTCTCGCATCCTGACTTGGTGGTATCCACTTTTCAAATCTACCTTTGAGAATATAGTAGAACCACTTAGCTCGTCAAGCATGTCGTCTAGGCGTGGGATAGGATGCCGGTACTTGATAGTGATATTGTTGATAGCTCGGCAATCTACACACATCCTCCAAGTGCCATCTTTCTTTGGCACTAGTAACACAGGGACAGCACATGGGCTTAGACTTTCTCTTATGTAGCCCTTGTCTAACAAGTCCCGGACTTGTTTCTCCAACTCCTTAGTCTCCTCGGGATTCATCCGGTAAGCGGCTTTATTGGGCAGGGCCGAGCCTGGCACAAGATCTATTTGGTGCTCTATTCCTCGTAGGGGGGGCAGGCCTGGCGGATTCTCTTCGGGAAAGAGATCTCGGAATTTGCTTAACAAAGCGTCTACTTCCGGCGGCAAGACTAGTTCCCTGTTTTCTGTACTTAGACATTCTTTAAACAACATTAGTAATATAGTGCCTTCGGCACTCATAGCACGGTTTAAATCACCAGCATTGATGTACAGATTAGAAACACTTACCTTGCTTTCCTTGCTCATTCGGGCTTGTAGTTCTTGCACTTCGGTCGGGCTTAAAGGGGCCAGATTGTGCTTTCTCTCCTTATGCATGAATGAGTAGAAATTGGTTCGGCCATTGTGAATGGCTGCACGATCAAATTGCCACGGTCTCCCCAGCAGGAGGTGGCCAGCTTGCATAGGCACTACGTCACAAAGCACCTCGTCCTTGTACTTACCGACGCTAAAAGGAACTTTCACTTGCTCCGTCACTTTGAGCTCCGTAGTGTCATTGAGCCATTGTAGCTTGTATGGCCTAGGATGCTTAGTCTTTTCCAAGCCTAACCTGTCTACCATAAACTTGCTTGCCACATTAGCACAAGATCCTCCATCTATTACGAGATTACATACCTTGTTGTTAATGGTGCATCGCGTGTGGAATAAGTTTTCTCGTTGGATCTTTTCTTCGGGTTGAACCAGCATGCTAAGTACTCGCCTAGTGACTAGTAGGTCACCGGTATCTGGATACTCAACGTCGTCTTCTTCTCCATCTACTTCTTCTTCCATCTCATCTTGAGATTCATATCCACCACTCGCCGTAATGATCATAACTCTTTGATTCGGGCAGTCCCGAGCGTAGTGTCCTCTTCCCTGGCATTTAAAACATGTGATATCACGAGTTCTAGCTTGACTAGTACTAGAGAACTTACCTTGGTCGGGCCGAATGGCCTTCGGGAAATCGTTGGGTCGGCCTTTGATCCGAGAGTCTATCTCGGCAGCTTTGCCTTTGTCGGCCGGCTTGCTAGTTGCTTGCCAAGGTGTGTTGGTCCTGGTTCGGTTGGTGAGAGATGTCTTTCTCTTGATTTGTTGCTCAATTTGCACCGAGAGGTGTAGTAGCTCATGGAGCCCACTATACCTTGTTCTCTCCACCTTTCTAGCTATGCGTTCTTGAAGGCCGTCAATGAATTGGGCCATCAAAGCTTCCTCGGACTCTTCCAACTCCAATGAGTTCATCAATTTTTCAAATTCCTCAAAGTACTCCTCTACGGACCGGTTGCCTTGTGCTAGCTTCCTGAAACGTTTTTGCAAGTCACGGTGATAATGATCAGGCACATACCTTAGTCGTAGGAGGTATTTCATGTCATGCCATGTTTGGATCGGCCCAAAAAGTTGCCTTCTCCTCTCGGCCACAGTCCTGTCCCACCATGCAAGTGCATTCTCGGTGAGTTGTGCGGCTGCCAAGGCTATCTTCTTGCCTTCTCCATACCCATAGCACTCGTAAATGTACTCCATGCGTCTCTCCCAATCCAAATACACTTCCGGATTTGATTTCCCTGCAAAAGTAGGAGGTGACAATTTCATGTCATGATTCGGCTCATGCTCTCTTTGCCGAGGTCCTCTAATGGGGTCACGTCTCCTTTGGTTAAGGTGACGTCTAGGGTCAGGTGGAAATTCGTCTTCCATCTCCGGCATGCTGTCACGATCTTCATGCATCGCATCGTGATGTGGAGCTCCTCCGGCTCCTCCGGCTCCTCCGGCTACTCCGGCTACTCCGGCTACTCCGGCTACTCTCGGTTGTTCGAGCTGGTCCATCCTTTGGCCGAGGCCTCGCAGCTCGTCTCTCATGAGAGTGAGCATCTGCATAACGGCATCTTGCGGGGCGTTGTCAACGTCGTCTCCTATGTCCATGATTCTGTATTCCTCGTCACACACTCAAACAAACAAAATCGTCAAAATATCGAGTGGGAGAAATATGGTAAAATTGCTCGACAGAATTTTAGGTCTTTCCGAAAATTTCTTATACGGCCTAGCAAAATATTCTGGGTGCTCGGTAAGTCCTAAATTCTCGGGAAAATTTTCTAAAATTCCCCCGGGGAACTTTCCTAAACGACTAAGTCCGATACGGTAAATTTTCCTAAATAATCGGCAAGTGCTAATACGCGGGGAAAATTTTCCTAAATGACCGAGCAAATATTCTGGACAGACGGTAACTCTTAACACGCGGGGAAACTTCCTAAAATTCCCCCGGGGAATTTTCCAAACTCCCCAAAATCCGATACGGTGAGATTTTTTTTTTTTTTTGACTTACGGAAATTAACTAATGATCTAGACTCTATATTTTTTTTTTTTTTTGCTTTTCTTAAACTAAACAAGAACAAAGACACGAACAGAAAACAAAAACCCTAGCAAATTTTTTTTTTTTTTTTTTTTTTGGAATTTTCTTTCTAGCCGACACTACTCTAGGCGACAAGATCTACGAAAATAAATTGAAGCAAGGATAGAAAAGAAACCAAAGGTGGAACCTTTGGCTCTGATACCAGATGGTGTAAGCCTCGGTGGTGAGGACTTAACCGGGATAGTCGTGGGACGAAAGGTAGGCGGTCGCCTTGCCCTTTGGCCGATTGATGGTCGATGGTGAAGTTGACTTGACACGATGGCGATCGCTTCTCTCGTGTGGAGTCGGTGAGTGGGCTGTTGGTGGAACGAATACACGACACAGAGGTGATGATGAAGTCTCTGATACGGTGTAGGCTTGATCTTGGTCGAATCCACGAACAAGAACAAGAAGAAGAGAAATCGCTTCTCTCGGACACTTAGAAGAAAGTGCGGCTATTTTATTGATCAAGGTAAAAAGTTGTGTCTACAATGCTGCGTGTGGGACTTTATTAATAGTCCTTCAGCCTGAACCTTCTAGGGTTCTCGTAAAAACAGCAAGCAAAGACTCAAAACAACAGGACGTTTAAAATAAAACTACAAGAAGCAAAAGACTCTAAAAATAACATAAACTCATCGTTTTATTAAAGCAAAATAAGGAAAGTATGGCCGCGACTTCTAAACTCTTGTTTTGGTGTCGTTTTGAAGAGCTCTTTAATCATTGTCGAAGCTTGAAGGCCCTGCAATAACAGTGTATAATGTAAACAGCTTACATTGAGGTGAAGTGGCCGGTGTTGGCGCATGAGGCGTCTTGGAAGGCGACTCGGGTCTTGGTGCGTCTTGGACGTGCAGCAGCTTGGTGAAGTCTTCTAGGAGATCTTCTTGATTGTAGAAGTCATCCTCTTCAAGTTCCGACAGCTCCTTAACTTCAACGCTTTCTTTGGCCCGTTGATGGTCCTTACCGGCTAGGCGGCTTGTGCGTAAAGCAGCTGTTTGTTCTGCATCACTAGTAGGGAAACTACTCGACCTGTTAGCTTTAGAATATCCACTTTGTCGAGAGAACTTACCTCCCTCAGTGCTGATCAGATCGTCTGGACGGTCGTATGCGCTTGTCTCCTTTGCTTCGGCTAAAATCGTATCCGGATAAGGTCCTTCGGCTAAAATAGATTCTGGGCCTGTATGACTAAAACCACTCGACCTGTTAGTCTTAAAATAGTCACTTGGGTGTGAGAACTTACATCCCTCAGTAGAGATCAAGTCGTTAGGTCGGCCATTCTGCAAGTGATTTCTTCTCTCGGCTAAACCTCCAAACGGGTCGCCTGGTCCGGATGAGTTGACGAACGCCTGTATGGCCGTTCCGAATCTTCTTCTGAGCTGTTTGGCCTTGGAACGTGTCATGGGACCGTCTGGTACGATGGGCATCACAGTTGGGTCGGTTCTAGAGCCGATGTCCTCATCAGTTTGTGTAATGTGTTTTGTAGAACCCATTTGTGCACCGTGAACACGGAAACACGCCCAGATACTACGATGGACGGTACTGGATGTGGAAGCTTCCATTGTTCGGATGCATTGACTCTGCTCAAGTGTTGAAGGAAGTGCAAGAGTGCAAGAAGGAGTACCCTGACGCCTTCATTAGGATCATCGGATTCGACAACACCCGTCAAGTCCAGTGCATCAGTTTCATCGCCTACAAACCACCAAGCTTCACCGGTGCTTAATTCACTTTCTCTAAAAACATTCATATAATATTCTCTACTCATTTTCATTTCCAATTGTCTCTGTTTCTTTTTCTTGGATTTCTGTTTCTGAGACATTTTCTATCGAATTGTCAAATGTCTGATTTATGAATATTTAATTTCTATATCCCTCTTCTCATTCTTGCTTATTTTCCGATGGTTATTAGGTTTTGAAATTTTATTGGGATAGAAAACAGACAAAATCTTTAAAAAGGACGTTGGATAGTGTTGGTAATATATTTTGGAAATAGGAAAACATTAGTACCTACAAAACTTAGATTTCATATTAATTTAATTAGTTCATCTAAGATTCAAATAAGAATCATTTTATTTTTGGATGTCACACTCAAACAGTATAATATGTACTTGTTTATGTAGATTTATTATAGATTTCAATCATTTCATAAAATAGTCATCATTTGATGTTTCACACTTCTTACGTGGAGTTTATGATATGCTTTATACATATACTTAAAAATTACTGGTCAGTTCTCATTGGAATATAAGATACACTATATATATATTTACTCTTAGCTAGATACAAATAACATATGTCAATTGTTTTATTGGGAAAAGTTAACTTGATTTTTTTTCTTTTTTATACTATTATAGTAAAAATTCTTATAGAAAGAATGTATGTAAATCTCAGTCACACACAGATTTAATATTTCAAAGGAAATGATGGTCCACTTGAAATCTGTGATAGCACTTTTGTGGACGGTGCAATACATAAGATAGGCTTGTGGATAAGAGTGAAAATTTCCTTCTACAATTTTCTCAATGATCTTTAATATCCATATGTGAATCATGTGTGTCAATTTTCTATTAGAGTAATAATATTTAGCGTTTAAGTTCATTGACTTTAGTGACTCTTTCATAAAATTTAGTTACGGAAAGATGATTTTAATGACTCTTTCATAAAATTTTGGATTTTTAGAATACAAGTTTTTGGTTGCTAACGAGAATAGAAATGCACAACTACCCAAATGAAGATAAAACAAAAACTTCAAATTGACTCAGTGAGGCCCAAATGAAAAAGACAAACTTTTTAACAAAAAAGTGACAAAATATGACTTTTGGCTTTCATATTAAAAATATGGAAATTTTGCAAGAATTATCACTTATTTAACGATTTATTAGTTTTTTATCACTTTTTAAAAATATAGTAAAAACTAACACTTATTTCATTGTTCAATTCAAATCTATCCATATATAATATGGCATATACAATGATGGACGGTACACGATATATCAATTAAAAAAAAATCGTCTTTTCATTCAAAAAGTGACAAATATTTTTAACACTTTAAAAAAGTGTTAAGATAGTAATGAAAGTTAACTTAAGTGACAATACATGCAAATAAGTCTAAAAATATCCACACCAAAAAAATAGATAAACGGTTAAGAATTCGAAAATTAAAATGAAAAAATAATTAATATATTACTATGGATATGCAAAAAAATTATTATATTAAAATAATAATAGAAATTTAGTTGGTGTATTATTCTAAAAAAAATTGAGGGATGCGTCCTTTCGCGATTATCACTTCCACGTACCATTCTTTTATTTTCGCTAGAATTGAGTGGGATTAGTCGTATTGAGTGGGATACAAATCTTTTCACATTGCTATTCTCAATAAGTTTCATCTCCCAATAATAATAATCCATTTTTGTCTCGTATTAATCTAATAAAAAACAAAAAAAAACAGGTTCTCGTATTGAGTGGTATACAAATATTTTCACATTGCTATTCTCAATAAGTTTCATCTCCCAATAATAATCCATTTTTGTCTCGTATTAATCTAATAAAAAACATAAAAAAACAGGTACTCGTACAAGTTTCCATTTCTTGAGAGTAAAGGAAGAGTAGAAGTGGATGATGATAGAGTGGGCCTACTCTTCGAACATACTTTCCCGCTTTCTCTATCTCCCCATCTCTCTCCTTTGTCGGTATCCCCAGAAAGGTCTCTCCTTTTTCTTTTTCTTTACTAATTGATTTTGATTTCTAATTGGTTATCCATGTATAGTACGGCATGGACTATGATGGATAGTACAATAAAAAGAGTAAAATCGTTTTTTCAATTAAAAAGTAATAAATATTTTTAACACTTTAAAAAAGTGTTAAGATATTAATGAAAGTTAAATTAAGTAACAATACATGCAATTAAGTTTAAAAATATCCACACCGAAAAATGGATAAATGGTTAAGAATCGGTAAATTAAAATGAAAAAAAAAACAATTAGTATATTACTTTGGATATGCAAAAAAAAATATTATATTAAAATAGTAATACAAATTTAGTTGGTGTATTATTCTAAAAAAAAATTGATAGGGATAAGTCCTTTCGCGATTATCACTTTCACGTACCATTCTTTTTTTTGTTTTTGCTAGAATGTTGGTGAACCTAAAATATATACTGTATTGATCATGCCTTCACCATTAAATGACATCCAAAAATATATGCTGATCCTTTTGCCATTAAACGATTAAACGGTGTACTGATAGAATCATCAAGAAGACAAGTGAGCGGCCATTAAACCGCACCCAATTTATAGTGATGCCTTAACCAATCACATATATCATTCATGCCTTGTCCTAAATACTATTATTATAACATGATTTAACTATATATCAGTTATTTGCAGTCCAATGATCCTCATCCCACTAAAATTTTCAAATATAATACTAAAATAAACTATATTGCTGATAATATGTAGAAACAGAGAAGTATACATCAACAACGGTGTTCAGAGATAATCAACTATTATGGTTTCATGGGTTTCACGCCAAAAACAAATTGATAGTGAATGTATATTGGCTAATTTCCCTCGTATATTACTTCTTTTTTTCCTGATCCGATCAGCCCCGGTAGGAACGCACCGATGTGCTACAGAGTAGACTATTCTCAGATTCAACGGTACAACGGACACCATGAGTTTCGAGTTGGACTCAGGCAACGGGCCATGAAATCCATGAGATCCAAATGGGCCACCACCCCGTCTGTCCCGAGTTTGGAATGCCTTCCGACTAATGTCAAAGATAACTAGATCGCATGTTATTAGACTACCATGTAAACTGCATGGGCCTTTGGCCCAAATCCAGACTTCCCACATAAATCTGATTATTTAATGTTTCATCTTACTTTAAATGCCAGATTTTTGACGTACTTCTCCCAAATAATGATTTTTATAATCCAACTTAAAATTAAATCTCATTTTTCGGATGGGTAACAAACTCTATTTGGATCATTCTATATGAATAAGAATTGGATTCTGATATCATGTTATGTTTTATTGATTTTATTCTCCCAAATAATGTTTTTTTATGATGTGATCCTAAGTTTCAGATGATAAGCCAGCGATGCATAGGAACCGACCGTTCCTCTCGTACCAGACAAACCAATGACGAGGAACCATGAGCGGAGCTTATGGGAGGCCACAAACCAGTTTGTGTAGCAGCTAATCGATGATGTCAAGAGGACCCATACCGTGCCATCCTTGGTCCAATTGATTGTGGACGGAGCCCATAATTCAAAAAATTGGAGCATACCAAATCTTGGTAACTCCAGGCCCACCAAGATCAAATATCACAATCACGTAGCGACGGACGAATGTGATCCTTGCACTCCAAATTTTGAAAGTTCTAACTCATTTACCACCATTGCTCATCACGGTTCATTATCATCATCTCCATCAGCATCATATTCATCGACGCTCAGCCCATCTTGGTCATGCATCCATCACTATCTCATGAAGTCCAGCTTATTCCCAACGGCCACTTCTTTATCTGACAACACGACAATGCGCTTTTGTTCTTTTCTTGGATTCTCGGATCAGCTTCACCAAAGCATCATTAAAGCATGCATGATCCAGAGTTTTCTTAATTGGATAATGAGTTAATGGAAAAGTTTCTTGTCAAAGTTTAGCAGAAGATGATCTTTATTAACATTAGAATGCACATATATATAGAGATTACAAAGAAATCGATCTAGGTATTCTATTTCCTAGTTTTGGGATATTCCCTTTTATAAACGTATATCGTATATTCTCAAATATTTCTAACGTTCCTCAATGGTCAAGTATCTTTCAGAAAGGCTCCAACACGTCTTGCCTCATATCAATACGGCACCAACGGCTCATTCCTTGTTTATCCCAACGGCTCATTCCAAGAATCTGTATATTAATTCTTGAACATCATTTGTTTCAAGCATTTTTGAAAATTCCGAGTAAATTTAGAGAATTATCTATTTTCCGTTCATCTATCTTTTCTGTATCATTTTTTTTCTTGATAGATAATCCTTGAAAGACCCTTACCTTTATTGATTTGTCTAACTTGGTCGATCCCGTGAATCTATCGCTACCTTGGGTTTACATCAGTTTATATATGTTAAGTCTCATCATCTTATTTCAAATGTTTGATTCCTTAATCATATAGTACTAGGACTTAATCCGCATTATAATTAGTGCTGGGGAGGTCCGGCTCTGGCCCATGGGTCCAAAAAATAAAAGACCCATTTTTTATATAGGTGGTAAAATTTGGGGAAAAAAATTTAGAACGAAAGGGCCATTTTTTAAAAAAAAAATTGGTGGTATGATTAGAAAAAAAAAATTAGAACAAAAGGGTCCATCATAAAAAAAAATGTGTAAGACAACGGTCCATAAAAATTAACCTACACAATTCACAAATAATGTTGTTGTTTAATAGTGGTAAATTACTTCTTTTTACCAAGAAAAAAATAAGTTGTAAAGATAACAAAAGAGGGATAACAAAAGTTTACTTCTTTTTACCAAGAAAAAAATAAAGCGTCGTTGTTTAATAGTAGTAAATTACTACCAAGAAAAAAATAAAGCATTGTTGTTTACTTCCTTTTTGAGACTCATATCAAAAATCACAAACCTCCTCACGAATAACTGATTCACAAAACCAACTAATCATCTTTTCTATTCACCAATTTATTTCTTGCAAATTGCAATTTCAATTTCGATTTGACATTATTTGAGGTAAACTTTTGTTATCCCTCTTTTTTTATCTTTACAACTTACTACTTACAAGTTACAACTAATCCTCTTTTGTTATGGGTGCAGACGTGCAATGACTTTTCTACCACATTTTGGTGTGGCTTTGCCTTTGTTGCTTTCAAGTTTTTTCTTTTACGTGCACTACACAATTCTCAGGTGACATTGTTCTTTTATAATTTAATCATGGTGGTGTTGTGTGGGAATGACAAAAGAAAAAGAAAAAAAGAAGAAGAAAAATTTGTGGAATCTCAAAGAGGGTCTATGGATCAGTTTGTTAAAAAAAATCACAGTTAGTACGAATTAGGGATGTTAAAACGGGCGGGCCCGGCCCATTTAGGCCCGACCCGTTTAGGCCCGACCCGTTTAAGCCCGTTTACTTTTTAGTCCGTTTATTTTTTGGTCCGTTTAGACTCGCCTGTTTAGATCCGTTAAAATTAGTGTGGCCCGTTTAAACCCGTTTAGGCCCATTTAATTTTTTTAAAAATAATTATATAAATCTAATTATTATGTTATAAATAATATATACTTTATATATGGTTTTTAAAATTTAGGTATATTTTTACTATAATATAACTAAATTTAAAAATCGAAAAAACTAAATATAAAAAAACCAACTTTTTGTTAAAATTCAAAATAAAAATCTAAAAATATATATATATATATATACTTGCATAAAAATGTATATACTTGCATAAAAATATATATTTGCATAAAAATAATAAATGAAACAAAAATATATGTATATACCACAATTTGTGGATTTTGTGGATTAAAATAATATTTTAAAAATATTTTATGTCAATGCAAGTTAATTTTTGGGTTGAAATCGTATGATCCAAGTTTTTATTCAAGTTAAACCGAATTACAAATTAGTTTTTTTAATAACCAATTAGAAAATCTTTGCATATACTTTATCATGATTTGAATATCCGTTTTGAAAAAAAAAAGTGTACAAATTAGTTTTTTTAATAACCAATTTATATAATATTTGCATTTTGTTATTTAAAAAAAAAACTTAAACGGGCTAAACGGACTGTCCGTTCAACTATGTCAAAGCCCGTTTAATAAACGGGCCTAAACGGGCTTGCCCGTTTAAACCCGTTTAAACTTATATGATAAACGAGTTTAAACGGGCTACTTTTTATAGACAGGCCCGTTTAGGCCTGCGAAATTCTGGCCCATTTTAACATCCCTAGTACGAATCCTAGTGTGAGAATCCTCAAGATCATTCAAGTAAAAATTTATATGATATTGTTATCCAACTGTTGCTATTGCTTATCGAATTTTACTAACCACTCCAGTGACAATATCATCAGCGGAAATGAGTTTCTCTAAGCTAAAATTGCTGAAAAATTATTTGAGATCATCAATGTCTCAAGAAAGATTGAACGGTTTAGCAATTTTATGCATTGAAAAAGAAGTTTTGGAGAGTATAGATTTTGAAACAATTATCAATGATTTTGCGTCAAAAAGCTAGAAAAAACGTTTCATGTGATCATTAATTTTTCTATGAAATAATTGATACTTTTTTTTCAGATTTAACTAGTTTTTTTATGGAGTGCAGTTGGACGAACCGTTGAAGCTCTAAACTGAAATCTAGTTTTTTATTTGTCCAACAAACTAGCAACTTGTTTTGCGTTATAAATACATATTCACGGTTTAGTTTTATTTTTATTAATATATTTAATATTTAAATTCTTTGATATTTTATTCACATCGTATAAATAAAGGCTCTATTTTTTTAAAGAAATTGTTTTGAAATTTTAAGAAAAAATGATTTATTTGAATCTATTATATAATAAGAGAGTTTTCTCTCAATCTAAGCTATCCACATCATCACTACAAACATTTATTAATGAGCTCCACTTATGTAAAATTCTTATATGTATTAACTAAATCTTCAACATAAGTGTAATTATTACTATACAACTCCAAAACACACAATTACACCAATATTATGATTTAAAATATATAATATTAATTATGATTTAAAATTAGAACTGACTATTAACAAAATTAGTATCTGCGAATAGATAAATTTGGAAAAAAAAAATGAAAATGAAATAAGTGAAAAAATGACCATATAGTAAGTTCATACTTGAAAAAATAAATATTAAGATAAACTACATAATTTATAGATAATCAACTTCAATTCAACAAAAAATACATATAGAACGAGTTTATTATCATAATTAACAATATAACCTTTATAAATTGATACTCGATAAATTAATATCTCGACAAATCAATATATTTTTCGGACCCGAAGTGGATTCTCGGACAAATAAACATATCAAGGATTCTCAAAACCAAAACTTAGCCATTTGGTAAATGATCGTCATAAATCTTGAAATGCTTATTATCCAATTGTTAATGGAAGAGAGTAAGTACCATTGAAACCAATATAATTGACTCTGAGAATCGTTCACAGATTCTTAAAATAAGAAAGATGGAGAACTTAAACCAACTCTTGCAATAACTTCACTCCGAGTTATGGTGTCCTAGGAATTATCTTTGAAACCATTCAGGTTCTTATTAATCTACTTCTTCCCTCATTGTTCACAGATGAAATGGACTAAAGATCATGAAGAATGATCGCTATTCTAACTTCAAAAAATTGCAAAAACTCTAAGCATTTATAAAAATTTGTTTAATTTTTACCTCATTACCCAGAAGAAACGTTGTGTTTCTTTTGAAAGGATGTTCGTTGATCTCAACAGCTCCATCTGCAATCACAACGCCGCATATATCGCAATCTTCCCCTCCTATAAATTCAAAACAACACGCAAGATTTTAAATTTTGAACACCCGAATCCGGTAATGATAAGATACATAAAGTTCCGAATTATGAAATCAGATCTTGAGGTAGGTGCGAGCATCGATGAGGGAGTGAAAATGGCAGAAACGGATGTGAGAAGCGGAACCATGGCTACCGAAGCCGTTGAAGTCACGGCGGCCATCGAGGATCAGCTATGTGAGTGGGATTTGTTGGATTTTTAGAAGCGAGAGATGATATGTTCTTCGGGGATGGGGAACAAGGAAAAAAATTACAGATCTTTTGTCAGCGGTCTTTCACGAAGAAAGCAATACTTGGGCCAAAATATCTATTAGCATAAAGGCCAAAAGATTAGAAACAAATCTCTATTAGAGGGCGTAACTAAAAACAGCCTAAAACTATACATACATAGAAAGATAATTTTAAACTCTCAAATATGTACTAAAATCATTTATAATAAAATGTAAATGGTTTGTTTAGTTAATGTGTAGACGGGCTGATGAGGTTATAATTGGCCTCAATATAAACTATAGATTTCGGAACATAACTGTAATATTATACGTTCAACTAAATATATAACTTATGAGAGATTGGAAATGGTGTTAAAATAAATAAATAAATATATATATATATATATATATATATAACTATAATTAGAATCACACAGTAGTCAAATACTACATATAAACACATGGAAAAAAGAACAATATTTCAACATAAGTTAACAACATAATTAAAAGATAAATGTTGTTATATACAAACACTAATAAGGAAAAATAATAAAACACACCCAGATACACACAATGCAACTATAAACATAAACCGACTATTAAACTAAAATTCAAAATTAAAAAAAAAGTGTTTCCTACAAAATAACATATAAACAAATTTATAAAATATGAATGTATAATAAGCCTGCGCGAAGCGCGGGGGTCAATCCCTAGTTTTATAATATGTCTAACTCATGATTATATATTGAATTGTCAAACAGAATAATTTGCCTATTTAACCCATTTTGCAGTGGAATAAAATATTATTCGGGTTAACCCGTAAAACATATAATCTTTAAAACATAACTCTATTATGTACGTTTAATGACTCTAGTTTTGTGATTAGTTCACGAACTCTTAAAAAAACAATTTTCTTGTGTTTAACTTTTTATAAAATTAGTAAAATACTTTTCAACTTTTATTTTGATATAAATTTAAATAAAATATAATAAAGTATAGTGAAAAATATATCAAGATTTTGAATAGATTATTGTTCTTTGAATATATATGAATTGATTATTATTAAAAAAATATATAGTATATAACATCTTTAATGCAAAATAAATATTTTTCATATTCTTATCACTAATTGTAAAAGAAAATTATATAATTTCCTATTTCAATTATTCTTTGTTATTTGTAATGGCATTTCATGTAATAACTTACCAAACAAAATTCATTTTCAAAAATGTCTTCTTAAATATTATAGAGATGATTTGGATTGGTTTATCAACAATTTTCGATGAAATTCAAATTTTATTTTGGTTGTATTTCTCATCCGATATTATATTTGCTGGGTTCCATTTTGGGTAAGATGAATGTTTATTTACTGAATACGACCGATATATTAAGATTTTATTTGAAATTTTTGAAACACTAAGAAGAAAAATCTGAAAAACATTCAAAATTTATTATGCGGACAAGAATATACATAAAATGAATTTAAATCCTTTAAAGAGATACTATGATCTAGGTCGATATCTCAATGCACCAACCCAAAATAAATTGTAAGAAAAACCCTTTATTACAATATTTAGTTAAACCAACTCGATCTCACCATTCATCGCCGCGTCATAACGCCACCACCATTCCCACCCGAACGCAAACGCAAACCACGTCCACTCCTCTTCATAAGTTAACGTGTCCTCGATCCACCCCGGAAAGGGCATTTCCGTCTTTTCTTCCATATTCACCACCGCGACATCCTCCTTCTCCACCTTTTCCTTAGCAACAACACTTTTTGGATCATCTTGTATCTCTTCATTCCTTCTCATCGACTTCATGATCATCATCGATTTCTTATGTTTAGGAAGATATTTCATGCTCGCTTTGTGAACGTTCATTCGAACTTTCGCGGCCATTCTCGCGTGTTTCGAATGATCCTTTCGAATTTCCTCTCCTTTTCTTGATTTAATATTTCTCTCTTTGCCTTCATACACCGAGCTTACTCGAGCTCTCTTCATAGAATCCACGTAAATTCATACATTTTTAACATTAGTGTTTTATAACTCTAGATAATAATAAAGTGATACTTAATGCTCTCCGTTTATAAAACGCGTATTCAAATGTGTAAGCATAGATATATTAGTTGTTGTGCGTACACGTATGAGTCTCCAACGACTTTGATTTTTTTTTCCTCCAAAAGAGCTCAAAATCTATAATGGTGAGAGCAATGAATCGAAAACAAAAATAGGGAGAAATTAAAAGCAATAAAGAATCGAGCACAAATTTTCAACTGAAGAAAATATAACGGAAGTTGTTAATTAATAGAAAATCAAGCATTAATCAATGGTGCTCGAGCGTTTCTATTGTGTAATTAATATATCTCGAGTGCCTCTTTTGGGTACGTGTACACCCATGCATTCTAGAAAGTAAGGCCTACATTTACCAACGTAACACTTTCGTTTGACTTTTCTTCAAGGTCCACAGGAATTAGGAAGTTTTTTTTTTTTTTTTTTTGAAGTTTCGAAAAGTTACTCATTTCTCCGATTCTTCTTGCAAGGTGGAAAATTAATTTCGTAGTATAGTAGTATATATTACGAATAAAAATGAATAAAAATCAAAATTTAGAGATGATTTCTTTCAACGAGGGGTGGGACATATTATCCGGGATCTGAGATCCGATTTGAAAAAACGGATGTCCGGAGGGATCGGATCTGGATATCTTGATTTTAAGGTCCGGATATCCGGATCCGGATCCGGATCCGGTTCCTTTAAATATATTAAAATAATATTTTATTAATAAAATATTAAATATATTGAGATTTTATATATTAAAAATTAAAAAAAAAAATTTAATATCAAAATTTTAAAAAAAAAAAAAATAGTATATAATTTTTTTTAATTTATCATTATTTTAATATTTTATTCTCATTTAATTTTTTTTTTCGGATCCGGATCCGGATATCCGAAGTCCGGATATCCGGGAGCAACGGATCAGGATCCGGATAGTTAAAACTCGGATCCGGCGGATCCGGATCCGGATATCCTGAAATTCCCGGATATCCGAATCCGGCCCACCCCTACTTTCAACACTCTAGAAAGCAAATCAAATTCATTTGCATTAAAAATAAAATAATGGCTATACATATCGGGTAATTCACATTTGCATTCAAAAAATCAAAAGCACTTCTTTGGTGTCAAGAGGTCTAATGGACCTTAATTTTAATGGACTTTACACTACAAGAAAACTGCTCATTCCGGACGGTCAAATCCGTCGGTATTTTTGACGGATTTCCGAGGACTAAATTACTATACGGATTTCCGAGGAATAGTCCGTCCGGGATAATTTCGAGGGATTACCGAGGACCATTACGTCCGGAATAATTTTGAGGAATTTCCGAGAACTAGTCCGTCCGGGTATTTCCGAAGGATTTTTGAGGATTAGTCCGTCCGGGTTTTTCCAAGGGATTTCCGAGGACCCGTCCATATAATTCCGACGGATTTCAGTGGGCAACATTTCCGACATATTTCCGAGGATCAACATTTCCGACATATTAAGTTTCTTCGGCTAAACTTTATCCCCCAACTAAACTTCATCCGTCGAAAATCAGTCGCTAAACCCTCGGAAATCCCTTGGCTAATTACTGACATTCCCCCGGCTAAACTTAATCCGTCGAAAATCCGTCGTTTAACCCTCGAAAATCCATCGGCTAATTACTGACATTCCCACGGCTAAACTTTATCCGTCGAAAATCCCTAGGAAATTTCCGACGGATTTAAAAAAAAAACTAATTTATTTTAATTAATGAATTATTCATTTTTTAAATAAATTATAAAAAACAAAAAATAAAAATTAATTAATATTTTAAAATCTTATAAAATTATAAAATATTATTAAAAGTTATAGAAACTGTTGGAAAATTACAACAACAAAAAACTAAATCAAAATAAATCATCCATAATATCATCGAACTTCGATTTAAAGTAATCCGCCATTTTCCCGCTCTTCATATTCTGAGTCGAGAGCTCGTTCTCCAAAGTCGTGACCTTCTCCTTGAGCTCTTCGTTTTTGCTGGATAAATCTCTTGAAAATGTTTCAATGCTTCTACATCTGAGGGATGCGCAATCTCTCCGTCTGAGTTATGTTTTTCATGCCATCTCATATGTCCTGCTGTGCGCTCAGATTGATATAACATGTTCAACCTATTAGCTTGGGGCAAATACCACATCCGTTTATGTGGAACATGTACTCTTCTACTTGTATCCTGATACCGAGGTTTGTGACAAAAGCAACACTTCAACCGGTTTTTGTCCTTTCTCCAGTAGATCATACAGTTGTCGATGCAGACATCTATCATCTGATACGGTAATCCAAGACCAGCTACAAGCTTCTGAATCTCGTAGTATGAAGCCGGTGAAATATTATCCTTAGGTAAGATATCTCTCACAAAATCAGCTATTGCATCAACACAATCCTCGGCTAAGTTGAAATCCGTCTTTATAGTCATCAACCTGCTTGCAGTTGATAGAGGCGGTATTCCATCTCTACATCCTTTGTATAATGGCTGCTTAGACGCATCTAGCATATCAAAAAACTTATGCGCTTCTAAATTTGGTTCCGCTATCTTTTTACCATCCTCAACATGATACGATGCTATATTTTCACGAAACGCATAATTCACCATCTGAGTGTAACCTGCGTTTACATTTATTTCCCGTGTTGGTTCCTCTAACCTAGTACTCGAAGTACTACCAAACCTATCTGATGTTCTACCATAATTACCAGAATATTGCACCATTGAATCAGTTTCTCTGTGGGTATACTAAATCTTGTAACCATGCATAAATCCAGTCATATATAAGTGATTTCTTACTTCCCTAACATAGACTAATCTATGATTCCGACAATTAGTACAAGGACAATACTTTTTACCGTATTCCGATGTCATGTTATTGTTTGACGCAAATTTCATGAACCCCTCCACACCTTGTGCGAACTCATCCGTCAATTCCCCCGTCGCGGGATCACGCAGAGGTTTGTCTATCCACAATCGAAAATAAGACATTGTGTAATTTTTTGTTTCTTTGTGTTTGTTGTGAATGTTGTGAATGAGGGGGAGAAATATTTATAGAGAAATATTCAGTGATTTTCCGACTGGTTTCCGAGGGATTTCCGACGGTTTTTAAATTTCAAACGACTATAAAATGGCTACTACAACAGATACATTAACGAATATATTAACAGATATATATCCGTCGGAAACAGAAATCGGTCGGCAATTTCCGATGGCTATATATCCCTCGGAATGTTCCGACCGATTTTCGAGGGAATACCGGCGATTATAAATGCGTCCGAATTTCGTCGGAAATTCTTCAAAAAAATCCGACCAATTTCCGACGACCGTCGAATCGTCGGAATTTTCCGACCGATTTCCGAGGGAATTATATTTGCCGATATCTCCTCGGTATTTCGTCGGAAAATTCCGACGGTTTGAAGGCCGTCGGAAATACCGTCAAAAAGTATGCGTGTTTTCTTATAGTGTTAATTTTAATAAGAGAAAATCTATGAATATTACTAAGTTGTTGTCCTCTCTCATGTCTGCCATTTATTTTAAATTAAACATATAAACATTTGAAGATAATGTAACCATTCTTACATAAAGTAACCAAATTCAATCGACTCTATATATATAGAGATATTCAAATTTGCATTGGAAAAATTAAAAAAACTATATCACCTCATTAGTGTCATTAGGTGAATGAACAATATTTCATCAAATGGAACTTGTTGTTTTTCATCTCCTCCTCCTTAATAATTATTTTCAACAAAGTTTTAGTCTTTTCGACAAACAAACAAAAAAACAACTCAATCGATTCTATATATAGAGAAATTCACATTTAAACTGAAAAAATCAAAACAAATCACCTCAATGAACTACATTACTAAATTGTTGTCCTCACATATCTCCCGTCTACCTCTTATTTTAAACTTAATATACAAACATTTGGATATAATGTGATAGTAGGATTAGTTAACATCTTCCTAATCTAGAGCAAATCTTTTGGGTTTTTATGTTTATGGAAAAGAAACAAATGCAAGAAAGAAAACAAAAGATAGAAGTGTTGGAAAATGAATTAACTATCAAGAAGATGATTAATGAACAAACAATGATGATAAAGATTGAATTAAACACTATCCTAGAACATGTAATTCACAATTATGACTAATCCACTCTCGTGGCATTAATCACTTTGTTAATCACCAAATCAAGATCAAACTCTCGTTTGTGATAATATGATTAACAAACTTTAATCTCTAATCCCATTTAGTTCACTAATCACCCTAGACATCAACTCTCATTGGCTAGGCATAAAAAACTCACAAAAGGTTTGGTTCAAGCATTTCATCGAACACCTATCGAGCGTGAAATGCTTAAGCTATAGCTATGATCTCTCAATCCAAAACTAGCTTTAAGGTCAACCTAAGTGAAGGACCTAACAAGAATCAACATAAATCATCATCATTTAACCATCAAAACAATTGACTACTGATGCATAAACATTCAATGCACATTTATTCTTATGACATGGAACACTTTCAAGTAGATTAGTTCACTTCCATGACACTAATCATTGTATGAATCATCTAAAGTCAGCATACACCGATCACTTAGATAATCCATAGTTTACCACAAGTCCATTTTAGTCAACAATTCATCATAAAGTCAGCATCCACCAATCACTTAGAATGAAAAGCATGCTTAGAAGTTTTCTAGACATTTCATCGAACACCTTGTGTGCATGAAATGTCTAAGTTCTAGAAAATGAGTTTTCAATTCAATCCTAGCATTAAGATCCTTCCTAACATGAGAACAAATGTTTATCTAGTCCTAAGCATCAACAATCAACCATCAAACCATCTAAATCAAGCTACATCTAAGATCCAACAAAAAGGGGCCTAAAGCCTAAACATGAAGAACAAGGAATAACACAAGGGAAAAAGAGACATAAAGATAAATAACAAGGATTAAATAAGCATAATATAAAGATAGATTGAAGAGTCCTTCACTAGAGTGGCATGAATGATGAAGATCTATCCCAAATCACCATAAGACGAGTTTGGGAGAAAACCCAACTCTAGGGAAAAGAAAGGTTAACATGAAAATAAGGTTTTTAGGGGTTTTATAGAGAAAGGGGGCGGACCGGGTCGACCCGGGACAAACCGGGTATCGACCCGGTCGAAATGGATCAAATCTGGTCTTGTGTAGAACCTTCGCTAAACCCGTGATGTCTCCTGGGATACATGTCAGAATGTCCTAAAACCACCTCCTGTGGACAGCTAATACACATGGATACAACTTTTGTGAAGACCACCGAGGCTAAATCCGATTGGAGACCATTCTTCCAGCCACGTCTTTCAGGCATGTCGGGTGGCTTCGTTCAGACGGACATACTCTCAGTAAACTGGCCATATCTAACGAACCACGTATCCGAATGACCCGAAACCAACTCTTATAGTCAGCTAACGAACTTGGCTACAACTTGCATGAAGACTTCAGATTAAACTGGGCACGGAAAGGTCTTCATTTGGCCTGATTTTTGAGTCACTTCGGCTGGTGCTACATCGATCAGTTGCATCGATCAGTTGTCGATGTGGATGGTCGATGCTAAGGGCCTGATGTTGCATCCAACAGTTGCATCGAGCTGTGGGAAGAAACTGGGTCGATGCTAAGGGATTTTTAGCCGAAACAAGAGAAAGCTCATCGGCCAGGCAGAGACGTCTTCAGTAAATCTGCGTTAACTCCTTAACCAAATGTCCAAATGGCCTGATTCCAACTCCTGTAGACAGATGACTAACTCCTATACAACTCCTATGAAGAGCTTCAAGGCTGATTCATATCGAAATGCCTTCGTGTTTCCGGTTCTTTGGACGGTGTTATCTTCTCTCGGCCAGACGGACATACCTTCAGTAAATCCGTCTTATCTCCCTATCTATACGTCCAAATAACCCGATTAAAACTCCTATGTAAAGCTTATTCACTCCTATATAACCTCTATGAAGGAAGTGGAAACTGAATCGGATCGGAAGGTCTTCGGCTAGCCACGTCTTTCCGGCGTCTTGGATGGACTTTGCATTCTACTTTGGCCAATTTCTCCAAATATCATCAATTGTCTCCAAATCACCTAAAACACTCCAAATGCATGCAAAGACTCACTAGGACCTAATGCAAACACCTAATACTCTAATAAATACCAAAATACTATAAAAAACTATGCAAGACACATGCATGAGACACAAAACAATAACAAGAATGCATGCTAAAAAGAGGTAAAATATGGGAATATCATAATGCAACCAACTAAACTCAATCAACTCTATATAGAGAGAAATTCACATGCATAGAAGAAAAAAAAACAAATTACCTCATTAGTGTCATTCAGTATGAAATATGTTTAGGGAACCAGCTTAAACTTAAAATTATATTTATTTGCAATAAAGAAAAATAAAACCCAAGTGTATTCAACTTAGGTTCATTTGTACTCAGCAACTCCAACCACATTCTCTTGGTTTTCCTGATTTAGATTCTGCACATTGAAGACATTCTCCTCATTATGCTGATTTTCTTGATAAACTCTTGTTTGATTCAGTTTACTATCGTAGAACAAATGCACAACCACCATGTGGTTTCAAAAATTGGAACACCCACGATTCTCTCGTATTCATATTGGCGTCAGCCTGTCCTCAGATCTTGCATGTTCACAAAATCCAGCTTGTTTTTTATACCCCAAGTTCACGGTGTTTCTTCGTTTTATTGTCTTTGGCTTCTTGAACTTCTTCCCCCTTCCGTTGACTACAATATTGTCAATTTGCCGGTTAGATCTAGTAGAATTGGGATTGACTGGGACACATGGAACAAAGTACCAATAGTTGTTAGCTGGGAAGTAAAACTCATATTCATTGTGAGCAGAAATGGTATCTTGTTCGTAGAGCTCCAACTTGTGTATCAAAGATCCCTGCAATGCTTGGTCATTGTGGCTAGCTTTGGAAAGAGAAACTCATCAAAAAATTGTTCTTTGGTTGGAGAAAACCGAACACATTTATATTGTCAAAACAAACAAAACAAAATATGATAAAGTTTGCAAAAAAAAAAAAACACAACAAATTGATATGCCCAAATTAATACTCTAAAAGTACTAAAGCAGTGTCGGTTGTAATACTTAGGGATCGAATCCACAGAGACTCACGGAATCACACAATAGATTATATAGATGAGAATTAAGTTAAACCAAAAGATGTAATTGAAAGAAATACGTAAATTAAACAAGATGTAATTCAATTGGGAGAAAGATAGGTTCAGGGTATTTCTCAGGAAATCAATGAATGCAGATAAACTAAGTAATAGGATTCAGATTTAGCGCGGTTCTTAAACTCAAATCACTAAAATACACTACAAGAAAACATCGATTTTGCCACTGCTGGAATCGTCTCAAAGTAGTTGCAAATCAGGTTTTTGGGACTCTTTTGCAACTCCAACAAGTAGTCGCAAAACGCTCGTCGCTAATTCTTGGTGTCGCAAAAAAGTTGCAAAAGAGCGACTAATATGCAACTCGTTAATAAGTCGTAATGTTTGCGACTACATTAAAACTACAGTAATGTGTGTACATATTTTTTAATTTTGTTTAATAATTATTTTTATTGTTAGAATTATACTTGGGCGTCGCAAAAGCGTTGTTAAAATGAGTAACCATTTTGCGACGCCATAATAAATTTTTGTTAAAAAAATAATAATAAATTCGTCGGTTCCCGCTGCCCTTGCTTCGCCGCACCGATGAGACGGTTGGACCTCCGATTGACGTTGATGAGAGTGACGTTGATGATCATCGGGTTGACCTCCAATTGAATTTCAGAATCCCGGCGGCGATTCTTACGGCGGACTTCCACATTTCTCTGGTTCGTCCCTCTCATTGTCTCCGGCGTCAAGGTTTAAGGGAGGGATTTGAGTGCAAATCTGACGAACCAACGAAAGGGATTAAGCAGCGAGGACGAAAGGGACTAAGTCCTCAGTATAACGAGACTTGGCTTCGTTCCTAATTAACCGAATTAAAAAATCAGATCTAATCAATTCACAGAATTCGTTAAGAAAAGAATTAGCGAAATTGTAGGCAGTACACATACAATTCATCGAGAGATTGGCGGTTGTGGTGATTCAGGGTCGGATCTAACATCAACCTCTATTCTCGCTCGGGTTCATCTCTTCCTCTCACCTTTTGGTTCTCTCTCTCTTTTCTTCTGCCTCTGTCCGATCTCTTCCTATCTTTCTCCGTCTCGGTCCAGCGCCGCTTCTTCCTCTCCTTCTCTCTTCTCCCGCCGCTATCTCCCTTCACCTTGAGGAAGATTGTTGTCCTTCTCGTTGCTTTCTTTTCTTTCAGCTATGGATCTTCCTTAATCAAATTTGTATCGTGGACAATAATAGATTTTGAGCGGTGAATTGAAAATTTTTGGGCTAATTTTCAATACGGGTGGCGGTGAATTGAAAAAATTTGGCCAAAATATCGATGTACGAGGCGGCAAAAACAATGTAGTCACAAAATAGTTACAAAATTAGCGACTAAATTGCAACTACACGCGTTAAAATAACAAAAATAGTCGTAAAGTAGTCGCAAACCTTTAAAATATATATATATATATATATATATATATATATATATATATGTAATCGCATGGTAGTGGCAAATTAGTCGCAAATCGATGCCCTATACCCTAAATGATATTTGTTTTTAGCTTATATGTTAAGTGTAATATTTATGAATTAAATAAAACGAGTTTTTATACAGATATTAGTATAATTATCATTAGATTTGACTAGTTTTAAGGTTTCCAAACCAAAATATAAAGAATATGTATGAAGTTATGTGAAAGGTATAATGTATTTGGATGATAAATGTTTTGATATAATTAATATTAATGTTATAAATTTTTCTGCATATATACAAATTCGAATATGAGTTTATTATACTATGCACTTGAAATGTACAATATAACATTCAAAAACATTGTTAAAATGTGAATTTTGTAAAATTTATACTAAGTAGTCACAAAGTAGTCACAAAATTAGCGACTAATTTGCGACTACACGCATTAAAATGACAAAATAGTCGCAAAATAATCGCAACCTTAAAAAAAAAAATACACGTAATCGCATGTTAGTGGAAAATTAGTCGCAAATAGATGCACTATACCCTAAATGATATTTTTAACTTATATGTTATGTGTAGCATTTATGAATTAAATAAAATGAGTTTGTATACAGATTTAAGTAGAATTATCATTAGATTTGACTAGTTTTAAGGTTTCCAAACCAAAATATAAAGAATATGTATGAAGTTATGTGAAGGGTGTAATGTATGTTGATGATAAATGTTTTGATATAATTAATATTAATGTTATAAATTTTTCTGCATATATACAAATTTGAATATGAATTTATTAGACTATGCACTTGCAATGTACAATATAACATTCACAAAACATTGTTAAAATATGAATTTTGTAAAATTTATACCAAGTAGTCACAAAGTAGTCACAAAATGAGCGACTGATTTGCGACTACACGCATTAAAAAAGCAAAGTAGTCACAAATCTTTTTAAAAAAAAGAAAGAAAAAAAAAAGAAAATCCACGTAGTCGCAATTATACAGATTTTAGATTTTAGTAGAATTATACAGACTTTAGATTTTAGTAGAATTATACAGATTATAAACAAAATTGTATTCACAAATTAGTCTCTAATTTTGTGACCAATTAGAGACTACATGTAAAAATATTTTCGTTCTCGACTATTCGTTGCAAATTAGTAGAATTCTCGTTGCGAAAACTATCTAAGTCTAAATCTTAGAATTCCAAATCTCTTTGCGAATCCTAAAGTCTAAACCAGCTTTTAGTTCAAGTTTGATTTGTTCACAAAACAACTAAACCAAATCTCTTTGCGAATAGTTATTTTGCTCACCCTAAGTTCTATCAGGTAATTAATCGCACTCTCGTGCCTAATCAATTATCCTAAGATCTAAGTTCTAGGTAGCTAATCTAGAACAAGCTTTGAACACAACCTAAGGTGAAGAACGAATTCAGATGGTGAATCCTAATTAACTAATCAACCTAGCATTCAGAGAAAATCCTTATGAGAACCCTAAACCTAAAGTGGATCTACTCAGACATGGAGAATGAAAACAACATGATTGAATAGATCATCAAAGAAATCAATAAGAAACATGAGTTCAGAGTTGTCTCTCCAAAAACCAAAGTAGAATAATCTCTGTCTCAAGTTATGAAAGCGTAGCCACCAAAACTGGCTGAAAAACCTAATTATAATGCTAAAACACGTTCTGGGCTTTCTGGTAATTATTAAAGTATTCTGGACCAAGTTGCAAACTTCAAACTTGTAAAAAGTAACGTTTTCTTCTTCCTGAAGTCGGTATCGGTCGATACTAGGTAGTATCGGTCGATACTCATCCTCTGTGCCGACTCTTCTGCTCGCCAGACTGGACTGTCTTCCCAAAAACTGGCATAACTTTCGATCGCACCGCTGGAATGGCCTCTAACCACTTCCAAATGAAAGCTAATCCATTGATATGTCTTATGTCCAAATTTGAGCTCAATCCATCGGTAGGAAGTTCTTCAACGAATACCAAACTTCTGATGTCTTTGCATGACTCTGCATCTCCATATGCTCCAAAATGCTTCAATATCTCCAATTAAGCTCCAAACGTACCTAAACCTGTAAAAAAACTCTAAAACACTACAAAATAGTAGAAAGACTCTATAGAACGGACCTATATCATGGTCTAAAAGGGGTAAAAACCATGATATATCACAAATCAAATGAAGTTAAATGTAGACATATAGAATCAAATGTTGTCCCATCATGGCTTGCTTCGTTTAGGAAAATTTGTACTGTTCACCAATAATTCAACATATCTGTATATAGTACTCAAAACTGATTTCACTAGTATACATTTTCGCATGAATACTTTGGTAATCAGTTTCTTATGAGTGCCTCATTTTCTTCATTAGCTCATGCAAAAGAGATATTGTAGCAATTTTTCATGATTTGCACATATTTCACTCAATGTGGTCCAACACTCAAACTAGTTTTAACAATTTAACGATTTTCAACCCTAATATCATGATACCACACTTTTTATTAAAGCATTGTTTTTTTTTGTTTTAACACTTCAATCGATTCAATAACACGCTCAGGAGAGTTCAATGGGGACAACAACTGAAAGAAAACTTTGACACCAGTAGGCATCATACAAGGGAGATAACTCCAAAGAGGAGGAGGGTACATGCCTCAAAATAAAGGAAGGGAGAGAGAGTGATCCTGAGAGGGACTTACACATCGTGTGTGATTGTGGTCCAGACTACTGCTAAGAATTTATCCATTCGCAGCTTCAGCTGTAAGGAGTTGTTGGAGCCAGAACGGGCCAGCCCGAGCGACGTAAGAGTGGTATCGTTGATCGCGGGTAACACTCACTGCAATTTCCTCCGCCGGTTTATTACCTTCAGGTGTAGTATGGTCTAGACTCCATGAACCTATGACGGAGAGGTTGGTGAAGATGATCTTGAGAAGGTCATTGAAGTGAGGAAAATCTTCTGGGAGAAGGAAAGCGTCTCGAGCATAGATGAGTGAGGATTCAAAGGTGATGTCTTTCTGATTCATATTCCTCAAACTCTCCACAGCCCACAAGAAACTAAACAGTTCCGATTCTAATCGGGATGTGACTCTTGAATAAGCTCTTCTACCATGGAAGAGGACATATCCTCAGTGATTACGAACTAACCAAGCAGCCCCCGAAATCTGCAGTTGTGGATCCCATGAGACTCCCAGGTTACATTTAAGCATATTTTGCTTTGGCTTTCTCCATATCCCATCAGATCGGTGAGGCATCATAGGGTTACTGATCGGTTCTTGTTCTCCTCTATTCGCCAAAAACCAGAGGTCTGTAGCTTCATGGGCCTTATGGAGAATGGCATGAGCATCATATCGCATTCCTTCGAAGAGTAGTGCGTTGCGAGCTTTCCATATGTGCCACAAGATCCAAGGAAAGGAACATTGAATTTTCATGGGAATTGAAGCTTTTTTGCTACATGCCTGCAAATGGTGTAGATTTACGAAAGCAGAGTTGCTGTAAAAACCTGCAGGAGGTGCCGGAATCTGTGACATATCCCAGACTTCCTTGGCTATGTCGCATGTGAACAAAACATGGCATATACTTTCAGGGGTCGTTCCACATGATACACAGTTAGGGTCGACATGAATCCCTCTTGTTAAGAGTCTTTCTTTGACTGCTAATGCTCCGGATACCACACGCCATAGGAAGTGCTTGATTTTAGGCGATGTTTTAGCTTTCCACAAGTTGCTCCATAGTTTCTTCTCTATGGGAGGGGTGGTTGTCATCTCTGGGTATTGGAAGTTTTGGAGAGTCTCTAGAAATCTGTATCCACTTTGGGTTGTGTATTCGCCATTTTTTTAGAAGGCCCATATTAGCTCATCTTGTGCTCGGCTTGATATTTTTGTTTGGAGAACAATTGGCACATCATTATCATCAAAGGTTTGGTTCACTCTCAAAGGATTCCAATTGCCTGTTGCTTCATCGATGAGCTCAGATACTTGGAGCGTTAAGTCTACGTCCTCATCCTGACGGTATCTCGGTGATCTCGGGATTGTATCCACAACCCAGTTTTCAGTCCACACATATGTCTCTTTACCATCTCCTATGGCCTTCACCAAACCCTGTTGCAACATATCTCTCCCATGAAGGATGCTTCTCCATGCATAGGAAGGTCAAGAACTGACCCTGCTTCCTAGAAATGATCCGTTTCGAAAGTCGCGGGCTTTAAGGATCTGGGCTAATAGAGATTGTGGATTCTGGAGAATACGCCATGCTTGCTTACCAAGAAGAGCTTGGTTGAACCAAGTGATATCTTTGAAGCCTAGACCCCCGTCTTCTTTTTTCCGACAGAGCTTCTTCCAAGCAACCCATGGGAGCTTGTTCCGTTCATTACCACTACTCCACCAGAATTCCGTCATGGCGCTTGTCAGCTTCTTGCATAGGTCTTTTGAAAGCTTGAAATATGACATGGCATAGATGGGGAGTGCTAGACCAATTAACTTTAGCAGAACCTCTTTTCCACCTTGCGAGAGGGACTTCGCATACCAACCATGTAGACGAGCCTGAAGTTTCTCTTGAATGAAGTTAAGAAGCTTCCTTTTAGATCCGCTAAAGCATTGTTAGCCTCATCTTTCTCAGGTTTCTCTCCCATTGTTATCATCAATATTATGTTTGATATTGATAAAAATTTAAAGATTGTCCTATGTTTATGCGTATAATAGTGATTAACCTATCTTTATTTATTTTTTTTGAATCGCCGAGGTTCCGGGATTGTAGGTCCGTACATCCCCATAGCGGGGTCCAAACTATGATAAAGTCACTCCTTCGTAGGAGACTCCTTCCAACGAGAATCGAACCTAGGACCGGTATGAGAGGCACATACCCACTCCTCATTAACCACTAGACCAATTCAACGTTGGTAACCATTCTTTATTTTTTGTCAACCAAAAAGCAAATCAAATGAATAAGAAGGCAAATATCATTAACTTTAATAAGATATAATTGCATCATTTGATTTTGATTATATATCATGTGATAATGTATGCTAGCATAGCACTAACTCGAAACTTTTCTCATAAACGTTTTCTAAAAACATAATTGGTTACGATATAAAACTAAAATAAATAAAAAAACCAATGAGCAATGTTATGCTCTGAGACCAGATTACAGTTTTTCAATCATTGACTTGAATGCTAGGAATACCAATCTGAAAAATGATGCAACGGAAATAGACAATTAGAAAAGGGAAAACAAACATATGGTTCAAGCACCTCTCCAACAACAATTGTATTCCTTGTATGTCACCAAATAAATTTGCGATTTGTAAATCAATATATCTGAAATCTGTACCTCCACATCGTAGCGAGAATCTTCCAAGCTGAGGGTAATACGAGAAACATTTCACGCAAATGGGGTTAACAAAACATTCACATGTTTCCTCGTTCCTCTAAAAGAAAAGTTAATATATTATTTTCTCTAACCGTTGGTCAAAACTTCATATGGGTTTAGATTGAGATACTATTTCACCTTCGTCAATCGAGTCAAAGTTTAAAAGATTTAAGTTTCTACCACTCCTTCGAGTAAAGGAGACCGCCAAGTATACTTGGCTTGGGCCAGCAATGATGACAGTTCTCAAAAAATTATTGAAAAAAACAAAAAACAAAACTTGATACTAATAAATGTTGTTTAAAGATGGCTATAACAAAGACTAAATGTACTTACCGCATGCAAGTCATCCAATCATACCAGTAGACAAAAGATATAGAGATGGCTATACCTATGGCCACACCGCAAGAACATTATCGTATCGAAGATTGTCAGAGTAATCGAGTTATATCACTATCGTTCTGTGCATAGCAATCGTTAGTATCAGGACAAAGCATCGAGTGTCAGGCTAAGAAACATGACTATGAGATGGGGACAGTGTTGATCCAAGTGATCATTAATGCTGTTTAGAGGATGATTAAGGAGTAGAGAGGCGAGATTTCCGTTAGATAGAACGAGTTAACCAAAACTTATAGCAGGCCGGGTATTATGATGAACAGGTCGGGGACCGTATTCTTTGTATTAATGATGAAAAGAGGCGAACGATTTAGATTTACGAACTAGTTCCGACGGGAATCCAGTTCGGCGTTCTAAATGGCGCTGCCTTGTTACAAATGAGAGAGATCGGGCCTATTTCGTAGAGAATGAGATCCAAAAGTCCCTTTCTTAATGCATACTAAGGGATATATATAGTGGGAGTTGACTTCCTACTTCCCAGGATTCCGGGACCACGTGGCACCCTCAGCCTGTTTCGCGGGTAAGGTGCTCTAGGAGGCGTGTCCCGGTTTTCAGGGTGAGAGGTCATGATGAGCTCGGCGCCATGCTTTTGTAAGATAGCATACTGTTCGGCCAACTTCCCTCCACGTGTCTTTTTCTCCTTCGCTTACTCTGCAGGGTTGGTGGGACGTCAAGTTGAAACCGTACCTCTATTCGGATAGCGTACTGTTCGACCAACTTCCACGCGTCTTCTTTCCTTATGACGTCTCTGTTTTGGCGAAGTGTCAGTGCGGACCCGGGGTGCGCCCTTGAGAGCTTGGGAGTTTCGGATGGATGTGAGCGCGGGGTTCCAGGTCGGTGTTCCCCAGCCAAAGGTTGACTCTATGCTGACCGAATCGAGGAGGGATTTTTACTAAGATAGGCCTAACTAATTGGGGGTGCTAGGCCCACCTCCAACAATAGCCCCCCCCCCCCCCCCCCCCAGTTCGGTGGCATGAGGTGTGGCGAATGAATCGAAGTTGATCTGGTGCTAGTTCGGCGCATCTTAGGACGGTCCTTTGAGATTTGAGTAGATGAGGGCGGGGTGTTATAGCTTAGATTTGAGCCCTTGCTCGTACGTGTCGGCTTTCCCGAAGATCCGGAGATTGTTGGCGCGTGCCCATCACGAGGGAGAACCGAAATGGCGCTCTTTTTTCTGCGCATACTGCTCACGCGCGACGTACGAAAGATGCTTCGCGTTTATCGAGGCGTCTCCTGCTTTTGGCGCGGGAAAAACGAAGAGACGTCATCATCAGATTTTTGGGAGGCCGTGTTCCTTTCGACACGTGTCCAGGCGTCGCTTCGTTGTCCCCTTCCTCTATTTAACTCCTTCTTCTTCCTTCGGTTAAACCTTTCTGCGCATATTCTCAAGGTAACTCCCTTTCTTCTCTATGAACTTTTCGATTTCTTTCTGATTTCCTTTCGACTTCGCTTTCGGCTTCGGTTATCGGGATTTCTTCCTCCTCTCTGTGCGATGGCGCCGATACTAGATGGAATTAGGGTTGAGTCTAGCGATGAGTCGGCGTCCCGCGATAACCGCAACGATTCTCCGGGGGAAAGCTCTTCTCCCGATGGTTCCGAGCACGCTTCTTCTCCGAATCGAGGCGTGGAGAGCGAGGAACAGCCTGTTCCTTCTACTTCGGGGGCCGCTCCGCTACTTCCTGGGACTCATCTCAGGAGGAAGGCGGTGATAAGGTCCTCTTTCGGTGGTCGTGGCGCCGGCCGCGACGGGAGAGGAGCCGGGCGTGCCACCGACCGAGGTGGACGCCGAGGTGGTCGTGTTGGAGGGACGCGGGCGGCGAAGACACAGAAGTCTCCCCTGGTTTTTTATGAGCAGGGGGTCACCGACTTGGAGCACGACGGAGTCGGTCAACCTGTTGAGGGAGCTATGTGATATCCCCGCTGCCGCCGAACTTCGTCTCCCTAGGTCGGACTAGCGTCCGTGGAATCCTCCGGCGGGTTTCGTCTGTATATACGAGGGGATTTTTCTGAAGTGCGGGCTGCGCCTTCCTCTTCCCGAGCTGTTCGTCCAATACTGCCGGGCGCGGGGTTTGACCTTTTCGCAAATCTGCCCGTCCACGATTCATGGGATGATCGTGCTGCTGACCCTGGGGTGGGAGTGTGATGTGGAGGTGATGGTTCCTATGTTCGAGGCTCTCACCCAGCAGAAGGCGAATCCCGGGATCCCGGGGACCTATTACGCCGCCTTTAAGCCTGCGGCGAATATCGTTGAGGCTAGCAGTTCGGGGGCTAAGGCTAGCAAGTTGTCCAAGGTTGAGGACTGGTCCCGTAGCTATTTCTACATCCGGGCTACCGAAGTGGTTGGACTCGACCCGTCGGCGAGATACACCCGGGATTAGAATTTTTCCCCGGGTAGGGGTTTGTAGACCGAACTGCTTTTCTTCTCTTCGGTTTTATTTTGACTAACTCTGTTTGTTTTGCTTTCAGGTCCTCACTCCTCTATGTTCAAGTTGCCGGACTACGAGGGTATTCTTGCTGTGTTCAGGACGGTGGCCGATAGAGATTGGAAGTCGTTTACCTCGGGAAGAGTAGCAGCAGCGATGGCAGGAGGTCGGTCCTCCCTTTTTTTTTATTATTATTATTTTTTTAGGCGAGCTGACCGAACGTTGTTTGCAGGTCGTTCAAGGTTTAACGTTCCGCTGTACGCAGACGCGTTTGCTGCACCGCCCCCGCCTATTCTCAAGGTGCCGGCTCGGCGAGACCAGACCGGGCAAGATTCAGTCCGGCCTGCTCCTTCCAAGAAGAGGGCGGCTATAGCCGCGGGCAAGAAAGTTGCCAAAAATAGGAGGGCCGATACGGCGGGTTCATCGGGGCCGGGCCAAGAGGAGGTGCGGCCTGTCGAAACCGGGGCCGAGCTTCCCCGCGGATCTGTTGAGGGGTCCGGAGTCCTGGAGACCGAGGTGTCTGCCGGTGGGACGGTTGAGGCGTCCCGGGACTTGGTGGTCGTAGCGGATGAGGTCCGGACGACAGAAGGGCCCGAGGTGGTTGTTGTCGGGGAGGAGTCCCAGGATCCCGAAGGTGGGGGTGAGCGACGGACAGTTGAAACGGTCGTCTTGCCTTCAGATGACGAACGAGCAGAGGTTTCCGAGCCCGGGACTGAGGACGTGTCCCGTGGTGCCGATGGCGATGATGTGTTGGATGATTCTGACGCGGAGCCTAATGACCACAGTTTCTACTTCTGTCATGAGGATGGAAACGTCCCGTTTACTACGGACAAGGACGGGTGCGCCGAGCTAGCACAGGCGATCGCGTTCGGGCAAAAGTCTTCGCGCCATCTGCCTTCGGATATGGCGGAAGGTAGTACCTTTCGAAACGCGGCGCGGGCTACTGCTGGGGTAAGAAATTTTTTTTTTTTTTTTTTTAGTTACGCCGTGCTGCGTTGTCGCAGACGATGGGCCATATTGCCCTTCTCGGGGAGCGGTACGAGAAGCTGGTGGTTGAGCAGGAGGGGTCAATCTCCTACGAGAGGCGGCGCCGGGAGGCCTGCGAGAAGGCTGTGGCCGCTCGTGTCCGCGGGCTGAATAAGGAGATTCAGGACGAAAAGGTCCGATCGGCCGTTCTGGAGTTGGCTGTGACGCAGGCGCAAGAACGGGCCCAGGCAGCGGTCGTTTCTTCTGCTGGTTCTGTAAGAGAAGAGAATTGGTTGCTTGAAAAGGAAGCACAGTTCTGAGAGAAGAAAAGACTGGCGGAATAGAGAAAATCTGAGAGCAGTACCTTTAGAGAAACACGGCGAGCAATAACCCGCCTTAATGCTGATAAGATTCCAGCAAAAACGGGTATCATCATTCCCATCAGACCTAGTGCTTGTTCTGTTAGTGCTTCTTCCTCTTTGGACTCAGTACCATCTTTTGATGGTAGTTTGTTGTTAAGTTAAACAACCCAGCACGTAAACTATCCATAGACAGTTACAAATGAAACATGAAACATATATATATATATATATATATATATAGAGAGAGAGAGAGAACTATATGTAGAGAAAAGAGAAGGAACTTGCGTAAAAGGATATAAAAAGGGGAGAGAGATGATGTCGCCCATCCTTGAGACAAGAAAAAAAGAGCTACCAGCATTGCAATAAGGCCAGCTACCTGACATGATTTAGAAATGTGAGATAAACTTTGTCCTAGTCGTTGGATAATCATCCTTTTATATATAAACATGCATCGGATTCACATTTGACTACATGTCATTAATTATAACGCAAGCAAGATAAGTACATAAATTATCCAGGAATAAAAACATCATAAAATACTAAAAGCTATTACACTAGTTAAAGCTATATAGTCTGTCTGCGAGACAGGTGAGCTGATTCATGCTAAGTGTATAAAAACCGTGCTAGTTAAGTGGTTACATTGACTAGAGGCCATATGTAAGAGACAACTGTTAAATTAGAAACACTCAGACGATTTACCTTCTTCCACACATGACCTCTCCGTCCATATAATACTCCAGAAAGTACTCCAAGAACAGCACCAGAGTATTCTGACAATATAGCTCTGCCAAAATTATACAAAAAAATTAGCAAGGAGCATCGAATCATCAATGAAAATTATTTTTCTTGATCAAATGACAGGAATGGAGCTTAAATTCGGGGGAGATTGCAGAAAGAATTGTAAGTCCACAATTTCGATAAGCATTGAACAAAACTGCTATACTGGGACCATCTTGCTCAGAGGTAAACTTTCAACTTTCCTAACTTCTAGAAGCCAAATCTAGGATAGATCCTAACTCCTAAGATGGTAAGACAGATAAGAACAGAGGAGAATATATGGTAGTATGAGTGCTCAAAAACTAATAAATACCTAAGCGGTCCACAAGACTTAAGACCCTTTCCCCACAAGATGAAGTATAGAGCTGTGATGACTCCATTGATAAGAGAAGGTACAATCTGAAAGAAATAAAGACGCCTCAAAAATTAGTAGCTAAAACAGAAAAGGAATAATTTAGTCCAAAAACTCTCAATTTATATGTATCAAGTAGGATATAACAAAGTAAACCTGTTGATTGGAAAGTGCCCTTCCTTTCCATGGTTTCTGAAGAATCAAGAAGATGATGGATGACGGCACCAAACAGCAGAATAGAAAGAGAACAACAGGCGCTCCTGTCCGATTCAAGTATTGGTACATAGAATAAACTGACCATATCCTAAAAAAGTTCCCGATGAGATGGATTATCTGGAAAGGGACATGCCTGCAAATAAAGAGGGAAAAAACACATGACTTCAAAATACAAGAATTCGGTACCAGATTACAAGAAAGCACTCAATTCTTAGCCAATGGCCAAACCAGGGCAGACGAAAAAAACTACAAGAATGCTCAAAGTTATCCTTCCGAACAATCAAACGAGTTCCCACCACAGAACTCCAAACCTATAGGATTAATGAATCTAGATAGAGCGTAGAAAAATTCACTAGATTCAATAGCATTGAATCAAAACACAGTGAACTAAAAGCTTAAGCTAGGGAATATGACGACGCAAATCACTGCTTCAACCTAATTATGTTGCTGCATTAACTTCAGCAAAATCGAGGAAATGCAATTTCCAATTCAGAGTGATGATAAAACAAAGAAAATATATCCAAGCTACAGTACACATTTCATCCCAATCTGAATCAATCTAAAAGCTACTTACAATGGCTAACATACCAAATCAGAAACTAATTAACTCGTAATCTTGAACTTCTTAACATAGGGAACTTCTGTATTACAGAAAAGAAACAGTTTCTTATTACTAGATGCCATAGAACTGAATCAAACACACAGTGAACTAAAAGCTTAAGCTACCGAGTATGAGGACTCAAATCAATGCTTCAACCTAATTATGTTGCTGCATCAACTTCAGGAAAATCGTGAAAAATGCGATTTCCGATTCAGAGAGACAATATATATCGAAGCTAGAGTAACATTTCAATGCAATTTGAATCAATTCCAATTGCAGCAAGTTGAAATGTTCATTTCTACACAATCAAATTAGCAAAGAAGAAACCACACCCGAGGAACAGAGAAATCGAATCGAAACTTCAGATATGAAGCTACCTGAAATGCGGAGATCCTCGATCGTCGGAGATTTGCTTCGGCGACATCATCAGCCTAACTTCCGAAAATTACGTGGTGCTTAAATCCAGTAGAAATGATAAAATACTGTTGAATCCAATATCACTTCCACTAGGAGCTCGAGCTCAGAATCAAAAGACGGTGTAACTGAAGAAGAAGAAATCGCCGTCTAACTTGTGATCGAAGAAGAAATCGTCGTCTTCTTCGTCGAGGAACCGAAGGTCCCGAAGCTGAAGTCGAGCGATCCACCGAGATCGAGAGAGAGAGAAAACATAATTTGCTATTGGGCCTTCGTTAAGCCCATTCAAAAGTGGACTGAATCTAGAGGAAACTTTTGATTTTGAAAAACTGATAAAGAGATCTGGTTTAGTCTTGATTTCGGTTCGGTTTTCAGTTTTTTTTTTTTTTTAATAGTCTGAAACCAAATAGAATTATTAAATTTGGGTTGTAGACTTTTGGCTTTGGTTTGATTTGAATATTGATATAATCTACGTTTAGTTTGATGTAATTTCGATTTGGTTCAGTTTCACTAAAAATTAACTTGAAAGTAAATATAAATAATACTTTAATTAATATTATATTTATGTATTCTTGACCAAAAAAAGTTATTTCATCTTGACAACTAAATTATGTAATATGATTATATCTATTTTCCATTATTTATTTTTTGTATGAATTTATTCACTTCGTTTACACCAATATCAAATCATTTCGGTTTTTTGAATTTTTAAAAGATAAAAGTAATTGGTTCATAAATAAGGTATGGTTTAAAATATTTTGGTATGGTTCTGTTCGATTTTTACATTTGCAGTTTTTTTTTTCATCTTACAAGGTGAGGGTAAAATAGTAAAACTTAAGATTATAGGATAATTGTATCCCATGTTATTTTTTGTATGACCAATTTTGATAAAGTGCTACAATACTCACGAAAGTAGAATAAAGTGACAACATGACCAATTTTGTCTATGATTATAGAGATAATTGCATTCCATGTCAATTTTTCAATGTTTATTTACAATTTTATCATTTTTTGTTTTTTTTTCTGTGTCAAATTTTTTTTAAAAAGTGACATGGAATATATATTTATAAAATTTTATAAATATATAAATTTTTATAAATTTTATCATTTTTTAACAGTTTAGAAAGTGTTAAAAACTTTATAAAATTTTCAAATAGTGACTAATCAGCTAAGAATTTCATGATTATATTTATTTTCGATTAAAAAATATATTTTTGTATGATTTGATATTTTTTGTAAGAATCCCAATATCAAATCATTTCGGTTTTTTGAATTTTTAAAAGATAAAAGTAATTTTGTTCATAAATAAGGTCTGGTTTAAAATATTTTGGTATGGTTCTATTCGATTTTTACATTTGCGGTTTTTTTTTCATCTTGCAAGATGAGGGTAAAACAATAAAACTTAAGATAAAAAAAAAAAGTTCGGTGAGGATAGTTCTTGTCTTCTTGAGAGCTCTCTCTCTCTCTCCTGAGAAAGCTCGACCTTCACGCGAATGGCTTCGTCTTCACTTGCCTCGTTTCCATGCCTTTCCTCACTGAAAATGAAAATGACAGTCAAGCCCATGGCAGCTCTCAGAAATTACTCTAGAACGTCGATTCCGTACGAGCTGAAGAATGGGCAAAACCGTCTTTTACACAAGCTTCCTTCTGGTCTAAAAATGGAGGTAATCGAGCAGAGAAAAAATGAAGACGAAAGAAGAAGAAGAAGCGAGAAAGATAATCCACCATTGGTTTTTTTACATGGAAGCTACCACGCAGCTTGGTGTTGGGCTGAACATTGGTTACCTTTCTTCTCTTCTTCTGGGTTTGATTCTTATGCTATTAGCTTATTAGGTCAGGTAAAACTCTTTTTCTTATTTACAAATCTAAAATCATGAAACTTTCTTCTTTTTTATGCTAAAATTTTAGAAATTTCCTAAGCATTACCTGCAAATTGAGTTGTTGAAATCTGGTTTTCATGATTAGGAACATCTATTTGCGTTAATATATCTACACATTGATTTGGTGAAGTCTGGTTTTTTTTATGTATGTGGGTTGTGTAATTGTGATCAAAATTTGGACTTTAGCTTTGTTTACGGTCAAGACTTCATTTTGAATCTCCCAATGTATATTGATATTGTCAAGAACATCAATCTGCAAATGTTTGGAAATAAAGTGATATGTGATCATTTTTTTTTCATCTTTGATAAAATTCTTCAGGGTGAAAGTGATGAACCTTTGGGAACAGTTGCTGGAACTCTTCAGGTACTTGAATTTCGATTAATCATTGCAATGTGCATTGTCTTTTCTCGGATAAATTTCCCGACCCAATTCAACAAAGATCCTTGAAGTCTTTAGTTGTTTGTGTAGTAGACGCACGCAAGTGATATCGCGGATTTCATCAAATCAAATCTAAGCTCTTCACCTCCTGTTCTTATTGGTCATTCTTTTGGAGGGCTAATTGTTCAATATTACTTGGCAAATATCATAAACGAACCGTCATTAGGTAAAAGCTAATTCGTAGAACGAGTGGCGTTTTTCGGATCACATGTAATATGCCTATACAGTAACCGGTGAGTTTGTTCTTTTGATTCCAGGAACCACAAATGTGTTTCCAGAACTATCAGGGGCGGTACTGGTTTGCTCGGTTCCTCCTTCGGGTAATAGGTAACTTGTTACAACCTACTGGCTCTTTCCTATTGTTGGAACAAAATTTATAAGAGTTTGAGGCTTTTATAAATATGTGTATGTGTGAATTGAAATGAGATATTTGGGCTAAATAAAAAAGTCTTATGAATGTAAAAAGGAAAAACCTTTAAAAAAAAGAAATGCCTTAAAAAAGGAAAAGCCTACAAAAAAAGAAAAACCTTAAAAAAAGGAAAAACCTAAAAAAGGAAAAATCTAAAAAAAGGAAAAGTTAGGGACATGTAAAAAGTCCAACATCGCTAGTTGGAAATAATTTCCTCTATGATCTTCTCCTATATATAGGATCGCCTCTCTTGAGAGAAAAGTATCCAATCACACACAGAAAACACACTTACAAAATAAAAAATTCATTCAATTCTCTACAGCTTAGAGTAAGTCTTTATTCGAGAGTATCGTAGTATAATATTCGATAGATCTGATATCAAGTGTAGATGATACAGATTACTTTGGTTGTATCATGGGACTCATGGATCTATTAAAACTTGTCGCACTACGGGAGATTCTTAGAGTTAAGGAAAGAGATTCATCTCGCCTCCTTAGATTTATTTTATTGCTTTATCGTTTTATGAATCGTCTGTTCCTTACCGTTTATTTATATAAATCGTGATTAAATCTCTCCTGTCTATTGTGCGATAATTTTGGTCCTACAATCTTAACTCTAAGAAGATCCAATTTTTGTTATTACTTCAATTGGATCTTTAATCACGAGTAAATAAACGTTTTCAAACGGTTTTCTAAAACGATTATCTTCTACTGCTGATGATACTCAAACGTTATCAAAAAGCTTCTTAGCAACTTGAAACGTGTAGTAGAGGCAATCTCCATCTATTCTATTTTTAAGAAGATGTTAATCTGCTAGTGATACTCAAACGTTATCAAAAAGCTGTTTAGCAACTTGAAACGTGTAGTAGAAGCAGTACTGCTTTAAACATCTTCTAAATACTGTCTTTAATTGTGATTAATGAACGGTAGAATCAACGAACACAAATCATGTTCTTGATAGGTTCGATTGCGATCGAAACCTTGTGAGACAAAATTGTATCGGTCGACACTGAGGTGCATCGATCGATACCATGCAAACAGTTGTATCAGATGACAGTAAGGTGCATCTTTGCATCGAGTTGTATCGATCGACACTGAGGTGTATCGATCGATAATGTGCATCGACCTAGTTGGGTCTATGTTGATCGATACTGTATAATATTAACATGTATCGATCGACACTGTGGTTTATCGATCGATCATGTGTAAAAATTCACTTGCATCGATCGACACACAGGGTGCATCGATCGACACTATATGTGTATCGATCAACACAAGCTGAGCATCGATCGATACCGAGGTGTATCGATCGATACAAGCTGATCATCGATCGACACCGAGGTGTATCGATAGATCTTATGCAAAACTCACGTGCATCGATCATCACCAAGGGTGTATCAATCGACACTGAGTGCATCGATCGACACCATATGGGTGTATCGATAGACATTGTGTGTGTATCGATCGATACAAAGGAGTATCGATCGACACCAATGCGATTTAGTTCGATATTAGAATTGCGATTCTTAAAGTTTATATATCGATACTAATTGAAAGTTGTTTCTTTTGTCTTAACAGAATGACAATTGATGTGGAAAACAACTCTGGATTGGTGGAGAAAACCAGTGAGAATGTTGAATCGACTGCGAGTCAGATCGAGACGGTCAAAGTTCCATCTGGGAACCATGTCGCTCCTCCAACCAAGTTTGATGGGACAGCATTCAAGATGTGGAAAAGGAAGATGTTCTTTTATCTGACAACATTGAATCTGCAGAAATACACCAGTGAGGTGAAACCTGTTCTCCCAGAAGATAACACTGATCCACGTGCGCTTGCGAGTGTCCACACCTGGGAACATGCTGACTTCTTGTGCAAGGGCTATATTCAGAATAGCCTTTCGGACTCTCTGTTTGGGGTGTACGAAAATGCTGAGACATCTAAGGATCTGTGGGATTCCTTAGACAAGAAGTACCGCATTGAAGATTCTGGTACTCAGAAATTCACTGTGCCGAAGTTCGAGCAGTACAAGATGGTGGATTCAAGACCACTAATGGAACAAGTCGATGAGGTGCAGATGTTCCTACACGATATCTTTGCTGAGGGAATGCGGCTGTGTGAAACCTATCAAGGTTGTTGCATCATTGAGAAGCTACCTCCTGGTTGGACGGACTTCAAGAACTACCTCAGGCTGAAGAAAAAGAAGATGAGCCTTGAAGATCTGATTGTTAAGCTCCGCGTAGAGTCTACGAATCGGGAACAACAGATCAATGTAGGTGTGAAAATTCGCGAACACAATGCGAACATGATTGAACACCAAAACCCCAATCAAGGCAAGTGGCATAACAAATGTCGCCTTAACAAAGGCAAAGGGAAGATGCCACCAAAGAACTTCCAAAAGTTCAAGAACAAGAGTGGTCAGAATTGTCAGACTTCTCAAAGGTTCTTAGGATTGTGTAACTTCTGTGGGAAGCAATGACACAAATCCGTCGATTGTCGTAGCAAGAAGGCTCAAGCCAACTTGACAGAAGCTGACATGTGTGATGTGGTCACTGAGGCCAATGTTGCTGAAAGCCATCCAAAGACTTGGTGGTTCGATACTGGTGCAACCAGACACATCTGTATGGATCGAGAGATGTTCTCCACATACACAAAGACCAAGAATGGTGAAAAACTCTTAATGGGTAATTCAGCCTCGTCGACAATTGATGGTCACGGGAAGGTTGTTCTGAAGCTCACCTCTGGACAGGAACTGGTTCTCACGAACATCGTCCATGTACCAGATATGCGCAAGAATCTGATCTTTGGATCGCTCATAAGTAAGCATGGATTCTATGTGAAGCTGGAAGGTGATAAGCTGATCCTAACGAAGAATGTGATGTATTTGGGTAAGGGTTTTGTTTGTGATAATCTGTTTAAGATGTCTGTTGAGGCAGTAATCCGAAAGGATAATGTAACCGAGGCTTCCACCTCGAAGAACCCTAAGATTAATGATAAGAAACCAATTGCTTATCTCGCTGAGTCTTTTAATATTTGGCATGAACGATTAGGACATGTTAATTTCAAGTCTATGAGTAGATTAATGAACATGAACATGATTCCTAAATGCAAATTAAGCAAAGACAAATGTGAGGTTTGTGTCCAAGCCAAACTCGCTAAAACGCCATCACCCAACGTTCAAAGAACAACATAATCTCTAGGTTTAATTCACACAGATTTATGTGATTTGAAATATATTCAAACCAGAGGAGGCAAGAAATATTTCGTGACTTTCATAGATGATTGCACGAGATATTGTTACATCTTTCTACTGCGAAGTAAATATGAAGCCTTGGATAAATTTAAAGAATACAAGCTGGAAGTTGAAAACCAACTCGGCAAGACCATAAAAAGGTTAGAAGTGATAGGGGTGGTGAATATAGTGAACCATTCGATGCATTCTGTAAAGCACATGGCATTATTCATCAAACAACTGCTCCCTACTCACCGGAATCCAATGGAGTTGCTGAAAGAAAAAACAGAACTCTCAAGGAAATGATGAATGCAATGTTGCATGAATCTGGGTTAGCCCAGAACATGTGGGGGGGGGGGGGGGGGGGGGAAGCTCTGCTTACCTCTAATTATATCCTGAACAAAATTCCACACAAAGTCACAAGAAAAACTCCTTATGAACTTTGGAAAGGTAATGTACATTCGTATGTATACCTGAAAGTGTGGGGGTGCCTGGCAAAAGTTGCAGTACCACTTCCGAAAAAGGTCACCATCGGACCTAAAACGGTAGATTGCATTTTCATCAGATACGCGCACAATAGTAGTGCCTATCGATTTTTGGTACATAAATCAGATATACCAGACATTCATGTAAACACAATAATGGAGTCAAGGAATGCATACTTCTTCGAAAATGTGTTTCCATGTAAGGATAGAGGAAATACTAAACGAACTCGTGACGAACGAGATGCTAGCAATGAGGCAAGCACTTCAGGCACTTCTACAGAAGTAGAAGAAGCTGACCCGAGACGAAGCAAGAGAGCTCGTAAGGAGAAGACATTTGGCTCTGAGTTCATAATGGCATTCCTAGCGGAAAGTGGTCCAAGAACTTTCATGGAAGCGATGTCTACACCTGATGCACCTTTCTGGAGGGAGGCATATAACAGTGAAATCAACTCAATTATGCAAAATCATACTTATGAGTTGGTAGACCTACCTCAAGGTTGTAAACCCCTGGGCTGTAAATGGGTCTTCACCACTAAGCTAAAAATCGATGGCTCTATAGACAAATATAATGCCAGGCTTGTGGTACAAGGATTTCGTCAAAAGGAATTATTGGACTTCTTTGACACTTATTCTCCAGTGACGAGAATTACTTCGATTTGCATGTTGATTGGAATCGCAGCTTTAAGAAACCTTGAAATACATCAGATGGATGTTAAGACTGCTTTTCTAAACGGAGATGTAGAGGAAGAGATCTATATGAATCAACCTGAGGGTTATGTTGCTCCCGGACAAGAGAATAAAGTCTGTAGACTTGTCAAATCGCTATATCGACTCAAGCAAGCTCCGAAACAATGGCATGAAAAATTTGACAGTGTAATGATGTCAAATGGCTTTCACATCAATGAATGTGATAAGTGCATCTATATCAAAAGTACTTCACAAGGTTATGTGTTGTTGTGTTTGTACGTAGATGACATGCTAATCATGGGAAGCAACACAGATATAATCATTCAAACAAAGAACATGCTAAGTGGAAAGTTTGATATGAAAGACATGGGATTAACTGATGTAATTCTAGGGGTTAAGATTATTCGAAATTCAAAAGGAATAATTATGTCTCAAGATCATTACGCTACAAAAATCCTAGAGAGGTTTAAGACCTACTCCAATGGGACTGCAAAAACTCCACTTGATCCTCATCTTCACTTGACAAAGAATTCAGGTGAAGCAGTGTTACAAGTGGAGTATGCAAGAGTCATCGGGAGTCTAATGTACTTAACGAATTGTACTAGACCCGATTTAGCAAACTCGGTAAACGTACTAAGTCGTTACACGAGCAATCCAGGTCATACCCATTGGAGAGTCATAACTAGGGTATTAAATTATCTAAGATACACCAAACGTTATGGGCTGCACTTCGGTAAATAACCAGCAGTGCTGGAAGGGTACAGTGATGCCAATTGGATTTCAGATTCAAGAAACTCCAAATCCACGAGTGGATATGTCTTTACTCTTGCTGGTGCAGCAATATCCTGGAAATCTTCCAAACAAACACTCATGGCCAGATCAACCTTGGAGTCAGAGTTTGTAGCTTTAGACAAAGCTGCTGAGGAAGCAGAATGGCTTCGAAACTTTTTGGAAGATATCCCGATGTGGGAAAAACCAGTGCCAGCATTACGTGTACATTGTGATAGTCAGTCGGCTATCTCTCGGACACTGAGTAATCTATATAATGGCAAGTCTCGTCATATAAGAAGACGAAATAAGACCATTAGACAATTGATCTCAACTGGTGTAATAACGATAGATTACATCAAGTCGGCTGATAACCTAGCGGATCCGTTTACCAAAGGTTTGCCGCGAGATCAAATTGTAAAATCATCAAAAGGAATGGGTTTAAAGCCTATAGAAAAAGATGATGTTTGACAGATACCCCACCTATGTGACTGGAGATCCCAAGATCTAGGTTCAAATGGAAACAAAATTAAACTGATTCGAATTGAGCACTGTGAGACTATGTCTCTGCCCAGTTCCTAAGATGATATAACAGTGCTACCTGTGGATAGTAAGGATAAGCGTTGGCTTTTAATGATTGCATAGCTATGTAGATAGTGGAGTGTGACAGGACACTTCTGAAAAACAAGCTAATAAAAGATCACCTAGTGAAGTGTGAAATGGGGCCGTTTCTATGAGAATGAAAGAGAAGGCTATATTCTCCAAATTCACTCACGAATACGAGGAATGTTCAAGGCCAAAATGAACACAATAGAGAACAAAGTTCTACGAGAAGATGTCTCTGTGCGATACATGTTGTCTAAGTTTACATAAAAATCCGGGCGGTTCAAGACATCATGTTCATCTCCTGGCCGAGTAAACTCGACAGATATTAAAAATGTTTGGTTCAAAGCTGGAAAATGCTACCTCTCATATACAGTCACATTTTCGTATACTCTCGAAAGTCTGTCTACGTCTAGAAGAGTCTAGTTAAGTATGTCTAGTAAAGTCTAGTATGTTCAATTTTCATATGTTTAGAGTCATTTCTATTCATGTGGGGGATTGTTGGAACAAAATTTATAAGAGCTTGAGGGCTTTATAAATATGTGTATGTGTGAATTGAAATGAGACATTTGGGCTAAGTAAAAAAGCCTTGTGAATGTAAAAAGGAAAAACCTTAAAAAAAGGAAATGTCTTAAAAAAGGAAAAGCCTACAAAAAAGAAAAGCCTTAAGAAAAGGAAAACCCTAAAAAAAGGAAAAACCTAAAAAAAGGAAAAGTGAGGGACATGTAAAAAGTCCCACAACGCTAGTTGGAAATAATTTCCTCTATGATCTTCTCCTATATATAGGATCGCCTCTCTTGATAGAAAAGTATCCAATCACACACAGAAAACACACTTACAAAATAAAAAGTTTCTTCAATTCTCTACAGCTTAGAGTAAGTCTTTATTCGAGAGTATCGTAGTATAATGTTCGTAGATCTGATATCAAGTGTAGATGATACAGATTACTTTGGTTGTATCCTGGGATTCATGGATCTATTAAAACCCGTCGCACTACGGGAGATTCTTAGAGTTAAGGAAAAATATTCATCTCGCCTCCTTAGATTTATTTTATTGCTTTATCGTTTTATGAATCGTCTGTTCCTTACTGTTTATTTATATAAATCATGATTAAATCTCTCCTGTCTATTGTGCGATAATTTTGGTCCTACACCTATATCATAGAAATTCCTCCTCGTTTAGCTCATATATAACCTTCGGGACTCTCTCGCTCTTTCTTGTTCAGCGGGTTAGTGTTACGTTATCTCTTCTCTAAACCCGTAGCAGCGTTTAAGGTAAACTCTTTTCCCCGTCTTCGATCTTGTAAGGATGGTTTATGTGTCATGTTCTTCTTCCAACAATGTTGGTTCTTGAGCAGGTCACTCTCAGTTTAGCTGCTAAGCGTTTTCAGACTGATATTCCTCTTTGCCGGGAAACATTATTTTCTTCAGCCATGGATGATCAACTTGTGAAGCGGTAAACCTATAATATAGATCAATAATATCTAAATCAAAGTTTCAATAATCTAAACGAATTGTTCCTCTCTCTCTTTTTTTTTTTATTTAGTTACCAGGATTTAATGAGAGAGAGTTCTCGAATGCCGCTGTTTGATCTGAGGAAGCTAAACGCATCACTTCCGGTACTAAAACCAAATGAAAATTCTACAAAAGTTCTTGTTTTAGGTGCCAAAGATGATTTCATAGTGGTAAGTACTAAGAACTCCCTCTCCTTGCTAACCGAACCAGAAAGCTTGAATCTTGGTACTTGCATTAAACCGGAGTGGGTTACGGTTTTGCAGGACGACGAAGGACTGAAGGAAACCGGGCGGTTTTATGATGTTGAACCGGTTTGTATTGAAGGTGTTGCTCATGACATGATGCTAGATTGTTCATGGGAGATAGGTGCAGAGGCTCTATTGTATTGGCTTTGTGGTTTGTCTAAACCGGGAAATTTATCTACTTAATAATAGGACTACTTTTGTAGCATAGACTTCTAAAATCAAATGTTAACCAAACTATAGCCGAACATTTGAAAATAATCAGTCCTTAATTTATTACATAATCCTCGAATATAAAAAAGGAGTTTTTGTTCCTTCAAAATCGCCTCCAATATTTTCTTGAGAAAAATAATCAACAATGCCGGAAAATGCAAATCACAGTCGAAGAATCTCATTTTCAGACGACTTTTGCTACTCTGGTTCCATACCAATCGAGCAAAGCCCATTACGACCTCCGTCGGAATCTTCCAGCTTCAATTTCGATTTATCAATCCCCGGCGGCGTAATCTCCGGCGAGAGCTCGTGGTCTGCCGAAGAATTCTTCAACGACGGCATGATCCTCCCAACAGAAATCAAAAAGTGTCCCGAACCGGGAAAAAATGTTAAACCGGAGACGAATCCAATCGGAGATGTTAAACCGGTTCTGGAAATCGAAGAAATCGACGGAGAAGAAGAATACGAAGAAGTAGCGGTGATCGAAGAGAGACCCGATGGTAAGCCGTTTTGGGGGTTTAAGAAAATCAAAAAGAGACGCGAACCGGGGATATATGAAACCGGTTCACCAAAACCGGAGACTAATCCAATCGGAGATACTAAACCGGTTATTGAAATCGAAGAAGATGAAGTAAAGGTGATAGAAAAGAAACCCAATACGAAGCCATGTTGGGGGTTTAAGAAAAGAAGCAACAGTCTCAAATCCGAAATTGGATTGCCTTTGCTTTCGAAAAATCCGACCGGTTCGAATTCTAAACAGAAAGAAACTAAGAAGCTTCAGGTTTCGTCTTCTTCTTCATCTTCTTCAAACTGTAGTTTTCAGAAGCAGCCATTGAAGAAGAAGGATTATGAAGGTTACAAATACGGTGGCAATGGAGGAGGGATTAGGGTAAATTCGATTCTTGATATGATTCCGTCGGGGAGTTTGTTTGGGTTGGGATCGATAATTTTCGGTAGTGGAAATGACAAGAACAAGAAGAGTTTAATGATTTTTTATTGGTAAGAAAGAAAGATCTTTTCGTGGAGTTACAGTGTTTTATTCTTGGGTCTCTGTTTCTTTCTCCGAACCTCTGAAGTTTCATAACTGTGTCTGTGTGGGTTTTGTGGGTACCAAACAAGTCTTGAGTTTGTTGATCGATTGTGCTAATCCGATGCTACTTGGACGGTGTCAGTGCTATCTTGCGTTTGCGTTGTTGCTCCATCTCTAGAAGAAGTCTCTCTCGGCTAGTTTTCGAGGAGGATATGACAGCTCTTTAGGTCTTGGAAGAATCGGTCACTTTGTCTTAACTTGGGTGGTTTGTTTTTGTATGCTTTGGTTTTGTGATCTTTTGCTTATCTTTGTTTCGTTTATCGATTATATGTTAATTTTGTCTATTTTTTTTGGGTTTAGATTCCGAGGTTCTAGTTAAAACTATCGGCTTTGTTTTCATTATGGTTTCGACTCTTGCCGGCTTTGTATAATTCAAGACTTAAAGATCAATAAAATCCTTATATGACAAAAAATATATATGTATGTTGGAGGTGGGCCTAGCACCCCCAATTAGTTAGGCCCATCTTAGGAAAGGCCGTTCTTCGGTACGGTCACCGGACTTAATGTCACCGACCTGCAAGACCGCTCTTCAGCTCGGTAGCCGACCTGAAAGCGACGCACCCCGGGCCCGTGCTGATGCCCCGCCAGAACAGGGAGTGTCAGAAGAATAGGCGCGTGGGAGTTGGTAAGGCAGTACCCTACCCGCGTAGGGATGTGCCTTCGACCCGACGTCCCACCAACCCTACAGAGCTGACAAGGGCAGGAAAGAGCAGGTGGAGCAGAGTTGGTAAAACAGTGCACTGCTCTGCAACACGCCACGCCGAGCTCATCATGACCTCTCTCCTCGAAAGCCGGGACACGCCTCCTAGGCCACCTTACCCGCGAAAGAGGCCGCAGACGACACGTGGCCCGAGATCCCGGGGAGCAGGAAGCCGACCCCGACTATATATACCCCTCATATGTCATTAATGAGGGGGACTCTGATTTCTACTCTAGAACCTACCACAAGTTACCCGACCTCTCTCTTTGTAACAAGACAACACTTTAGAACGCCGAACTGGACGTCCTTCGGAACCAGTTCGTAATTCTAAAGCGTTTACTTCTCTCTCATCAATAAAACGAAACACGGCCCCCGGCCTACTCATATTTCTCCCGACCTGTCTTAAATGTGGTTAAATTGCTCTATTAACGAAAATCTCACCTCCCATCTCCTAATCATTCTTTAAACACACTTAGTGATCCACGGGATCAACAATTGGCGCTAGAAGGAGGGCGGTTTAGAGATTCTTCTATACGCAAGGAGCAGTTCAACCACCGCCGCAACCGCAGCAACGATGGCTATTCCGCCCCCAAGAGTATTATCAGGCCTAGAGACCCCGGCCCAAGCAACGGCCCAGGCCCAGACAACGGCCCCGCCACCAACTCAAGCAGCGACGACGACAGCCCGGCCATCAGCCCAGGCGGCCACCGACCGGATGACTCCCCAGGAGTCCTTCAGGGCTCCGCCACCGGCCCCAGCGCCCACTCCTTCCGGCGGCCCCGCCGCGCACAACGCGCCTCACCCCCCGGAGGACCAGCCCACGCTGTCCGCCGTAATGCAGGCCCTACTCACCAGAATAGACGAGCTGACGCGTGCGACCGACCAACGGTTCGCCACGCTAGCAGCCTCCCGGGACCGGTCGGACAACACCGGATCCCCAGATGTCCATTTCAGAGAGCCGGCCTCTCGGGAAGAAACCCCTCGTATCCGAAGGGGCCAGCCCGGCGACTCGCCGTCAGGCTCCGAAGGCCCGGGCGGACGTTTCGCCCCAGCCGTAGGGAGCTCCCCGGGCGACGAAGCCCATCATCTCCGATCCAGCTCCGAACGCGCCAGGGACGCCGAGTTCGAAGCTATGAAGGAGACACTCCGCGTGATGTCCTCTAAGATCCATCAGGCCACCAGTGCGGCCCCGGAAATAGATCGCGTCCTCCGAGAGACGCAAAACACGCCATTCACCCGTCGGATCTCCTCCGTCCCGCTCCAGCACCTCGGGAAGCTCAAACTCCAGCCCTACGCGGGAACCACCGACCCGGCCCAGTATCTCACGGCGTTCACCATCGCCATGGGCCGCGCCCACTTCTCACCAGATGAGCGGGAAGCCGCCCACTGCCAACTCTTCGTAGAGAACCTCACCGGCCCGGCTCTCACGTGGTTCTCTCGGCTGAAGACGCACTCCATAGACAGCTTCAGAGACCTGTCAACCACCTTTCTCGAGCACTACTCCATCTATATCCGGCAGTCCGCATCCAGCGCGGACCTCTGGGCGATGAACCAGGGAGCAAAGGAGTCGCTCAGGTCCTTCATAGAACGCTTCAAGGCCACGGCCTCCCAAAGCAATGTGACGGATGAGTCCGCGCTGCCTGCTCTAAGAAAGGGGCTACGGGCCGATTCGGCCTTCAAGGACGACATGAAGCTCAACAGGCCGCGCTCGCTGGAGGACGCCTTGCACCGCGCTGGACTCTTCGTCGAGCTCGAGGAGGAGAAGGCGGCTGAATCGAGAAACAGCGCCTCTCACAAGGCCCCGGCCGCGAAGGAGCGGCCCCAGGAGAGATACCAGGAGCCTCGTCAACACTATGATGACGAGTACCAGCGCAGCAAGGGAAAGCAGGCCGCTGCGTTCCTTGTTAACGGACCGACCTCAGGACCCCGTATGCGCGATCCCGTACCTCCTCCCGGCCCCGCGCCGGGGTTGCCTTGGAACAAGTACGTACGGGACCCCCACCAGCAGGACCGGCGTCCCGACGGCCCGAGCGATAGGGAGGCCCGACCAGACGAGCCGTACGACAGGTCGGCCTACTGCGACTTCCACCGGCAAAAGGGGCACCCGACCTCTTACTGCCGCGCCCTCCAAGAGGTCCTGCTGAACCAGTTTAAACGGGGCGAAATCGACGTACCGGAGCGGCTGCGCCCACATCCCCGGGATGGCGATCGAGTGCAACCCCGTGACAACCGAGGTCGCGAGGATAACCGGGCTAGGCCTTATCACCACGCCCAAAACGACGACCGGCGGCGACGATCTCCCTCGCGAGACCGGGAAACGGGCAGATCGCCTCCCCCGGCCCGGACTCTGATAGGGATGATCATGGGAGGCCTCCTCTTGTGCAACGACTCAGTGCGGTCCATCAAGCGCCATGAGAGGAAGACCGACGTCTCCCTGAAGTGGCACTCCGGGCCGGAGATCGACGCTCAGGACACGAGCAAAAGGGGGATATGTTTCACCGAGGCCGATGCGGCCGGGGTCCACCAGCCCCACAACGATCCCCTCGTCGTGCAAGTCCGCGTAGCCGACTGCGACGTTAACCGAGTCCTCGTCGATACGGGCAGCTCGGTCGACCTCATCTTCAAGGACACCCTTGCCAGGATGAATCTAAACGGGGTCGAGATCAAGCCGCACTCCATCCCGCTAACCGGTTTCGCCGGGGATACAGTCAACGGAATCGGCACCATCGAATTGCCGGTCTACGTAGGTCGGGTGACGAAAATCGTTAAGTTCGTGGTCTTCGATACCACCCCGATCTACAATATCATCCTTGGAACTCCTTGGCTGCACTCGATGAAGGCAGTCACGTCGACGTACCACCAGTGCCTCAAGTTCCCCAACCAGGCCGGGACGTACACTCTCAGAAGCAACCAGAGGGTTTCTCGCGCCTGCTTCGCCATTGAGCACAAGCTGCGCCGCGCCGCGCCGGCCTGCCTAGCCGTCAGCACGTATCAGCCCGGCGAGACAGTTGCTCGGGACCTCCCGGGGGAAGACCTCGTCACCCAGGTCAACATCGATCCGAGCAACCCCGCCCGTTGCGTCGGCATCGGAACCGACCTCGACGAGACCATCAAGAAGGAGCTGGTCAATTTTCTGGGAGAGAACGTCTCCACCTTCGCCTGGTCAACCGCCGACATGCCCGGCATAGACCCCGCGACGTGTAGCCACGAGCTCAACGTGGATCCGACCTGCCGACCAGTCAAGCAAAAGCGCCGAAAATTGGGCCCGGAGCGCGCCCAGGCAGTCAACGACGAGGTCGAAAGGCTCACCGCGGCCGGCTCAATCACCGAGGTCAGATACCCGGACTGGTTGGCCAACCCGGTGGTGGTCAAGAAGAAGAGCGGGAAATGGAGGGTCTGTGTGGATTTCACCGACCTCAATAAGGCGTGCCCAAAGGACAGCTTTCCCCTCCCTCGGATCGACCAAGTCGTCGAAGCCACCGCGGAGAACGAGCTGCTCTCCTTCATGGACGCCTTCTCGGGGTATAACCAAATCCCCATGCACCCCGACGACTGGGAGAAGACCGCGTTCATCACAGACCGAGGCATCTACTGCTACAAGGTAATGCCTTTCGGACTCAAGAACGCCGGGGCCACCTACCAGCGGCTCGTCAACCGGATGTTCGCCGACCAAATAGGCCGCACTATGGAGGTGTACATAGACGACATGCTGGTGAAATCTCTAGTCGCCGCCGACCACGTCGCCCATCTCCGCTCTTGCTTCCGGACGCTGAACGAATACAACATGAAGCTGAACCCGGCCAAGTGTTCTTTCGGCGTCACCTCGGGCGAATTCCTCGGCTATATCATCACCCAGCGCGGGATCGAAGCCAACCCAAAGCAGATCCGGGCGATCACCGAGCTCAAATCCCCTGAGAGCACGCGCCAAGTACAGCGGCTTACCGGGAGAATCGCCGCACTGAACCGCTTCATCTCCCGCTCTACCGACAAGTGCCTCCCGTTCTACCAGCTGCTCCGGGCTAACAAACGGTTCGAGTGGGACGAGAAGTGCGAGGAAGCCCTCCGGCAGCTGAAGGAATACATATCTACTCCTCCCGTCCTGTCCAAACCAGAGGAAGGGGAAACCCTCTGCCTCTACATCGCCATCTCTACGTCGGCAGTCAGCGGGGTACTAGTGCGGGAAGACCGCGGCGACCAGAGACCCATCTCCTACATCAGCAAGTCCTTAGACGACGCGGAGAGCAGGTACCCGACTCTGGAGAAGCTCGCCTTGGCAGTGGTCGTCGCAGCTAGGAAGCTCCGGCCTTACTTCCAATCCCATACGATAGCCGTCCTAAGTACGTACCCCCTCAGGACCATCCTCCACAGCCCGAGCCGGTCCGGCCGGATAATGAAGTGGGCTGTCGAGCTGAGCGAGTACGACATCGAGTACCGGGGTCGGACCGCGATCAAATCTCAAGCGCTGGCCGACTTCCTAGTTGAGTTGGCACCCGAGCTGGCAGTCAGCGAGGTGTCCGAAGTGTGGACCCTGCACGTCGACGGATCGGCCTCCAAGCACGGGTCCGGCGTCGGCATACGCCTCGAATCCCCGACCAAGGAGATCCTCGAGCAGTCCTTCCGCCTAGCCTTCCCGGCATCGAACAACGAGGCCGAGTACGAAGCTTTGATTGCCGGCCTGCGCCTGGCCAAAGAGGTCGGCGCAAAGAAAATCCGAGCTTACTGCGACTCCCAGCTCGTTGCCAATCAATTCAGCGGGGAGTACGAGGCCAAGAATGATCGCATGGACGCCTACCTCAAGGTGACTCAAGGCATGGCCGCAGACTTCTCCGAGTTCACCCTGACAAAGATCCCCCGAGGCGATAACACTTCCGCAGACGCCCTCGCAGCACTAGCCTCCACCTCGGCTCCAGAGCAACGACGGGTAATCCCGGTGGAAAGTATCGACCTCCCCAGCATCGAGCTGCCAAAGGGAGCCTATCTGATCGGTCCCCAGGTCGCGGACCCTGACGAAGACGCCCAACCTCCCGAGAACCTACCACCGCCCCCGGCCGAGCCCGAACTGCCGGACTGGCGAATCGACCTGCTGCTATATATCGCAGACGGCGTCCTTCCCGCAGATCGGTGGACCGCCCGACAGCTAAGAAAGAAGTGTGCCCGATACACGATGCTGGACGGCAATCTTTTCCGGTGGAGCGCCTCGGGAATCTTGCTCGGGTGCCTCCACGGGCAGGAAACCTTCGACGTAATGAAAGAGATGCACGAAGGTGCCGACGGAAACCACTCCAGCGGCCGGACTCTCGCCCTGCGAATCCGGAACCAAGGGCACTACTGGCCAACAATGCTGCAGGATTGTGAAAAATTCGCAGCCCGGTGCGAGAAGTGCCAGCGTCACGGCACACTCATTCACTGCCCTACCGAGCTCCTCACCACTGCGGTAGCACCCTACCCCTTCATGCGATGGGCCATGGACATAGTCGGACCCCTACCCCGATCTCGGCAAAAGCGCTTCATTCTGGTCATGACCGACTACTTCACCAAGTGGGTCGAAGCCGAAGCTTACGCCAAAATCACGGCAGAAGACGTCCGGAAATTCGTCTGGAAGTTCGTCATCTGCCGGCACGGACTGCCCTACGAGATCGTGACCGACAACGGTGCCCAGTTCACGTCGGCCCTCTTCGAAGGCTTCTGCGCGAAGTGGAAAATCAGGCTGAGCAAGTCCACCCCGAGATATCCACAAGGGAATGGACAAGCCGAAGCCACCAATAAGACCATCCTCGACGGCCTCAAAAAGCGGCTAGACGACAAGAAGGGGTCCTGGGCCGATGAGCTCGACGGAGTCCTCTGGTCCCATCGCACAACGCCGAAGACGTCGACAGGACGCACACCGTTCAGCCTCTCTCACGGAATGGAGGCAATGGCCCCCTCTGAGGTCGGGCTCCCCACTCCTCGCCGCGCTATGCTCACCCAGCAGCCCGCCCTGAACGACACCATCCTCCTCAGCGAGCTGGACTTCCTTGAGGAACAACGGGACCATTCCCTCCTCCGAATCCAAAACTACCAGCAGCTCGCCTCCAAGTACTACAACAAGAGGGTTCGAGGCAGGTTCTTTACCGAAGGAGACCTGGTCCTCCGCAAAGTCTTCGAAAACACCGCCGAGCTGAACGCGGGCAAGCTCGGTGCACATTGGGAGGGCCCTTACCTTATCTCCAAGGTCGTCAAGCCCGGCGTATACGAGCTAGTCACGATGGCCGGCGACGCAGTCCCGCGCTCATGGAATTCGATCAACCTCAAACGGTTCTACTATTAAGCCCCCGGGCTCCAATCCGCTCTCCGCTTTTGTAAACAAACGAACTACGATTGGCTTGATCCCTTCTACTAAAGGGTACGTAGGCAACCCCTAACCAGGGCTCAGCTATTAATCTAATAAAACCTTTTAGACAAAGGAAAACGGTCCCCGACCTGCGCACAAGAGCCGAGCTCCAAACGCTCAAACGCTCCCGAGCTCCAAACGCTCGCACTACAAAAAAAAAAAAAAAAAAAAAAAAAAAAAAAAAGCCGAGCTCCAAACGTTCGCACTACAAAAAAAAAAAAAAAAGCCGAGCTCCAAACGCTCGCAATACAAAAAAAAAAAAAAAAAAAAGCCGAGCTCCAAACACTCGCACTACAAAAAAAAAAAAAGCCGAGCTCCAAACGTTCGCACTACAAAAAAAAAAGCCGAGCTCCAAACGCTCGCACTACAAAAAAAAAAAAGCCGAGCTCCAAACGCTCGCACTACAAAAAAAAAAAAGCCGAGCTCCAAACGCTCGCACTACAAAAAAAAGGGGACCGAGCTCCGGTGCTCGCTCTCCCCGGCACACAAGTTATAAGTGCCAAAGCCGGGCCCCAGGGCTCGCACCTCTACTAGACACACAAGCATTAAGTGTCTCTAAGCCGGGCTCGCTACCCGCACCAAAAAAACAAGGTACACAAGCAATAAGTGCCTTAAGCCGAGATTACCTCGCACCCAATACAAGAGCACGGTCCACGACCTGCTTACTTGACAGAGTACGGTTTACGACCTACTCTACCGATCAAAAAAGCCTCGAAATGGCATTTACACAAAAAAAGGGGGCCAACGGCCTCTTTCATTATACAAAAGGGCCAACGGCCTCGTTTATTACAAAAAGGGCCCACGGCCTAATGATTACAACAGCCTCGAAACGGCACTTACAAAAAAAAAAAAGGAGAAGAAAGGGCCAACGGCCTCGATTATCACAAAAGGGCCAACGGCCTCGTCTGTTATAAAAATGGCCCACGGCCTAGTCGTTACAAAAGCCTCGAAACGGCACTTACAAAAAAGAGAGGGGCCAACGGCCTGCTCTTTGCATAAACGGCCTACGGCCCAGTCCTTACAAAAAGAAACGGCCTACGGCCCAGTCTACAAAAAGAAAACAAAAAGGAAAAAAGTTTTTACAAGGCCGCATCGGCCGGTCGGTCTTCCCTCCCGTCAGCACGGGTACCATCTAAATCAGCCGGGGCCACCATCCTCGCGTTGGTCCCGTACTCACCAAGGAAGGGCTGCCCAGACCCCTCTTCCTCAACCACGACTCCACCGGGTGGCACGTCGGTTCCGGTCTCACCGGACGGCGCGTCCGTATCGGCCTCAGCGGCAGACAGGACCGAGGGATCTGCTTGCACAATCCCAGCAGCTTCGGGGACTCCCTCGTCAGCAGACGGGATCGAGGGATCTGCTTGGACGGTCTCAGCGACCGCAAGAACGTCCTCAGCAGCCAGCGGAGCCTCCAAGGTCAGATCCACCACGGGGGTGCTAGAGGGAGCGACAGGTATAATGTGCTCAAGCAGAACGCCGTGAGCACGGTCCAGAGGGATTTCCAGATCCTCCGGGGTCAAATCCGGAAAGTCCATCCCGTCCAGTACGGCACCGAATGCCGCCTCGTCCTCGTCCAGCTTCTGATACCGGTAGAACGGTACCGACACCCCGTCCTCTGCTTCCATCCTCTTGAGGCAGGCCTTTACGCCGGTCACCTGGCTGTACAGAAGGTGAGGCTCTAAGGCCCGGCGGCGCCCGTCCAGGTGGGCGCGGATCTTCTCCATCTTCGCGGACCACTTCCGGTTCCGCGCTTCCCACCGGGCTGACACCCGATCGCTCTCCGCAGCCACGGCCACCTTGGCCCGGCCTATGGCGGATTCCAGCCCCTTCACCCTGGAGCGGAGTGTCTCCCGCTCCCCCTTCAGGAGCCCGTTCTCCTCCTCGAGCCCCGACGCCCGATCCCACCCAGCTGCAGCACGGTCCCTCTCGGCCTCTAGTGCAGACTGCAGGCTGGCCACCTCGACCGCCCGGGCTCTTAACCGCACCGCCTCCTCTTCCAGCGCCGCAGATCGGGCCTTCTCATCTCTCAGCTCCTTCTCGAGCCCGTGGAGACGGGTAGACTGGATCTGCGAGCTGGACTCCCGGCACTCCCGGAGGAAGTTAATCGAGGCGGCCTGCTCGGCGAGCCTCTTCTCGCAGGCCTCCGCCAGAAAGGCACTAAGGGCCATCGTCTGCATTAAACAAATTGTTCACAAAGACGCGCAACAAGTCTAGCTAAAAGCAGTTAGACCAGAGCAGAAGCTTACCCGAGCTGCGGATCGCGCCACCTGACGGAAGGTGTCGGACTCCGCCATCTCCAGCGGGACGAAGTGCGGGTACCTCCGCCCGAACATCATGGCCTGCGCCAGCTCGGCGCACTCGTCCGGATCGACGATTACCTGGTTGCTTCCATCCTCGTGGGTAAAGGAGAAGCTGTAGTCCCGAGGCCCATCGTCGGAACCTCCCGAGGCGCCGCCCACTTCGGCGCTGCGACCCTCGGCCTCCTGCACAGCAGCAGGATCCTCCGCGACGACGGTCGTCTCACCGACCCCATCGCCCCCTCGAGCCCAGGTCTCATCGACCCCCCTGCCGGCACGACGGCCAAAGGCACCTCGGGCTCCGGCCCGGGCAGTGTAGGCCGGATGACCTCCCGACCCCCGGAAGAGGACTCTCCCGTCCTCCTCTTCTTTCTGCCGGTCTCCCCACCGGCAGCCCGGTCTTCCCTCCTCTTCGAGGGAGTCGCCGCGGAGGAATCCCCCCCAACCCGTGGTGCCGGGTCTCGCCTGACCGGCACCTCGGGTATCGGCGGCGGCGGTGCAACAAACGAGTCCGCGTACTGCGGATTGGAAAACCTCGCTCTACCTGCGAAGGAAGAACCGTTAATTCGGCAAAAAAAAAAAAAAAAAAAAAAAAAAAAAAAAAAAAAAACCACCTCCGGTCATTGCAGCTTCGATTCTCGCAGCGGTGAAGGACTTCCACTCTCTCCGACACACTGTCCTGAGCACGGCAAGTAGACCTGCGTAGTCCGGTAGCTTGAATCTGGAGGAGTGAGGGCCTGAAGAGCAAGACAAAAAAAAAAAATCATCAGTCAGACAACCAAAGAGGAGAAGTCAGCTCGACCTGCAAATCCCTACCCGGGGAAAAATTCCAATCCCGGGTGTATCTCGCCAACGGATCGAGCCCAGCCACGGCGGTAGCCCGGACGTAGAAGTAGCTGCGAGACCAGTCCTCGACCTTCGACAGCTTGCTCGCCCTAGACCCCGAGCTGGGTGCCTCCAGAACGTTCGCCGCGGGCTTGAAAGCGGCATAGAATGTCCCAGGAATCCCGGGGTTTGCCTTCTGCTGGGTGAACGCCTCGAACATAGGCAACGTCACCTCCACGTCGCATTCGTGCCCTAGGGTCAGCAGCACGATCATCCCCTGGACCGTGGACGGGCAGACCTGCGAGAAGGCCAAGCCCCGCGCCCGGCAATACTGGACGAACAGCTCGGGGAGAGGAAGGCGCAAGCCGCACTTCTGGAAGAACGACTCGTACAAGCAGACGAAGCCCGGCCGAGGAGTCCACGGGCGCTCCTCCGCCCTGGGTACCCTGAGCTCAACGCCGGCGGAAAAACCACACAGATTCCCCAGGAGGGTCACCGACTCCGCTGTGCTCCAGGTCGGTGACCCTCCCTGCTCGTAGAGGACCAGGGGGGACCTCACCCTGGCCACTCGAGCTCCGCCTCCACGGCCGCCCTGACGGCCACCACGGTCGCCCAGACGCCCGGTTCCACCCTCAGCTTGGCCAACACCGCGACCGCCAGAGGATCTAACCACCGTCTTCGGCCGGAGATGGGTCCCCGGGAGCAACGGGGCGGCCCCCGAAGTCGAGGGGGCCAACTGTTCCCCACTGTCTGCCCCTCGTCGCGGAGAAGAGGCATGTTCGGAATCACCGGAGGAGGAACTCGGAGAATCGTTACCGCCACCACGGGACGCCGATTCTTCGCTCGACTCAACTCTGATACCGTCTAACATCGGAGCCATTGCACGGAGAGGAGGAAATCGAAAAGACAGGAAGAAAGTAGGAAGAGAAGGAGGAAATCGGAGAAAGGAGGTTACCTTAAGAGTATGCGCAGAAGGTTTTAACAGTAGGAGGAAGAAGGTTTAAATAGAGGAAGGGGGACAGTGAAGCGACGCCTGGACACGTGTCAAAAGAAGCACGGCTGCCCAAAAAACCTAATGATGACGTCTCTTCGTTTCCCCACGCCAAAAAGCAAAGGACGCCTCGATAAACGCGAAGCGTCTTTTACACGCCGCGCGTGGGCAGTCCACGCGAAAAACGAAGCGTCCTTTGTCGTCCCACGTGGTGAGCACGCGCCAACCTCCTACGGGTTTTTCGGAAAAGGCAAACACAGTTGAGCCCGGAAAGACCGTCCTAAGATGCGCCGAACTAACATTAGATCAACTTCGGCACGCTCACTTCGCCTCGCGATACCGAACTGGGGGAGGGCCTATTGTTGGAGGTGGGCCTAGCACCCCCAATTAGTTAGGCCCATCTTAGGAAAGGCCGTTCTTCGGTACGGTCACCGGACTTAATGTCACCGACCTGCAAGACCGCTCTTCAGCTCGGTAGCCGACCTGAAAGCGACGCACCCCGGGCCCGCGCTGATGCCCCGCCAGAACAGGGAGTGTCAGAAGAATAGGCGCGTGGGAGTTGGTAAGGCAGTACCCTACCCGCGTAGGGATGTGCCTTCGACCCGACGTCCCACCAACCCTACAGAGCTGACAAGGGCAGGAAGGAGCAGGTTGAGCAGAGTTGGTAAAACAGTGCACTGCTCTGCAACACGCCACGCCGAGCTCATCATGACCTCTCTCCTCGAAAGCCGGGACACGCCTCCTAGGCCACCTTACCCGCGAAAGAGGCCGCAGACGACACGTGGCCCGAGATCCCGGGGAGCAGGAAGCCGACCCCGACTATATATACCCCTCATATGTCATTAATGAGGGGGACTCTGATTTCTACTCTAGAACCTACCACAAGTTACCCGACCTCTCTCTTTGTAACAAGACAACACTTTAGAACGCCGAACTGGACGTCCTTCGGAACCAGTTCGTAATTCTAAAGCGTTTACTTCTCTCTCATCAATAAAACGAAACACGGCCCCCGGCCTACTCATATTTCTCCCGACCTGTCTTAAATGTGGTTAAATTGCTCTATTAACGAAAATCTCACATCCCATCTCCTAATCATTCTTTAAACACACTTAGTGATCCACGGGATCAACAATGTATATATATATATATATATATTATTGTGTTGATTAAGGGGAAAAAACGATTATTGTGTTGTACTTTTTTTTGTTTGGAACTATTTCATTGTGTTGTAGACTTAGAACTTGTATAATGTAGTACTAAACCAATACTTATTAATCTGATTTAACCAAACGTCATTTACTTACGCCATCAACAACGAAACGAACAGAGCCTTAAAACCCATATACTCTCTCTGATCCAATTTAGTTGATGTTGAAGGATTCTACACACAAATTAAGAAATCACACAAAATCATAACTTTTTGATTTTTGTGAAATTAAAACATTATTTATTGTCTAATTGAAACACAATTCAATCAATGGTTAAAAATAAATATAAATACTTTAATTTTGTATTGAAAATGTAAAACATCAATTAAAATGAAACAAATTTTGTTTCCTTAAACAACAACTAAATTAGATCATAGAAAGTATTTAATTAGTGAAGGAACCTTACATGACGACTTTTCACTCGTAAGCCAGAATCTTCAGTGGATCCAATTTGGGTGGTTTGTTTTGTTGGAACTATTTTTCTGTCAAAGCTCGAGGGCTTGATAAAATTGTGTTAGTGTGAAAAGAAATGAGTTAAGCTCTTTCTAATAAAATGTTTTCATTGACCGAGAAATGTTTTCTCGTGTATATATTTTGGAATGGTTGTGTCATTAATTTAAATGATGAAGAACATGAGAGAAGAAAAGACCACACGTGCGTCGATCACACATTGGGCCTTGTTGGGCTCGTGGACTTTTAGAGGTATCGATCGATACTCCTAGGTATCGATCGATACCTGACGGGCCGACTTAAAAAATCGCAGCCGCTAGAATATTCTGAGGAATATTCCATATCTGTCTGGGAAAAACCCTAGCCTCTCTCCTATATATACTGGCCGATTTTCACAGGGAAAATCATTATAATAATCCTCTGATATACTAAAAACACATCCTAAAAGTTCTAGCAAAAGTTTCTTCAATTTCCTACTGTTTAGAGTAAGTTTCTATTCGAGAGTATCGTAGTATAATGTTCGACAGATCTGATATCAAGTGTAGATGATACAAATTACTTTGGTTGTATCATGGGACTCATGGATCTATTAAAACCCGTCGCACTACTGGAGATTCTTAGAGTTAAGGAAAGAGATTCATCTCGTCTCCTTAGATTTATTTTATTGCTTTATCGTTTTATGAATCGTCTGTTCCTTACTGTTTATTTATATAATCGTGATTAAATCTTATCCTGTCTAGTGTGCGAAATTTTGGTCCTACAATCTTAACTCTAAGAAGATCCAATTTTGTTTATTACTTCAATTGGATCTTTAATCACGAGTAAATAAACGTTTTTTCAAACGGTTTTTTAAAAACGATTCTTCTACTGCTGATGATACTCAAACGTTATCAGAAAGCTTTTTAGCAACTTGAAACGTGTAGTAGAGGCAATCTCTCTCTCTCTATTTTTCAGAAGATGTTCATCTGCTAGTGATACTCAAACGTTATCAAAAAGCTGTTTAGCAACTTAAAACATGTAGTAGAAGCAGTACTGCTTTAAACATCTTCTAAAATCGTCTTTAATTGCGATTAATGAACGGTGTAATCAACGAACGCACATTGTGGTTCTTGATAGGTTCGATTGCGATCGAAGCCTTGTGAGTATCGATCGACACCCTATGGTATCGATCGATACTAGACAAAAGTTGTATCGGTCGACACTGAGGTGCATCGATCGATACTATGCAAACAGTTGTATCGGATGACACTAAGGTGCATCTATCGATACTTTGCATCGAGTTGTATCGATCGACACCGAGGTGTATCGATCGATACTATGCAAAAAGTTGTATCGATCGACACTGAGGTGTATCGATCGATACTATGAAAAAGTTTGTATCGATCGACACTGAGGTGCATCGATCGATACTATGCATCGACCAAGTTGGGTCTACATCGATCGATCCTGTGAAAGATTCACTTGCATCGATCAACACCTAGGGTGTATTGATCGACACTGGGTGTGCAATGATCAACACCAGTGATGCATCGACTGATACAATATGTGCATCGAGCATCGATCAACATCAGTGATGCATCGATTGACACAGTATGTGCATCGAGCTTCGATCGACAACATTGATGCATCGATCGATACCAAGGAGTATCGATCGACACTGAGTGTGCATCGATCGACACTAAGTGTGCATCGATCGACACTCTGCAAACTTACTTTGCATCGACCAGTTCGGGTCCGTATCGATCGACACTGGTAGAGCATCGATCGACACTGGTAGGGCATCGATCGACACCGTGTGTTCATCGATCGACACCTACAGTCGCATCGATTGATACTATGCTAAAGCATCGATCGACACGCGTTGTGTATCGATCGATACTGTGTGCATCATCGATCGATACCAAGGAGTATCGATCGACACCAATGCTGTTTGGTTCGATATCAAGATTAGAATTACGATTCTTAACTATATATCGGTACAAATGTAAAGCTTGCGTACAAGCGAATGGAACGTTTTAAAACGCTTCCCGGGTTAGGGTTTGCGAACACCTAACATCAAACTCGTTTAGAACGGTTTGAAGAAAGGCTAATCAAACGTGTTTTGAGAAACCGTTTGACGAACACTCTGAGGAGGTTCGAACTTGAACGCACGTTTGCGGTTCAAAACTTTAGAATGCGCACATGCGGTTCTAGTTGTTTTGATAAGCGGATCTTAAATTAAAATTTAATTCCGTATCGATAAATATCATCAATAAAAGGGGGATGGTTTATTAGTCACATATAATAATCGTCTCATTATTATATGAGTTCGCGGACGTTTATAAACGGTTCAACAAGTGACAGCTTTGTGGTATTAATCCCGCGTCGTTTAGCGTTTACGAACGTGTCATAGCGTTTCTCGTAGAACCGGCTAAAACAGTTATCAAACGCAATCCACGAAACGAATCAGCGAACGCTCTCCGGAGGTTCAGATTAGAACGCATGATAGCGATTCTAAAACGATTTCATAATCCGTTATAATCGGTTTTAAAACTGCGGTTTCAAAATCAAAAAGAAAGAGTTTCAGATTCTCATCGAATACTCTTAATGTTTAATTATTTAATAATTAAATTGATGCAACGTTGAAATCGTTAAACAGTCTTTAGTTTAAAGACGTGTTAAGTTGCAATATATTGCACATAGCTCAATATTATGTGTCCAAAAATTTGTGATTTTTTGGAATAATTAATTGATGTTCAATTAAGTATTGGAGGCTTATTTAATCGAATAATTAAATCATTGGGCTAAGTGAGCAGGCCTCTTGCGATTCTTGATATGAGTTCAAGAATACTAATACAATTCAATATTGTATTAAGTTTATTAAATTCTAGAAATTGAATTTAATTGTACCCTTTAACTTGAGAGTTGGGTATTGGTTAGTATATTAATTTGGTTTGTTTCTTTTGAACAAAATCAAATTTCAATATGACTAACAACACCGTTGTGATCATTGTTAGATCCGGTGGTGTAAAAGACAATGGAATGGCTGAAGCAAATTTAGTCGAGATAGACATGTGTAATGTCATCCTCGAAGTCAATATGGTTGAGCATAACCCAAATGAGTGGTTGTATTATACCAATGTAATAGCTCATATATGCGTTGATATGGGAATGTTTCCCTCCTACCATAAATAATGACATTGATCATGGTGCTGAAGTTTGTTGGAGGTGGGCCTAGCACCCCCAATTAGTTAGGCCCATCTTAGGAAAGGCCGTTCTTCGGTACGGTCACCGGACTTAATGTCACCGACCTGCAAGACCGCTCTTCAGCTCGGTAGCCGACCTGAAAGCGACGCACCCCGGGCCCGCGCTGATGCCCCGCCAGAACAGGGAGTGTCAGAAGAATAGGCGCGTGGGAGTTGGTAAGGCAGTACCCTACCCGCGTAAGGATGTGCCTTCGACCCGACGTCCCACCAACCCTACAGAGCTGACAAGGGCAGGAAGGAGCAGGTGGAGCAGAGTTGGTAAAACAGTGCACTGCTCTGCAACACGCCACGCCGAGCTCATCATGACCTCTCTCCTCGAAAGCCGGGACACGCCTCCTAGGCCACCTTACCCGCGAAAGAGGCCGCAGACGACACGTGGCCCGAGATCCCGGGGAGCAGGAAGCCGACCCCGACTATATATACCCCTCATATGTCATTAATGAGGGGGACTCTGATTTCTACTCTAGAACCTACCACAAGTTACCCGACCTCTCTCTTTGTAACAAGACAACACTTTAGAACGCCGAACTGGACGTCCTTCGGAACCAGTTCGTAATTCTAAAGCGTTTACTTCTCTCTCATCAATAAAACGAAACACGGCCCCCGGCCTACTCATATTTCTCCCGACCTGTCTTAAATGTGGTTAAATTGCTCTATTAACGAAAATCTCAGCTCCCATCTCCTAATCATTCTTTAAACACACTTAGTGATCCACGGGATCAACAATTGGCGCTAGAAGGAGGGCGGTTTAGAGATTCTTCTATACGCAAGGAGCAGTTCAACCACCGCCGCAACCGCAGCAACGATGGCTATTCCGCCCCCAAGAGTATTATCAGGCCTAGAGACCCCGGCCCAAGCAACGACCCAGGCCCAGACAACGGCCCCGCCACCAACTCAAGCAGCGACGACGACAGCCCGGCCATCAGCCCAGGCGGCCACCGACCGGATGACTCCCCAGGAGTCCTTCAGGGCTCCGCCACCGGCCCCAGCGCCCACTCCTTCCGGCGGCCCCGCCGCGCACAACGCGCCTCACCCCCCGGAGGACCAGCCCACGCTGTCCGCCGTAATGCAGGCCCTACTCACCAGAATAGACGAGCTGACGCGTGCGACCGACCAACGGTTCGCCACGCTAGCAGCCTCCCGGGACCGGTCGGACAACACCGGATCCCCAGACGTCCATTTCAGAGAGCCGGCCTCTCGGGAAGAAACCCCTCGTATCCGAAGGGGCCAGCCCGGCGACTCGCCGTCAGGCTCCGAAGGCCCGGGCGGACGTTTCGCCCCAGCCGTAGGGAGCTCCCCGGGCGACGAAGCCCATCATCTCCGATCCAGCTCCGAACGCGCCAGGGACGCCGAGTTCGAAGCTATGAAGGAGACACTCCGCGTGATGTCCTCTAAGATCCATCAGGCCACCAGTGCGGCCCCGGAAATAGATCGCGTCCTCCGAGAGACGCAAAACACGCCATTCACCCGTCGGATCTCCTCCGTCCCGCTCCAGCACCTCGGGAAGCTCAAACTCCAGCCCTACGCGGGAACCACCGACCCGGCCCAGTATCTCACGGCGTTCACCATCGCCATGGGCCGCGCCCACTTCTCACCAGATGAGCGGGAAGCCGCCCACTGCCAACTCTTCGTAGAGAACCTCACCGGCCCGGCTCTCACGTGGTTCTCTCGGCTGAAGACGCACTCCATAGACAGCTTCAGAGACCTGTCAACCACCTTTCTCGAGCACTACTCCATCTATATCCGGCAGTCCGCATCCAGCGCGGACCTCTGGGCGATGAACCAGGGAGCAAAGGAGTCGCTCAGGTCCTTCATAGAACGCTTCAAGGCCACGGCCTCCCAAAGCAATGTGACGGATGAGTCCGCGCTGCCTGCTCTAAGAAAGGGGCTACGGGCCGATTCGGCCTTCAAGGACGACATGAAGCTCAACAGGCCGCGCTCGCTGGAGGACGCCTTGCACCGCGCTGGACTCTTCGTCGAGCTCGAGGAGGAGAAGGCGGCTGAATCGAGAAACAGCGCCTCTCACAAGGCCCCGGCCGCGAAGGAGCGGCCCCAGGAGAGATACCAGGAGCCTCGTCAACACTATGATGACGAGTACCAGCGCAGCAAGGGAAAGCAGGCCGCTGCGTTCCTTGTTAACGGACCGACCTCAGGACCCCGTATGCGCGATCCCGTACCTCCTCCCGGCCCCGCGCCGGGGTTGCCTTGGAACAAGTACGTACGGGACCCCCACCAGCAGGACCGGCGTCCCGACGGCCCGAGCGATAGGGAGGCCCGACCAGACGAGCCGTACGACAGGTCGGCCTACTGCGACTTCCACCGGCAATAGGGGCACCCGACCTCTTACTGCCGCGCCATCCAAGAGGTCCTGCTGAACCAGTTTAAACGGGGCGAAATCGACGTACCGGAGCGGCTGCGCCCACATCCCCGGGATGGCGATCGAGTGCAACCCCGTGACAACCGAGGTCGCGAGGATAACCGGGCTAGGCCTTATCACCACGCCCAAAACGACGACCGGCGGCGACGATCTCCCTCGCGAGACCGGGAAACGGGCAGATCGCCTCCCCCGGCCCGGACTCTGATAGGGATGATCATGGGAGGCCTCCTCTCGTGCAACGACTCAGTGCGGTCCATCAAGCGCCATGAGAGGAAGACCGACGTCTCCCTGAAGTGGCACTCCGGGCCGGAGATCGACGCTCAGGACACGAGCAAAAGGGGGATATGTTTCACCGAGGCCGATGCGGCCGGGGTCCTCCAGCCCCACAACGATCCCCTCGTCGTGCAAGTCCGCGTAGCCGACTGCGACGTTAACCGAGTCCTCGTCGATACGGGCAGCTCGGTCGACCTCATCTTCAAGGACACCCTTGCCAGGATGAATCTAAACGGGGTCGAGATCAAGCCGCACTCCATCCCGCTAACCGGTTTCGCCGGGGATACCGTCAACGGAATCGGCACCATCGAATTGCCGGTCTACGTAGGTCGGGTGACGAAAATCGTCAAGTTCGTGGTCTTCGATACCACCCCGATCTACAATATCATCCTTGGAACTCCTTGGCTGCACTCGATGAAGGCAGTCACGTCGACGTACCACCAGTGCCTCAAGTTCCCCAACCAGGCCGGGACGTACACTCTCAGAAGCAACCAGAGGGTTTCTCGCGCCTGCTTCGCCATTGAGCACAAGCTGCGCCGCGCCGCGCCGGCCTGCCTAGCCGTCAGCACGTATCAGCCCGGCGAGACAGTTGCTCGGGACCTCCCGGGGGAAGACCTCGTCACCCAGGTCAACATCGATCCGAGCAACCCCGCCCGTTGCGTCGGCATCGGAACCGACCTCGACGAGACCATCAAGAAGGAGCTGGTCAATTTTCTGGGAGAGAACGTCTCCACCTTCGCCTGGTCAACCGCCGACATGCCCGGCATAGACCCCGCGACGTGTAGCCACGAGCTCAACGTGGATCCGACCTGCCGACCAGTCAAGCAAAAGCGCCGAAAATTGGGCCCGGAGCGCGCCCAGGCAGTCAACGACGAGGTCGAAAGGCTCACCGCGGCCGGCTCAATCACCGAGGTCAGATACCCGGACTGGTTGGCCAACCCGGTGGTGGTCAAGAAGAAGAGCGGGAAATGGAGGGTCTGTGTGGATTTCACCGACCTCAATAAGGCGTGCCCAAAGGACAGCTTTCCCCTCCCTCGGATCGACCAAGTCGTCGAAGCCACCGCGGGGAACGAGCTGCTCTCCTTCATGGACGCCTTCTCGGGGTATAACCAAATCCCCATGCACCCCGACGACCGGGAGAAGACCGCGTTCATCACAGACCGAGGCATCTACTGCTACAAGGTAATGCCTTTCGGACTCAAGAACGCCGGGGCCACCTACCAGCGGCTCGTCAACCGGATGTTCGCCGACCAAATAGGCCGCACTATGGAGGTGTACATAGACGACATGCTGGTGAAATCTCTAGTCGCCGCCGACCACGTCGCCCATCTCCGCTCTTGCTTCCGGACGCTGAACGAATACAACATGAAGCTGAACCCGGCCAAGTGTTCTTTCGGCGTCACCTCGGGCGAATTCCTCGGCTATATCATCACCCAGCGCGGGATCGAAGCCAACCCAAAGCAGATCCGGGCGATCACCGAGCTCAAATCCCCTGAGAGCATGCGCCAAGTACAGCGGCTTACCGGGAGAATCGCCGCACTGAACCGCTTCATCTCCCGCTCTACCGACAAGTGCCTCCCGTTCTACCAGCTGCTCCGGGCTAACAAACGGTTCGAGTGGGACGAGAAGTGCGAGGAAGCCCTCCGGCAGCTGAAGGAATACATATCTACTCCTCCCGTCCTGTCCAAACCAGAGGAAGGGGAAACCCTCTGCCTCTACATCGCCATCTCTACGTCGGCAGTCAGCGGGGTACTAGTGCGGGAAGACCGCGGCGACCAGAGACCCATCTCCTACATCAGCAAGTCCTTAGACGACGCGGAGAGCAGGTACCCGACTCTGGAGAAGCTCGCCTTGGCAGTGGTCGTCGCAGCTAGGAAGCTCCGGCCTTACTTCCAATCCCATACGATAGCCGTCCTAAGTACGTACCCCCTCAGGACCATCCTCCACAGCCCGAGCCGGTCCGGCCGGATAATGAAGTGGGCTGTCGAGCTGAGCGAGTACGACATCGAGTACCGGGGTCGGACCGCGATCAAATCTCAAGCGCTGGCCGACTTCCTAGTTGAGTTGGCACCCGAGCTGGCAGTCAGCGAGGTGTCCGAAGTGTGGACCCTGCACGTCGACGGATCGGCCTCCAAGCACGGGTCCGGCGTCGGCATACGCCTCGAATCCCCGACCAAGGAGATCCTCGAGCAGTCCTTCCGCCTAGCCTTCCCGGCATCGAACAACGAGGCCGAGTACGAAGCTTTGATTGCCGGCCTGCGCCTGGCCAAAGAGGTCGGCGCAAAGAAAATCCGAGCTTACTGCGACTCCCAGCTCGTTGCCAATCAATTCAGCGGGGAGTACGAGGCCAAGAATGATCGCATGGACGCCTACCTCAAGGTGACTCAAGGCATGGCCGCAGACTTCTCCGAGTTCACCCTGACAAAGATCCCCCGAGGCGATAACACTTCCGCAGACGCCCTCGCAGCACTAGCCTCCACCTCGGCTCCAGAGCAACGACGGGTAATCCCGGTGGAAAGTATCGACCTCCCCAGCATCGAGCTGCCAAAGGGAGCCTATCTGATCGGTCCCCAGGTCGCGGACCCTGACGAAGACGCCCAACCTCCCGAGAACCTACCACCGCCCCCGGCCGAGCGCGAACTGCCGGACTGGCGAATCGACCTGCTGCTATATATCGCAGACGGCGTCCTTCCCGCAGATCGGTGGACCGCCCGACGGCTAAGAAAGAAGTGTGCCCGATACACGATGCTGGACGGCAATCTGTTCCGGTGGAGCGCCTCGGGAATCTTGCTCGGGTGCCTCCACGGGCAGGAAACCTTCGACGTAATGAAAGAGATGCACGAAGGTGCCGACGGAAACCACTCCAGCGGCCGGGCTCTCGCCCTGCGAATCCGGAACCAAGGGCACTACTGGCCAACAATGCTGCAGGATTGTGAAAAATTCGCAGCCCGGTGCGAGAAGTGCCAGCGTCACGGCACACTCATTCACTGCCCTACCGAGCTCCTCACCACTGCGGTAGCACCCTACCCCTTCATGCGATGGGCCATGGACATAGTCGGACCCCTACCCCGATCTCGGCAAAAGCGCTTCATTCTGGTCATGACCGACTACTTCACCAAGTGGGTCGAAGCCAAAGCTTACGCCAAAATCACGGCAGAAGACGTCCGGAAATTCGTCTGGAAGTTCGTCATCTGCCGGCACGGACTGCCCTACGAGATCGTGACCGACAACGGTGCCCAGTTCACGTCGGCCCTCTTCGAAGGCTTCTGCGCGAAGTGGAAAATCAGGCTGAGCAAGTCCACCCCGAGATATCCACAAGGGAATGGACAAGCCGAAGCCACCAATAAGACCATCCTCGACGGCCTCAAAAAGCGGCTAGACGACAAGAAGGGGTCCTGGGCCGATGAGCTCGACGGAGTCCTCTGGTCCCATCGCACAACGCCGAAGACGTCGACAGGACGCACACCGTTCAGCCTCTCTCACGGAATGGAGGCAATGGCCCCCTCTGAGGTCGGGCTCCCCACTCCTCGCCGCGCTATGCTCACCCAGCAGCCCGCCCTGAACGACACCATCCTCCTCAGCGAGCTGGACTTCCTTGAGGAACAACGGGACCATTCCCTCCTCCGAATCCAAAACTACCAGCAGCTCGCCTCCAAGTACTACAACAAGAGGGTTCGAGGCAGGTTCTTTACCGAAGGAGACCTGGTCCTCCGCAAAGTCTTCGAAAACACCGCCGAGCTGAACGCGGGCAAGCTCGGTGCACATTGGGAGGGCCCTTACCTTATCTCCAAGGTCGTCAAGCCCGGCGTATACGAGCTAGTCACGATGGCCGGCGACGCAGTCCCGCGCTCATGGAATTCGATCAACCTCAAACGGTTCTACTATTAAGCCCCCGGGCTCCAATCCGCTCTCCGCTTTTGTAAACAAACGAACTACGATTGGCTTGATCCCTTCTACTAAAGGGTACGTAGGCAACCCCTAACCAGGGCTCAGCTATTAATCTAATAAAACCTTTTAGACAAAGGAAAACGGTCCCCGACCTGCGCACAAGAGCCGAGCTCCAAACGCTCAAACGCTCCCGAGCTCCAAACGCTCGCACTACAAAAAAAAAAAAAAAAAAAAAAAAAAAAAAAAAAAGCCGAGCTCCAAACGTTCGCACTACAAAAAAAAAAAAAAAGCCGAGCTCCAAACGCTCGCACTACAAAAAAAAAAAAAAAAAAAAGCCGAGCTCCAAACGCTCGCACTACAAAAAAAAAAAAAGGCGAGCCCCAAACGTTCGCACTACAAAAAAAAAAGCCGAGCTCCAAACGCCCGCACCACAAAAAAAAAAAAGCCGAGCTCCAAACGCTCGCACTACAAAAAAAAAAAAGCCGAGCTCCAAACGCTCGCACTACAAAAAAAAGGGGACCGAGCTCCGGTGCTCGCTCTCCCCGGCACACAAGTTATAAGTGCCAAAGCCGGGCCCCAGGGCTCGCACCTCTACTAGACACACAAGCATTAAGTGTCTCTAAGCCGGGCTCGCTACCCGCACCAAAAAAACAAGGTACACAAGCAATAAGTGCCTTAAGCCGAGATTACCTCGCACCCAATACAAGAGCACGGTCCACGACCTGCTTACTTGACAGAGTACGGTTTACGACCTACTCTACCGATCAAAAAAGCCTCGAAATGGCATTTACACAAAAAAAAAGGGGGCCAACGGCCTCTTTCATTATACAAAAGGGCCAACGGCCTCGTTTATTACAAAAAGGGCCCACGGCCTAATGATTACAACAGCCTCGAAACGGCACTTACAAAAAAAAAAAGGAGAAGAAAGGGCCAACGGCCTCGATTATCACAAAAGGGCCAACGGCCTCGTCTGTTATAAAAATGGCCCACGGCCTAGTCGTTACAAAAGCCTCGAAACGGCACTTACAAAAAAGAGAGGGGCCAACGGCCTGCTCTTTGCATAAACGGCCTACGGCCCAGTCGTTACAAAAAGAAACGGCCTACGGCCCAGTCTACAAAAAGAAAACAAAAAGGAAAAAAGTTTTTACAAGGCCGCATCGGCCGGTCGGTCTTCCCTCCCGTCAGCACGGGTACCATCTAAATCAGCCGGGGCCACCATCCTCGCGTTGGTCCCGTACTCACCAAGGAAGGGCTGCCCAGACCCCTCTTCCTCAACCACGACTCCACCGGGTGGCACGTCGGTTCCGGTCTCACCGGACGGCGTGTCCGTATCGGCCTCAGCGGCAGACAGGACCGAGGGATCTGCTTGCACAATCCTAGCAGCTTCGGGGACTCCCTCGTCAGCAGACGGGATCGAGGGATCTGCTTGGACGGTCTCAGCGACCGCAAGAACGTCCTCAGCAGCCAGCGGAGCCTCCAAGGTCAGATCCACCACGGGGGTGCTAGAGGGAGCGACAGGTATAATGTGCTCAAGCAGAACGCCGTGAGCACGGTCCAGAGGGATTTCCAGATCCTCCGGGGTCAAATCCGGAAAGTCCATCCCGTCCAGTACGGCACCGAATGCCGCCTCGTCCTCGTCCAACTTCTGATACCGGTAGAACGGTACCGACACCCCGTCCTCTGCTTCCATCCTCTTGAGGCAGGCCTTTACGCCGGTCACCTGGCTGTACAGAAGGTGAGGCTCTAAGGCCCGGCGGCGCCCGTCCAGGTGGGCGCGGATCTTCTCCATCTTCGCGGACCACTTCCGGTTCCGCGCTTCCCACCGGGCTGACACCCGATCGCTCTCCGCAGCCACGGCCACCTTGGCCCGGCCTATGGCGGATTCCAGCCCCTTCACCCTGGAGCGGAGTGTCTCCCGCTCCCCCTTCAGGAGCCCGTTCTCCTCCTCGAGCCCCGACGCCCGATCCCACCCAGCTGCAGCACGGTCCCTCTCGGCCTCTAGTGCAGACTGCAGGCTGGCCACCTCGACCGCCCGGGCTCTTAACCGCACCGCCTCCTCTTCCAGCGCCGCAGATCGGGCCTTCTCATCTCTCAGCTCCTTCTCGAGCCCGTGGAGACGGGTAGACTGGATCTGCGAGCTGGACTCCCGGCACTCCCGGAGGAAGTTAATCGAGGCGGCCTGCTCGGCGAGCCTCTTCTCGTAGGCCTCCGCCAGAAAGGCACTAAGGGCCATCGTCTGCATTAAACAAATTGTTAACAAAGACGCGCAACAAGTCTAGCTAAAAGCAGTTAGACCAGAGCAGAAGCTTACCCGAGCTGCGGATCGCGCCACCTGACGGAAGGTGTCGGACTCCGCCATCTCCAGCGGGACGAAGTGCGGGTACCTCCGCCCGAACATCATGGCCTGCGCCAGCTCGGCGCACTCGTCCGGATCGACGATTACCTGGTTGCTTCCATCCTCGTGGGTAAAGGAGAAGCTGTAGTCCCGAGGTCCATCGTCGGAACCTCCCGAGGCGCCGCCCACTTCGGCGCTGCGACCCTCGGCCTCCTGCACAGCAGCAGGATCCTCCGCGACGACGGTCGTCTCGCCGACCCCATCGCCCCCTCGAGCCCGGGTCTCATCGACCCCCCCTGCCGGCACGACGGCCAAAGGCACCTCGGGCTCCGGCCCGGGCAGTGTAGGCCGGATGACCTCCCGACCCCCGGAAGAGGACTCTCCCGTCCTCCTCTTCTTTCTGCCGGTCTCCCCACCGGCAGCCCGGTCTTCCCTCCTCTTCGAGGGAGTCGCCGCGGAGGAATCCCCCGCAACCCGTGGTGCCGGGTCTCGCCTGACCGGCACCTCGGGTATCGGCGGCGGCGGTGCAACAAACGAGTCCGCGTACTGCGGATTGGAAAACCTCGCTCTACCTGCGAAGGAAGAACCGTTAATTCGGCAAAAAAAAAAAAAAAAAAAAAAAAAAAAAAAAAAAAAAAACCACCTCCGGTCATTGCAGCTTCGATTCTCGCAGCGGTGAAGGACTTCCACTCTCTCCGACGCACTGTCCTGAGCACGGCAAGTAGACCTGCGTAGTCCGGTAGCTTGAATCTGGAGGAGTGAGGGCCTGAAGAGCAAGACAAAAAAAAAAAATCATCAGTCAGACAACCAAAGAGGAGAAGTCAGCTCGACCTGCAAATCCCTACCCGGGGAAAAATTCCAATCCCGGGTGTATCTCGCCAACGGATCGAGCCCAGCCACGGCGGTAGCCCGGACGTAGAAGTAGCTGCGAGACCAGTCCTCGACCTTCGACAGCTTGCTCGCCCTAGACCCCGAGCTGGGTGCCTCCAGAACGTTCGCCGCGGGCTTGAAAGCGGCATAGAAGGTCCCAGGAATCCCGGGGTTTGCCTTCTGCTGGGTGAACGCCTCGAACATAGGCAACGTCACCTCCACGTCGCATTCGTGCCCTAGGGTCAGCAGCACGATCATCCCCTGGACCGTGGACGGGCAGACCTGCGAGAAGGCCAAGCCCCGCGCCCGGCAATACTGGACGAACAGCTCGGGGAGAGGAAGGCGCAAGCCGCACTTCTGGAAGAACGACTCGTACAAGCAGACGAAGCCCGGCCGAGGAGTCCACGGGCGCTCCTCCGCCCTGGGTACCCTGAGCTCAACGCCGGCGGAAAAACCACACAGATTCCCCAGGAGGGTCACCGACTCCGCTGTGCTCCAGGTCGGTGACCCTCCCTGCTCGTAGAGGACCAGGGGGACCTCACCCTGGCCACTCGAGCTCCGCCTCCACGGCCGCCCTGACGGCCACCACGGTCGCCCAGACGCCCGGTTCCACCCTCAGCTTGGCCAACACCGCGACCGCCAGAGGATCTAACCACCGTCTTCGGCCGGAGATGGGTCCCCGGGAGCAACGGGGCGGCCCCCGAAGTCGAGGGGGCCAACTGTTCCCCACTGTCTGCCCCTCGTCGCGGAGAAGAGGCATGTTCGGAATCACCGGAGGAGGAACTCGGAGAATCGTTACCGCCACCACGGGACGCCGATTCTTCGCTCGACTCAACTCTGATACCGTCTAACATCGGAGCCATTGCACGGAGAGGAGGAAATCGAAAAGACAGGAAGAAAGTAGGAAGAGAAGGAGGAAATCGGAGAAAGGAGGTTACCTTAAGAGTATGCGCAGAAGGTTTTAACAGTAGGAGGAAGAAGGTTTAAATAGAGGAAGGGGGACAGTGAAGCGACGCCTGGACACGTGTCAAAAGAAGCACGGCTGCCCAAAAAACCTAATGATGACGTCTCTTCGTTTCCCCACGCCAAAAAGCAAAGGACGCCTCGATAAACGCGAAGCTTCTTTTACACGCCGCGCGTGGGCAGTCCACGCGAAAAACGAAGCGTCCTTTGTCGTCCCACGTGGTGAGCACGCGCCAACCTCCTACGGGTTTTTCGGAAAAGGCAAACACAGTTGAGCCCGGAAAGACCGTCCTAAGATGCGCCGAACTAACATTAGATCAACTTCGGCACGCTCACTTCGCCTCGCGATACCGAACTGGGGGAGGGCCTATTGTTGGAGGTGGGCCTAGCACCCCCAATTAGTTAGGCCCATCTTAGGAAAGGCCGTTCTTCGGTACGGTCACCGGACTTAATGTCACCGACCTGCAAGACCGCTCTTCAGCTCGGTAGCCGACCTGAAAGCGACGCACCCCGGGCCCGCGCTGATGCCCCGCCAGAACAGGGAGTGTCAGAAGAATAGGCGCGTGGGAGTTGGTAAGGCAGTACCCTACCCGCGTAGGGATGTGCCTTCGACCCGACGTCCCACCAACCCTACAGAGCTGACAAGGGCAGGAAGGAGCAGGTTGAGCAGAGTTGGTAAAACAGTGCACTGCTCTGCAACACGCCACGCCGAGCTCATCATGACCTCTCTCCTCGAAAGCCGGGACACGCCTCCTAGGCCACCTTACCCGCGAAAGAGGCCGCAGACGACACGTGGCCCGAGATCCCGGGGAGCAGGAAGCCGACCCCGACTATATATACCCCTCATATGTCATTAATGAGGGGGACTCTGATTTCTACTCTAGAACCTACCACAAGTTACCCGACCTCTCTCTTTGTAACAAGACAACACTTTAGAACGCCGAACTGGACGTCCTTCGGAACCAGTTCGTAATTCTAAAGCGTTTACTTCTCTCTCATCAATAAAACGAAACACGGCCCCCGGCCTACTCATATTTCTCCCGACCTGTCTTAAATGTGGTTAAATTGCTCTATTAACGAAAATCTCACCTCCCATCTCCTAATCATTCTTTAAACACACTTAGTGATCCACGGGATCAACAATGTATATATATATATATATATATATTATTGTGTTGATTAAGGGGAAAAAACGATTATTGTGTTGTACTTTTTTTTGTTTGGAACTATTTCATTGTGTTGTAGACTTAGAACTTGTATAATGTAGTACTAAACCAATACTTATTAATCTGATTTAACCAAACGTCATTTACTTACGCCATCAACAACGAAACGAACAGAGCCTTAAAACCCATATACTCTCTCTGATCCAATTTAGTTGATGTTGAAGGATTCTACACACAAATTAAGAAATCACACAAAATCATAACTTTTTGATTTTTTTGAAATTAAAACATTATTTATTGTCTAATTGAAACACAATTCAATCAATGGTTAAAAATAAATATAAATACTTTAATTTTGTATTGAAAATGTAAAACATCAATTAAAATGAAACAAATTTTGTTTCCTTAAACAACAACTAAATTAGATCATAGAAAGTATTTAATTAGTGAAGGAACCTTACATGACGACTTTTCACTCGTAAGCCAGAATCTTCAGTGGATCCAATTTGGGTGGTTTGTTTTGTTGGAACTATTTTTCTGTCAAAGCTCGAGGGCTTGATAAAATTGTGTTAGTGTGAAAAGAAATGAGTTAAGCTCTTTCTAATAAAATGTTTTCATTGACCGAGAAATGTTTTCTCGTGTATATATTTTGGAATGGTTGTGTCATTAATTTAAATGATGAAGAACATGAGAGAAGAAAAGACCACACGTGCGTCGATCACACATTGGGCCTTGTTGGGCTCGTGGACTTTTAGAGGTATCGATCGATACTCCTAGGTATCGATCGATACCTGACGGGCCGACTTAAAAAATCGCAGCCGCTAGAATATTCTGAGGAATATTCCATATCTGTCTGGGAAAAACCCTAGCCTCTCTCCTATATATACTGGCCGATTTTCACAGGGAAAATCATTATAATAATCCTCTGATATACTAAAAACACATCCTAAAAGTTCTAGCAAAAGTTTCTTCAATTTCCTACTGTTTAGAGTAAGTTTCTATTCGAGAGTATCGTAGTATAATGTTCGACAGATCTGATATCAAGTGTAGATGATACAAATTACTTTGGTTGTATCATGGGACTCATGGATCTATTAAAACCCGTCGCACTACTGGAGATTCTTAGAGTTAAGGAAAGAGATTCATCTCGTCTCCTTAGATTTATTTTATTGCTTTATCGTTTTATGAATCGTCTGTTCCTTACTGTTTATTTATATAATCGTGATTAAATCTTATCCTGTCTAGTGTGCGAAATTTTGGTCCTACAATCTTAACTCTAAGAAGATCCAATTTTGTTTATTACTTCAATTGGATCTTTAATCACGAGTAAATAAACGTTTTTTCAAACGGTTTTTTAAAAACGATTCTTCTACTGCTGATGATACTCAAACGTTATCAGAAAGCTTTTTAGCAACTTGAAACGTGTAGTAGAGGCAATCTCTCTCTCTCTATTTTTCAGAAGATGTTCATCTGCTAGTGATACTCAAACGTTATCAAAAAGCTGTTTAGCAACTTAAAACATGTAGTAGAAGCAGTACTGCTTTAAACATCTTCTAAAATCGTCTTTAATTGCGATTAATGAACGGTGTAATCAACGAACGCACATTGTGGTTCTTGATAGTTTCGATTGCGATCGAAGCCTTGTGAGTATCGATCGACACCCTATGGTATCGATCGATACTAGACAAAAGTTGTATCGGTCGACACTGAGGTGCATCGATCGATACTATGCAAACAGTTGTATCGGATGACACTAAGGTGCATCTATCGATACTTTGCATCGAGTTGTATCGATCGACACCGAGGTGTATCGATCGATACTATGCAGAAAGTTGTATCGATCGACACTGAGGTGTATCGATCGATACTATGAAAAAGTTTGTATCGATCGACACTGAGGTGCATCGATCGATACTATGCATCGACCAAGTTGGGTCTACATCGATCGATCCTGTGAAAGATTCACTTGCATCGATCAACACCTAGGGTGTATTGATCGACACTGGGTGTGCAATGATCAACACCAGTGATGCATCGACTGATACAATATGTGCATCGAGCATCGATCAACATCAGTGATGCATCGATTGACACAGTATGTGCATCGAGCTTCGATCGACAACATTGATGCATCGATCGATACCAAGGAGTATCGATCGACACTGAGTGTGCATCGATCGACACTAAGTGTGCATCGATCGACACTCTGCAAACTTACTTTGCATCGACCAGTTCGGGTCCGTATCGATCGACACTGGTAGAGCATCGATCGACACTGGTAGGGCATCGATCGACACCGTGTGTTCATCGATCGACACCTACAGTCGCATCGATTGATACTATGCTAAAGCATCGATCGACACGCGTTGTGTATCGATCGATACTGTGTGCATCATCGATCGATACCAAGGAGTATCGATCGACACCAATGCTGTTTGGTTCGATATCAAGATTAGAATTACGATTCTTAACTATATATCGGTACAAATGTAAAGCTTGCGTACAAGCGAATGGAACGTTTTAAAACGCTTCCCGGGTTAGGGTTTGCGAACACCTAACATCAAACTCGTTTAGAACGGTTTGAAGAAAGGCTAATCAAACGTGTTTTGAGAAACCGTTTGACGAACACTCTGAGGAGGTTCGAACTTGAACGCACGTTTGCGGTTCAAAACTTTAGAATGCGCACATGCGGTTCTAGTTGTTTTGATAAGCGGATCTTAAATTAAAATTTAATTCCGTATCGATAAATATCATCAATAAAAGGGGGATGGTTTATTAGTCACATATAATAATCGTCTCATTATTATATGAGTTCGCGGACGTTTATAAACGGTTCAACAAGTGACAGCTTTGTGGTATTAATCCCGCGTCGTTTAGCGTTTACGAACGTGTCATAGCGTTTCTCGTAGAACCGGCTAAAACAGTTATCAAACGCAATCCACGAAACGAATCAGCGAACGCTCTCCGGAGGTTCAGATTAGAACGCATGATAGCGATTCTAAAACGATTTCATAATCCGTTATAATCGGTTTTAAAACTGCGGTTTCAAAATCAAAAAGAAAGAGTTTCAGATTCTCATCGAATACTCTTAATGTTTAATTATTTAATAATTAAATTGATGCAACGTTGAAATCGTTAAACAGTCTTTAGTTTAAAGACGTGTTAAGTTGCAATATATTGCACATAGCTCAATATTATGTGTCCAAAAATTTGTGATTTTTTGGAATAATTAATTGATGTTCAATTAAGTATTGGAGGCTTATTTAATCGAATAATTAAATCATTGGGCTAAGTGAGCAGGCCTCTTGCGATTCTTGATATGAGTTCAAGAATACTAATACAATTCAATATTGTATTAAGTTTATTAAATTCTAGAAATTGAATTTAATTGTACCCTTTAACTTGAGAGTTGGGTATTGGTTAGTATATTAATTTGGTTTGTTTCTTTTGAACAAAATCAAATTTCAATATGACTAACAACACCGTTGTGATCATTGTTAGATCCGGTGGTGTAAAAGACAATGGAATGGCTGAAGCAAATTTAGTCGAGATAGACATGTGTAATGTCATCCTCGAAGTCAATATGGTTGAGCATAACCCAAATGAGTGGTGGTATTATACCAATGTAATAGCTCATATATGCGTTGATATGGGAATGTTTCCCTCCTACCATAAATAATGACATTGATCATGGTGCTGAAGTTTGTTGGAGGTGGGCCTAGCACCCCCAATTAGTTAGGCCCATCTTAGGAAAGGCCGTTCTTCGGTACGGTCACCGGACTTAATGTCACCGACCTGCAAGACCGCTCTTCAGCTCGGTAGCCGACCTGAAAGCGACGCACCCCGGGCCCGCGCTGATGCCCCGCCAGAACAGGGAGTGTCAGAAGAATAGGCGCGTGGGAGTTGGTAAGGCAGTACCCTACCCGCGTAGGGATGTGCCTTCGACCCGACGTCCCACCAACCCTACAGAGCTGACAAGGGCAGGAAGGAGCAGGTGGAGCAGAGTTGGTAAAACAGTGCACTGCTCTGCAACACGCCACGCCGAGCTCATCATGACCTCTCTCCTCGAAAGCCGGGACACGCCTCCTAGGCCACCTTACCCGCGAAAGAGGCCGCAGACGACACGTGGCCCGAGATCCCGGGGAGCAGGAAGCCGACCCCGACTATATATACCCCTCATATGTCATTAATGAGGGGGACTCTGATTTCTACTCTAGAACCTACCACAAGTTACCCGACCTCTCTCTTTGTAACAAGACAACACTTTAGAACGCCGAACTGGACGTCCTTCGGAACCAGTTCGTAATTCTAAAGCGTTTACTTCTCTCTCATCAATAAAACGAAACACGGCCCCCGGCCTACTCATATTTCTCCCGACCTGTCTTAAATGTGGTTAAATTGCTCTATTAACGAAAATCTCACCTCCCATCTCCTAATCATTCTTTAAACACACTTAGTGATCCACGGGATCAACAATTGGCGCTAGAAGGAGGGCGGTTTAGAGATTCTTCTATACGCAAGGAGCAGTTCAACCACCGCCGCAACCGCAGCAACGATGGCTATTCCGCCCCCAAGAGTATTATCAGGCCTAGAGACCCCGGCCCAAGCAACGACCCAGGCCCAGACAACGGCCCCGCCACCAACTCAAGCAGCGACGACGACAGCCCGGCCATCAGCCCAGGCGGCCACCGACCGGATGACTCCCCAGGAGTCCTTCAGGGCTCCGCCACCGGCCCCAGCGCCCACTCCTTCCGGCGGCCCCGCCGCGCACAACGCGCCTCACCCCCCGGAGGACCAGCCCACGCTGTCCGCCGTAATGCAGGCCCTACTCACCAGAATAGACGAGCTGACGCGTGCGACCGACCAACGGTTCGCCACGCTAGCAGCCTCCCGGGACCGGTCGGACAACACCGGATCCCCAGACGTCCATTTCAGAGAGCCGGCCTCTCGGGAAGAAACCCCTCGTATCCGAAGGGGCCAGCCCGGCGACTCGCCGTCAGGCTCCGAAGGCCCGGGCGGACGTTTCGCCCCAGCCGTAGGGAGCTCCCCGGGCGACGAAGCCCATCATCTCCGATCCAGCTCCAAACGCGCCAGGGACGCCGAGTTCGAAGCTATGAAGGAGACACTCCGCGTGATGTCCTCTAAGATCCATCAGGCCACCAGTGCGGCCCCGGAAATAGATCGCGTCCTCCGAGAGACGCAAAACACGCCATTCACCCGTCGGATCTCCTCCGTCCCGCTCCAGCACCTCGGGAAGCTCAAACTCCAGCCCTACGCGGGAACCACCGACCCGGCCCAGTATCTCACGGCGTTCACCATCGCCATGGGCCGCGCCCACTTCTCACCAGATGAGCGGGAAGCCGCCCACTGCCAACTCTTCGTAGAGAACCTCACCGGCCCGGCTCTCACGTGGTTCTCTCGGCTGAAGACGCACTCCATAGACAGCTTCAGAGACCTGTCAACCACCTTTCTCGAGCACTACTCCATCTATATCCGGCAGTCCGCATCCAGCGCGGACCTCTGGGCGATGAACCAGGGAGCAAAGGAGTCGCTCAGGTCCTTCATAGAACGCTTCAAGGCCACGGCCTCAGAAAGCAATGTGACGGATGAGTCCGCGCTGCCTGCTCTAAGAAAGGGGCTACGGGCCGATTCGGCCTTCAAGGACGACATGAAGCTCAACAGGCCGCGCTCGCTGGAGGACGCCTTGCACCGCGCTGGACTCTTCGTCGAGCTCGAGGAGGAGAAGGCGGCTGAATCGAGAAACAGCGCCTCTCACAAGGCCCCGGCCGCGAAGGAGCGGCCCCAGGAGAGATACCAGGAGCCTCGTCAACACTATGATGACGAGTACCAGCGCAGCAAGGGAAAGCAGGCCGCTGCGTTCCTTGTTAACGGACCGACCTCAGGACCCCGTATGCGCGATCCCGTACCTCCTCCCGGCCCCGCGCCGGGGTTGCCTTGGAACAAGTACGTACGGGACCCCCACCAGCAGGACCGGCGTCCCGACGGCCCGAGCGATAGGGAGGCCCGACCAGACGAGCCGTACGACAGGTCGGCCTACTGCGACTTCCACCGGCAAAAGGGGCACCCGACCTCTTACTGCCGCGCCCTCCAAGAGGTCCTGCTGAACCAGTTTAAACGGGGCGAAATCGACGTACCGGAGCGGCTGCGCCCACATCCCCGGGATGGCGATCGAGTGCAACCCCGTGACAACCGAGGTCGCGAGGATAACCGGGCTAGGCCTTATCACCACGCCCAAAACGACGACCGGCGGCGACGATCTCCCTCGCGAGACCGGGAAACGGGCAGATCGCCTCCCCCGGCCCGGACTCTGATAGGGATGATCATGGGAGGCCTCCTCTCGTGCAACGACTCAGTGCGGTCCATCAAGCGCCATGAGAGGAAGACCGACGTCTCCCTGAAGTGGCACTCCGGGCCGGAGATCGACGCTCAGGACACGAGCAAAAGGGGGATATGTTTCACCGAGGCCGATGCGGCCGGGGTCCACCAGCCCCACAACGATCCCCTCGTCGTGCAAGTCCGCGTAGCCGACTGCGACGTTAACCGAGTCCTCGTCGATACGGGCAGCTCGGTCGACCTCATCTTCAAGGACACCCTTGCCAGGATGAATCTAAACGGGGTCGAGATCAAGCCGCACTCCATCCCGCTAACCGGTTTCGCCGGGGATACCGTCAACGGAATCGGCACCATCGAATTGCCGGTCTACGTAGGTCGGGTGACGAAAATCGTCAAGTTCGTGGTCTTCGATACCACCCCGATCTACAATATCATCCCTGGAACTCCTTGGCTGCACTCGATGAAGGCAGTCACGTCGACGTACCACCAGTGCCTCAAGTTCCCCAACCAGGCCGGGACGTACACTCTCAGAAGCAACCAGAGGGTTTCTCGCGCCTGCTTCGCCATTGAGCACAAGCTGCGCCGCGCCGCGCCGGCCTGCCTAGCCGTCAGCACGTATCAGCCCGGCGAGACAGTTGCTCGGGACCTCCCGGGGGAAGACCTCGTCACCCAGGTCAACATCGATCCGAGCAACCCCGCCCGTTGCGTCGGCATCGGAACCGACCTCGACGAGACCATCAAGAAGGAGCTGGTCAATTTTCTGGGAGAGAACGTCTCCACCTTCGCCTGGTCAACCGCCGACATGCCCGGCATAGACCCCGCGACGTGTAGCCACGAGCTCAACGTGGATCCGACCTGCCGACCAGTCAAGCAAAAGCGCCGAAAATTGGGCCCGGAGCGCGCCCAGGCAGTCAACGACGAGGTCGAAAGGCTCACCGCGGCCGGCTCAATCACCGAGGTCAGATACCCGGACTGGTTGGCCAACCCGGTGGTGGTCAAGAAGAAGAGCGGGAAATGGAGGGTCTGTGTGGATTTCACCGACCTCAATAAGGCGTGCCCAAAGGACAGCTTTCCCCTCCCTCGGATCGACCAAGTCGTCGAAGCCACCGCGGGGAACGAGCTGCTCTCCTTCATGGACGCCTTCTCGGGGTATAACCAAATCCCCATGCACCCCGACGACCGGGAGAAGACCGCGTTCATCACAGACCGAGGCATCTACTGCTACAAGGTAATGCCTTTCGGACTCAAGAACGCCGGGGCCACCTACCAGCGGCTCGTCAACCGGATGTTCGCCGACCAAATAGACCGCACTATGGAGGTGTACATAGACGACATGCTGGTGAAATCTCTAGTCGCCGCCGACCACGTCACCCATCTCCGCTCTTGCTTCCGGACGCTGAACGAATACAACATGAAGCTGAACCCGGCCAAGTGTTCTTTCGGCGTCACCTCGGGCGAATTCCTCGGCTATATCATCACCCAGCGCGGGATCGAAGCCAACCCAAAGCAGATCCGGGCGATCACCAAGCTCAAATCCCCTGAGAGCACGCGCCAAGTACAGCGGCTTACCGGGAGAATCGCCGCACTGAACCGCTTCATCTCCCGCTCTACCGACAAGTGCCTCCCGTTCTACCAGCTGCTCCGGGCTAACAAACGGTTCGAGTGGGACGAGAAGTGCGAGGAAGCCCTCCGGCAGCTGAAGGAATACATATCTACTCCTCCCGTCCTGTCCAAACCAGAGGAAGGGGAAACCCTCTGCCTCTACATCGCCATCTCTACGTCGGCAGTCAGCGGGGTACTAGTGCGGGAAGACCGCGGCGACCAGAGACCCATCTCCTACATCAGCAAGTCCTTAGACGACGCGGAGAGCAGGTACCCGACTCTGGAGAAGCTCGCCTTGGCAGTGGTCGTCGCAGCTAGGAAGCTCCGGCCTTACTTCCAATCCCATACGATAGCCGTCCTAAGTACGTACCCCCTCAGGACCATCCTCCACAGCCCGAGCCGGTCCGGCCGGATAATGAAGTGGGCTGTCGAGCTGAGCGAGTACGACATCGAGTACCGGGGTCGGACCGCGATCAAATCTCAAGCGCTGGCCGACTTCCTAGTTGAGTTGGCACCCGAGCTGGCAGTCAGCGAGGTGTCCGAAGTGTGGACCCTGCACGTCGACGGATCGGCCTCCAAGCACGGGTCCGGCGTCGGCATACGCCTCGAATCCCCGACCAAGGAGATTCTCGAGCAGTCCTTCCGCCTAGCCTTCCCGGCATCGAACAACGAGGCCGAGTACGAAGCTTTGATTGCCGGCCTGCGCCTGGCCAAAGAGGTCGGCGCAAAGAAAATCCGAGCTTACTGCGACTCCCAGCTCGTTGCCAATCAATTCAGCGGGGAGTACGAGGCCAAGAATGATCGCATGGACGCCTACCTCAAGGTGACTCAAGGCATGGCCGCAGACTTCTCCGAGTTCACCCTGACAAAGATCCCCCGAGGCGATAACACTTCCGCAGACGCCCTCGCAGCACTAGCCTCCACCTCGGCTCCAGAGCAACGACGGGTAATCCCGGTGGAAAGTGAAACAACCGCACCCATTTTTTTTTTTTTTTTTTTTTGCAATTAATTATTAAAATTCCCATAAATAATAATAACTAAACCTCACCAAATAATTTCCGGTTCAAGATTATAAATCCGAATAATCAAGATCATAAATTACTAAATAAAATAATCAAATAAACGACAAGTCTAGATCACCCCCTCTTCCTCGCCCTGATTCCACGGTCACACTTTCTCATTTCTTGCATCAATTAAAATATAAGAGATGCATAAGTATTTCGACAAATACTTAGTGAGACAATCCTCCCATCTACAGGCTAACAAATAATTAAGATAATTAATATAGACTATCACGAAAAATACCGAATAAATCAAACATTTCATGAAACACTCGATCTAGACCCTCCGAGATCGTAAACGGCCTATAATCACGAAATCACACCAATTATCAAAATTATTTAATTACGCCTATGGTCCTGCACTCACCTTATTCCCGCACAGAAAGTTTCACGAGAAAATTCAGCAATTTTCTAGAACTCCCCGGGATGAATAACCTTCTATTAAACCACCTAGAAATAAAAACAATAAAATAATCAAAAACAAATCAACACACTCGATACGCTTAATCGATACGGTTATTAAACCGGTCTAAACCGGAAGAAATCAACACGTTCGTCGACTTCCCATCACCGGAGCAGCGACTACCGGACTATCACCAACGGCAGCCGAACCCCGGGAAGAAGAGGAGGAGAGGGATGCGCCCATCTACCACCGCCGGCGCCGGAGATCTCTCCTCAAGGGCCCCCCTTAGCCCCGCCGTCCCGGAGCTCCGGCCGAGGGATCTCTCCACACGTAGGGCCACCGCCTGCGACCGCCAAACCGACGACACCTAAGCCGGGATTGATCTGCGAAACCAACAGGGCGAGAAGCCAGCCACACACCCTCCGAACGGCCACCACCACCGCCTCGACCCGTCGCAAACACCACCGCCTCGACCCCAACACCACACGAATCAACTAAGGAGAGGGAGAGAAGGGTTCTTACCGTTGACGACGAGGGCTGACGGCTAGGTTAATTGCACAAGCTCTTGGAGAGGGAGATACATACGGTTATATAAACCTATGTGTGTGGGATCTATTTTTTTTTGACCCCAAACTCCCAAAATTATCAATTAAACCCACCCAGAACAATTGATTTTTCGCGAAATTAACCTCAAACTTCTAATATTCAATTTCAACCTCACAATTGAATTAGGGATGTTACAATTCTCCCCCACTAACATAGATTCGTCCTCGAATCTAACCTCCAGCTAACATCCACAACATAGCACAACCGCTATTCCAACTCAGCGTCGCACGACCGCTCTTCCAACTCTACCAACAACGGTATCACGGATCAACACCATAGTGCCATAGTTCCCTACTTGGTTTGGCCAACCACTCCAACACCCGGGAGTACAACGACTTCACGACCCAACACCATGGATCGGTCCGTCTAACGCATAGAGAGCCAGACAACGGCAATCTCTCTAGTGACCTGTCTCACCAATCAGGAATCACGTCGAAACCCAACCGGCCAGGCACACTCGGCAGTGACTCACCAGTGCACTCCGATGCTGCTATATGGGGCCACCACCCCGTGCCAAACCAATCCGGAACTATCAGCCTTATGCGGCTACCAAACACCTAGTATCCGCACTCCCGCTATCGGACCACTACCACTAGTAGCCCGCCAACCTGTCTACTAATCCCCTAGTAAACCCACCACTCAACATATTCAATGAAAACACCTTTTTATTGAATAATCAAAAGCTCCAAAGTACATCGATTAATTATAACACCATAAAATAGACGAGTACAACAACGCAATAACTCCCAAAATCCCAACACCATGGTTACAACGATATGGAAACAACCCGGCTAACCCTCCAGTTTGCCGAACCACTTGGGAAATTTGCGCTTCAACTTCGCTTCCGGCTCCCAAGTCACCTCCTCGGCTCCATTGCAGTCCCACAACACCTGCATCTCAGGAACCTTCTTCCTCCTGATCACTCTCACCCGACGATCTAGGACTCTCAGAGGCCTCGCCTCCACCACCATGCTCGGTGTCAAATCTGATGGCACCCCCGTGACCACCTGATCATCCTTGTGCAAACATTTCTTCAACATCGACACGTGGAACACCTTGTGAAATGCCTGCATAGACTCCGGCAACTCTAACCGATAAGCCACCGGTCCGACCCGCTCCAGCACCCTGACGGGACCCATATACCGTGGACTCAACTTCGTCTCGGAAATGGACCTGTTCGGACCCCTCAACATGGCCATTTTCAGGTAGACCAAATCGCCAACTGCGAACTCCAGCTCCTTCCTACGCCGATCTGCGTAGCTTTTCTGACGATCTTGAGCTTCCTTCATGTTCAACTTCACAATCCGGACTTTCTCAGTCGTCTCTTGCACAAAGTCAGCTCCCAACAGGCTCCTCTCCCCCACTTGTGTCCAACATAACGGGGTCCTGCAAGGTCTACCATACAACGCCTCAAATGGTGCCATGCCGATACTAGCCTGGTAGCTGTTATTGTACGCAAACTCCACTAGATTCAGATGATCCGCCCAATGTCCACCCCAATCCAACACACACATCCTCAACAGATCCTCCAACGTCTGGATAGTCCTCTCCGACTGCCCATCGGTCTGGGGATGATAAGCTGTACTCATGTGTACCTTAGTGCCCATCTCCTTCTGGAAAGCGCCCCAGAACAGCGAGGAGAACTTCGGATCTCGATCTGACACTATACTCACCGGTACCCCATGCAGCTTCACAATCTCCCTGACGTACCTCTTGGCCAACACTTCCGCACCGTCGGTCTTTTTTATGGCCAAGAAGTGCGCAGACTTGGTCAACCTATCGACGATGACCCAAATAGCGTCATTGGTTCGCGAAACCGGCAGACCCACCACGAAATCCATGGTGATCATGTCCCACTTCCACTCCGGAATGGGTAAACTCCTCAACAACCCGCTCGGAACCTGATGCTCAGCCTTCACCAACTGACAGGTATCACACCCCGCAACCCAGTTGGCAACATCCTTCTTCATCCCTACCCACTGGTAATACCGTTTGAGGTCACGGTACATCTTGGTAGCTCCTGGATGAATAGAGAAACGGCTCTGATGTGCTTCCCTCAGGATTTCCTGCCTCAGCACTTCGTCCTTCGGTACACACACCCTGCCCCTCAAAAGGATAGTTCCATTGCTGGATAACTCATACTCAGACCGCTCTGCCCTGCCAGCCTGCATTAATTCCTCATCCAACTGCTGTGCTACCCGCACCCTAGTCAGAATGTCCGCCTGATCCACCGCCTCTAAACCCAACGGCTCAGGTTCCTCAGACACAGCACACAGTCTCAGGGCACTCACCATGCCTACCAACGCCTCGGTATCTCGCTCAGTGTCTAAAATAACCCGCTTCCTGCTCAAAGCATCGGCTACAAGATTCGCTTTACCCGGATGGTAAGCTATCTCCAGGTCATAATCCGCAACAAGCTCCATCCATCGCCTCTGTCGCAGATTCAGCTCCGGCTGGGTAAAGATGTACTTCAGACTTTTGTGGTCTGTGAACACCTGAACCTTACCGCCATACAGATAAGACCTCCAGATCTTCAATGCAAACACCACTGCAGCCATCTCAAGATCGTGAGTAGGATAATTGCATTCATGTTTCCTCAGCTGCCTGGAAGCATATGCGATTACCTTACCCTGCTGCATCAATACACAACCGAGCCCCAGCCTGGACGCGTCTGTGAACACAACATATGGCTCATCCTGCTTAGGCAAGGCTAACACCGGAGTACTCACCAGCATCTCCTTGAGCTTCACAAAGCTCTCCTCACACTGGTCCGACCACACGAAAGGAACGTCCTTCCCGGTCAACTTGGTCATGGCCTGCGCCATACTAGCAAACCCCTTGACGAACCTCCTGTAATAACCCGCCAGACCCAGAAAACTGCGAATCTCCGAGGCATTCTTCGGTCTCGGCCACTCCTCAATCGAGCGAATCTTCTCCGGATCCACTGAAACACCACGATCCGATACGACGTGCCCCAGAAATCCGATCTCCCGCTGCCAGAAACTACACTTGCTCAGCTTAGCGAACAACTTCTGCTCCCGTAGCTTCTCCAGAACTTTCCTCAGGTGAACCATGTGCTCCTCAGGACTCTTCGAATACACTAGAATGTCGTCGATGAAAATGATGACGAACTCATCCAGATACTCCTGGAACACGCCGTTCATCAACCTCATAAACGCAGCCGGTGCATTCGTCAACCCAAACGGCATCACCACAAACTCGTAGTGCCCGTATCTCGTCCTGAAAGCCGTCTTCCTGATGTCCGTCTCCGCTATCGGGATCTGATGATAACCCGATGCCAAATCAATCTTAGAGAACCACGAAGCACCCTGCAACTGATCTAACAACTCATCGATCCTCGGTAATGGGTACTTGTTCTTCACAGTAACCCGGTTCAGCCCCCGATAATCAATGCACAACCGGAAGCTCCCATCCTTCTTCTTGACGAACAGTACCGGTGCACCCCACGGAGAACTGCTCGGTCTAATGAAACCCTTTTCCAACAACTCCTCGAGCTGCTTCTTAAGCTCAGCCATCTCCGCTGGAGCCATCCTGTAAGGAGCCTTAGACAACGGGGTCGTCCCCGGCTCTAACTCAATGGTAAAAGGGTCCGACCTGGATGGTGGTAACCCGCTCAACTGCTGGAACACATCCTCGAACTCCCAGACCACCTCAATATCCCGCACCGCTGACTCCCCAACCTCACCAGGTATCGAAATGGTAGCCAAGTAGGCCTCACAACCCTGTTCGATCAAGCGCTCCGCTTGAACCGCGGAAACGACGATGCCTCCCGGCACCGGTCTCACTCCCTGATAAACCAGTCTTCTGTTAGCATGCTCGAAAACCACACGACCCCGGTGACAATCCAAATGAGCCTTGAACTTTCCCAGCCAGTCCATACCCAAAATGATGTCATAGAGTTCCACTGGGCACACTATCAAATCCGCTGGCATCAGCTTTCCGGCGATAAGAATGTCAACATTCTCCACACAGCCCTGAGTCCTCAACAAGCGACCCCCAGCAACTCTCACCACACCCGAGTGGTCCCCACACAACTCTTGGATACCGCTCCCCGACACCCAATCCGGTGTGGCAAAACTGTGGGACGCTCCGGAGTCAAACAACACATGTGACTCTACCCCAGCCACATTAAGGGTCCCTAAGCACGAAAAGGTTTCACGGCAAATAGCAAACACCAATTACAGAGCGAGTAACTGAAATTACAATCAAACAAAAACATAATTAAGGTAACTAACCAGTAATCGGTCTGCTGCAGCTCGCCTCGCCTGACTCCGCGCCTATGGTGAACACCCTCGGTGCCCCTGCGGCCCGTTTCGGAGGCGGTGCCTCGATCCTCACAAACGGCTGAGCCAACTTCGGACAATCCTTCCTGAGGTGACCGGGTTCCTTGCAATGAAAGCACACCGGGCCCCCTCGAGAACAATCCGCCACGCGATGTCCATGGGCTCCGCACCCGAAACAACGTGGCCCAGAACCCGCTTCCCTGGAAGTATCCTCCCACTTCCTCTTCTGTCCCTGCTGCTGACCAGACCTACCGCCCTTGCTCGGAGCAACACTCTGACTTTGAGACCGTCGCGGAGCCTCTGGTACTGCAGCCTTTAAGCTAGCCTCCTGCCTCATCCCCTCCTCAAGCTGCGCTGCACACTCCACCAGTTCGGATACCGACTCGAACTTGCGGACTATGCACCGATTCCTGAGATCGATACGCATACCTCGCATGAAAGCACCAATCAACTCATACTCGGTATCTGCACCCCGACCAGCAAACCGCTTCAGCCGGTTAAACTCGGCCTCGTACTCTCGGACCGAACGAATCCCCTGTGACAAGTACAGAAACTCCGCCTGTAACCTGTCGCGAGCCTCCCGCGGAAAATACTTGAGATCGAACTCCCTCCGGAACTCGTCCCAAGGCAACACTACTCCCGCCCTCCTCGCAGCAACACCCTGCCACCACTCATGTGCATCTCCCTCCAGATAATGCACCGCCAAGTCAACCCTATACTCCTCAGGGCATCTGATCGACTGGAAGTTCCTCTCCAACCTGGACCTCCACTCATCAGACTCAATCGGTCGAGCACCACCACTGAAAAACTTGGTGCCCAACCTCTGCATATGCTCCATCACCCTCAGGTACGACGGAACCACTGGCTCGGCCTCAGCAACCACTCCCGGAACTCCCGGAGCAACAACACCCGGCATCGCGGCAACCCCCTGTGGCGCCACTGGAGCTGGAGCCGGTACCACACCAGGTAACCTCTCCAAGAGCTGGGCCAACATGCCCAAAACAGCCGCCATCGGGTTCGGGCCCGCACCAGCCTGAGCACCACCCGGCGCCGGCATCGCACCATACACGGCCGCTGGCTCCGACTGACTTTCCCCCTCGGCGTGATCATACGCCCCCTGCTCCACCGTGACACTCTGCGTCACATTCGCAGCTGCTCTGCCACCTCTACCACCTCTGCCACCTCTGCCGCCACGGCCTGTTCTGCCGCCCCGACCACGGCCGCCGCGACCACCCCGACCTCTGAGACCTTGCCCAACGCTATCAGAATCAACCATCTTAAATAACCACTTGTTACTAATTGACAACAGCAATAGTAAAACAAACACGAGTCTTACCGTGGAATCTCATTGAAGGCTCGAAGAGGATGATCTAGAACTTCAACTCAACAGTTGACTAACTCCCATAGACAGTTCTAATAGCGGAAATTTTTTTTTTTAAAACTGTCCTAGAACCGTAAATGCTCTGATACCAAATTGAAACAACCGCACCCATTTTTTTTTTTTTTTTTTTTTGCAATTAATTATTAAAATTCCCATAAATAATAATAACTAAACCTCACCAAATAATTTCCGGTTCAAGATTATAAATCCGAATAATCAAGATCATAAATTACTAAATAAAATAATCAAATAAACGACAAGTCTAGATCACCCCCTCTTCCTCGCCCTGATTCCACGGTCACACTTTCTCATTTCCTGCATCAATTAAAATATAAGAGATGCATAAGTATTTCGACAAATACTTAGTGAGACAATCCTCCCATCTACAGGCTAACAAATAATTAAGATAATTAATATAGACTATCACGAAAAATACCGAATAAATCAAACATTTCATGAAACACTCGATCTAGACCCTCCGAGATCGTAAACGGCCTATAATCACGAAATCACACCAATTATCAAAATTATTTAATTACGCCTATGGTCCTGCACTCACCTTATTCCCGCACAGAAAGTTTCACGAGAAAATTCAGCAATTTTCTAGAACTCCCCGGGATGAATAACCTTCTATTAAACCACCTAGAAATAAAAACAATAAAATAATCAAAAACAAATCAACACACTCGATACGCTTAATCGATACGGTTATTAAACCGGTCTAAACCGGAAGAAATCAACACGTTCGTCGACTTCCCATCACCGGAGCAGCGACTACCGGACTATCACCAACGGCAGCCGAACCCCGGGAAGAAGAGGAGGAGAGGGATGCGCCCATCTACCACCGCCGGCGCCGGAGATCTCTCCTCAAGGGCCCCCCTTAGCCCCGCCGTCCCGGAGCTCCGGCCGAGGGATCTCTCCACACGTAGGGCCACCGCCTGCGACCGCCAAACCGACGACACCTAAGCCGGGATTGATCTGCGAAACCAACAGGGCGAGAAGCCAGCCACACACCCTCCGAACGGCCACCACCACCGCCTCGACCCGTCGCAAACACCACCGCCTCGACCCCAACACCACACGAATCAACTAAGGAGAGGGAGAGAAGGGTTCTTACCGTTGACGACGAGGGCTGACGGCTAGGTTAATTGCACAAGCTCTTGGAGAGGGAGATACATACGGTTATATAAACCTATGTGTGTGGGATCTATTTTTTTTTTGACCCCAAACTCCCAAAATTATCAATTAAACCCACCCAGAACAATTGATTTTTCGCGAAATTAACCTCAAACTTCTAATATTCAATTTCAACCTCACAATTGAATTAGGGATGTTACAGAAAGTATCGACCTCCCCAGCATCGAGCTGCCAAAGGGAGCCTATCTGATCGGTCCCCAGGTCGCGGACCCTGACGAAGACGCCCAACCTCCCGAGAACCTACCACCGCCCCCGGCCGAGCGCGAACTGCCGGACTGGCGAATCGACCTGCTGCTATATATCGCAGACGGCGTCCTTCCCGCAGATCGGTGGACCGCCCGACGGCTAAGAAAGAAGTGTGCCCGATACACGATGCTGGACGGCAATCTGTTCCGGTGGAGCGCCTCGGGAATCTTGCTCGGGTGCCTCCACGGGCAGGAAACCTTCGACGTAATGAAAGAGATGCACGAAGGTGCCGACGGAAACCACTCCAGCGGCCGGGCTCTCGCCCTGCGAATCCGGAACCAAGGGCACTACTGGCCAACAATGCTGCAGGATTGTGAAAAATTCGCAGCCCGGTGCGAGAAGTGCCAGCGTCACGGCACACTCATTCACTGCCCTACCGAGCTCCTCACCACTGCGGTAGCACCCTACCCCTTCATGCGATGGGCCATGGACATAGTCGGACCCCTACCCCGATCTCGGCAAAAGCGCTTCATTCTGGTCATGACCGACTACTTCACCAAGTGGGTCGAAGCCGAAGCTTACGCCAAAATCACGGCAGAAGACGTCCGGAAATTCGTCTGGAAGTTCGTCATCTGCCGGCACGGACTGCCCTACGAGATCGTGACCGACAACGGTGCCCAGTTCACGTCGGCCCTCTTCGAAGGCTTCTGCGCGAAGTGGAAAATCAGGCTGAGCAAGTCCACCCCGAGATATCCACAAGGGAATGGACAAGCCGAAGCCACCAATAAGACCATCCTCGACGGCCTCAAAAAGCGGCTAGACGACAAGAAGGGGTCCTGGGCCGATGAGCTCGACGGAGTCCTCTGGTCCCATCGCACAACGCCGAAGACGTCGACAGGACGCACACCGTTCAGCCTCTCTCACGGAATGGAGGCAATGGCCCCCTCTGAGGTTGGGCTCCCCACTCCTCGCCGCGCTATGCTCACCCAGCAGCCCGCCCTGAACGACACCATCCTCCTCAGCGAGCTGGACTTCCTTGAGGAACAACGGGACCATTCCCTCCTTCGAATCCAAAACTACCAGCAGCTCGCCTCCAAGTACTACAACAAGAGGGTTCGAGGCAGGTTCTTTACCGAAGGAGACCTGGTCCTCCGCAAAGTCTTCGAAAACACCGCCGAGCTGAACGCGGGCAAGCTCGGTGCACATTGGGAGGGCCCTTACCTTATCTCCAAGGTCGTCAAGCCCGGCGTATACGAGCTAGTCACGATGGCCGGCGACGCAGTCCCGCGCTCATGGAATTCGATCAACCTCAAACGGTTCTACTATTAAGCCCCCGGGCTCCAATCCGCTCTCCGCTTTTGTAAACAAACGAACTACGATTGGCTTGATCCCTTCTACTAAAGGGTACGTAGGCAACCCCTAACCAGGGCTCAGCTATTAATCTAATAAAACCTTTTAGACAAAGGAAAACGGTCCCCGACCTGCGCACAAGAGCCGAGCTCCAAACGCTCAAACGCTCCCGAGCTCCAAACGCTCGCACTACAAAAAAAAAAAAAAAAAAAAAAAAAAAAAAAAAAAGCCGAGCTCCAAACGTTCGCACTACAAAAAAAAAAAAACCGAGCTCCAAACGCTCGCACTACAAAAAAAAAAAAAAAAAAAAAAAGCCGAGCTCCAAACGCTCGCACTACAAAAAAAAAAAAAGCCGAGCTCCAAACGTTCGCACTACAAAAAAAAAAGCCGAGCTCCAAACGCTCGCACTACAAAAAAAAAAAAGCCGAGCTCCAAACGCTCGCACTACAAAAAAAAAAAAGCCGAGCTCCAAACGCTCGCACTACAAAAAAAAGGGGACCGAGCTCCGGTGCTCGCTCTCCCCGGCACACAAGTTATAAGTGCCAAAGCCGGGCCCCAGGGCTCGCACCTCTACTAGACACACAAGCATTAAGTGTCTCTAAGCCGGGCTCGCTACCCGCACCAAAAAAACAAGGTACACAAGCAATAAGTGCCTTAAGCCGAGATTACCTCGCACCCAATACAAGAGCACGGTCCACGACCTGCTTACTTGACAGAGTACGGTTTACGACCTACTCTACCGATCAAAAAAGCCTCGAAATGGCATTTACACAAAAAAAAAGGGGGCCAACGGCCTCTTTCATTATACAAAAGGGCCAACGGCCTCGTTTATTACAAAAAGGGCCCACGGCCTAATGATTACAACAGCCTCGAAACGGCACTTACAAAAAAAAAAAAAAGGAGAAGAAAGGGCCAACGGCCTCGATTATCACAAAAGGGCCAACGGCCTCGTCTGTTATAAAAATGGCCCACGGCCTAGTCGTTACAAAAGCCTCGAAACGGCACTTACAAAAAAAAGAGGGGCCAACGGCCTGCTCTTTGCATAAACGGCCTACGGCCCAGTCCTTACAAAAAGAAACGGCCTACGGCCCAGTCTACAAAAAGAAAACAAAAAGGAAAAAAGTTTTTACAAGGCCGCATCGGCCGGTCGGTCTTCCCTCCCGTCAGCACGGGTACCATCTAAATCAGCCGGGGCCACCATCCTCGCGTTGGTCCCGTACTCACCAAGGAAGGGCTGCCCAGACCCCTCTTCCTCAACCACGACTCCACCGGGTGGCACGTCGGTTCCGGTCTCACCGGACGGCGCGTCCGTATCGGCCTCAGCGGCAGACAGGACCGAGGGATCTGCTTGCACAATCCCAGCAGCTTCGGGGACTCCCTCGTCAGCAGACGGGATCGAGGGATCTGCTTGGACGGTCTCAGCGACCGCAAGAACGTCCTCAGCAGCCAGCGGAGCCTCCAAGGTCAGATCCACCACGGGGGTGCTAGAGGGAGCGACAGGTATAATGTGCTCAAGCAGAACGCCGTGAGCACGGTCCAGAGGGATTTCCAGATCCTCCGGGGTCAAATCCGGAAAGTCCATCCCGTCCAGTACGGCACCGAATGCCGCCTCGTCCTCGTCCAGCTTCTGATACCGGTAGAACGGTACCGACACCCCGTCCTCTGCTTCCATCCTCTTGAGGCAGGCCTTTACGCCGGTCACCTGGCTGTACAGAAGGTGAGGCTCTAAGGCCCGGCGGCGCCCGTCCAGGTGGGCGCGGATCTTCTCCATCTTCGCGGACCACTTCCGGTTCCGCGCTTCCCACCGGGCTGACACCCGATCGCTCTCCGCAGCCACGGCCACCTTGGCCCGGCCTATGGCGGATTCCAGCCCCTTCACCCTGGAGCGGAGTGTCTCCCGCTCCCCCTTCAGGAGCCCGTTCTCCTCCTCGAGCCCCGACGCCCGATCCCACCCAGCTGCAGCACGGTCCCTCTCGGCCTCTAGTGCAGACTGCAGGCTGGCCACCTCGACCGCCCGGGCTCTTAACCGCACCGCCTCCTCTTCCAGCGCCGCAGATCGGGCCTTCTCATCTCTCAGCTCCTTCTCGAGCCCGTGGAGACGGGTAGACTGGATCTGCGAGCTGGACTCCCGGCACTCCCGGAGGAAGTTAATCGAGGCGGCCTGCTCGGCGAGCCTCTTCTCGTAGGCCTCCGCCAGAAAGGCACTAAGGGCCATCGTCTGCATTAAACAAATTGTTAACAAAGACGCGCAACAAGTCTAGCTAAAAGCAGTTAGACCAGAGCAGAAGCTTACCCGAGCTGCGGATCGCGCCACCTGACGGAAGGTGTCGGACTCCGCCATCTCCAGCGGGACGAAGTGCGGGTACCTCCGCCCGAACATCATGGCCTGCGCCAGCTCGGCGCACTCGTCCGGATCGACGATTACCTGGTTGCTTCCATCCTCGTGGGTAAAGGAGAAGCTGTAGTCCCGAGGCCCATCGTCGGAACCTCCCGAGGCGCCGCCCACTTCGGCGCTGCGACCCTCGGCCTCCTGCACAGCAGCAGGATCCTCCGCGACGACGGTCGTCTCGCCGACCCCATCGCCCCCTCGAGCCCGGGTCTCATCGACCCCCCCTGCCGGCACGACGGCCAAAGGCACCTCGGGCTCCGGCCCGGGCAGTGTAGGCCGGATGACCTCCCGACCCCCGGAAGAGGACTCTCCCGTCCTCCCCTTCTTTCTGCCGGTCTCCCCACCGGCAGCCCGGTCTTCCCTCCTCTTCGAGGGAGTCGCCGCGGAGGAATCCCCCGCAACCCGTGGTGCCGGGTCTCGCCTGACCGGCACCTCGGGTATCGGCGGCGGCGGTGCAACAAACGAGTCCGCGTACTGCGGATTGGCAAACCTCGCTCTACCTGCGAAGGAAGAACCGTTAATTCGGCAAAAAAAAAAAAAAAAAAAAAAAAAAAAAAAAAAAAAAAACCACCTCCGGTCATTGCAGCTTCGATTCTCGCAGCGGTGAAGGACTTCCACTCTCTCCGACGCACTGTCCTGAGCACGGCAAGTAGACCTGCGTAGTCCGGTAGCTTGAATCTGGAGGAGTGAGGGCCTGAAGAGCAAGACAAAAAAAAAAAAAATCATCAGTCAGACAACCAAAGAGGAGAAGTCAGCTCGACCTGCAAATCCCTACCCGGGGAAAAATTCCAATCCCGGGTGTATCTCGCCAACGGATCGAGCCCAGCCACGGCGGTAGCCCGGACGTAGAAGTAGCTGCGAGACCAGTCCTCGACCTTCGACAGCTTGCTCGCCCTAGACCCCGAGCTAGCCCTGGGCGTTCTGTCCATAACCGAAGTCCATACCCGAACCCGAACCGAATAAACCGAACCATATACTACTTCGGTTGTAGTGATATAACCGATCGGGTTTTGATCTCAAGTTACTTTGGATATGGTTCGGTTCGGTTAAAACCATATAACCGAACAATAACCGAACCATCGATTATAACCAATAGGGCATAATACACTTTGTCGATTGAGTTTCTTCATCGTTTTCCTTACCCAACTACTAAAACCCAAAAAAATAATAACAAAGCACTTTAGATCCTTCATCTTCTTCGAGCTTTCCTTCTCCTCCTTCTGAGATTTCTAGAAATCGATCTCAGGTATGACTTCGAGCTTTCCTTCTCCTCCTTCATCTCTCTTTACCTCTTGATTTGTTCGAGCTAATTTTAGGGATTTTGATTTTCTCGATTAAGGTATATTTCATGATTGACTTGTTCGATCTGTGTTTTTATGTGGCTGTTTTACCGTATATTCATAATAACTTCATGGATTTGCTTTTGATTTTGAGTTTTTTTTTAAATCTCTATCTCCCCTGCGTCAAATTGGTTTCCCCCTACAACTTTGGAGAATAACTCTGATTCTCGTGTCTCGGATATTGCGATGGCCGAACTGAACTAGATTAACTATGATTCTCTGAATTTTTCGTATTGTATATGTTCTTTTTTGTTATCTTCTTTGTTCTTTTCATGTTCTAACTTTCAATATGCCTCTGTTGTGTATTGTTTTCAGATGGATTCATCAACTCATTCGTTTTTCTTCCTTGTCACTTGCATTGCATAGCTTATAAGCTTCGTTTTTCTTCCTTGTCATTCGTTTTTACATTGTTTCAATTGTCTTATTTCTGTCTTGCTTTCAATATGCTTTGTTGTAAACCTTGTTTGATGTCACAGGTCTGATTCTGAAGGTTCTTGCCTCTTGGTTCTCTCTTATTCTGAAGATAAATCGTTCTTTGATGTCACAGACTCTCTTTTTATTACCAGATCTGATGAACTTGCTATGTTTAACTTCGGATTTTTGGTTATTTTAGTTGCAAACATGTACTTCGGTTGGAAATAACCGAACCGAAACCGAATCCATTGATATTTCGGTTACAATTGGATTTTACATACACTTAGGAAACCGAACCGAACCCGAACACATCCGAACCGAACCCGAACCGAACATCAATAATATCCAAATGGACCCTAGACCTCTACACCCGAATAACCGAACAACCAAATAAACCGAACCGAACCCGAATGGACATCCGAACGCCCAGGACTACCCCGAGCTGGGTGCCTCCAGAACGTTCGCCGCGGGCTTGAAAGCGGCATAGAAGGTCCCATGAATCCCGGGGTTTGCCTTCTGCTGGGTGAACGCCTCGAACATAGGCAACGTCACCTCCACGTCGCATTCGTGCCCTAGGGTCAGCAGCACGATCATCCCCTGGACCGTGGACGGGCAGACCTGCGAGAAGGCCAAGCCCCGCGCCCGGCAATACTGGACGAACAGCTCGGGGAGAGGAAGGCGCAAGCCGCACTTCTGGAAGAACGACTCGTACAAGCAGACGAAGCCCGGCCGAGGAGTCCACGGGCGCTCCTCCGCCCTGGGTACCCTGAGCTCAACGCCGGCGGAAAAACCACACAGATTCCCCAGGAGGGTCACCGACTCCGCTGTGCTCCAGGTCGGTGACCCTCCCTGCTCGTAGAGGACCAGGGGGGACCTCACCCTGGCCACTCGAGCTCCGCCTCCACGGCCGCCCTGACGGCCACCACGGTCGCCCAGACGCCCGGTTCCACCCTCAGCTTGGCCAACACCGCGACCGCCAGAGGATCTAACCACCGTCTTCGGCCGGAGATGGGTCCCCGGGAGCAACGGGGCGGCCCCCGAAGTCGAGGGGGCCAACTGTTCCCCACTGTCTGCCCCTCGTCGCGGAGAAGAGGCATGTTCGGAATCACCGGAGGAGGAACTCGGAGAATCGTTACCGCCACCACGGGACGCCGATTCTTCGCTCGACTCAACTCTGATACCGTCTAACATCGGAGCCATTGCACGGAGAGGAGGAAATCGAAAAGACAGGAAGAAAGTAGGAAGAGAAGGAGGAAATCGGAGAAAGGAGGTTACCTTAAGAGTATGCGCAGAAGGTTTTAACAGTAGGAGGAAGAAGGTTTAAATAGAGGAAGGGGGACAGTGAAGCGACGCCTGGACACGTGTCAAAAGAAGCACGGCTGCCCAAAAAACCTAATGATGACGTCTCTTCGTTTCCCCACGCCAAAAAGCAAAGGACGCCTCGATAAACGCGAAGCGTCTTTTACACGCCGCGCGTGGGCAGTCCACGCGAAAAACGAAGTGTCCTTTGTCGTCCCACGTGGTGAGCACGCGCCAACCTCCTACGGGTTTTTCGGAAAAGGCAAACACAGTTGAGCCCGGAAAGACCGTCCTAAGATGCGCCGAACTAACATTAGATCAACTTCGGCACGCTCACTTCGCCTCGCGATACCGAACTGGGGGAGGGCCTATTGTTGGAGGTGGGCCTAGCACCCCCAATTAGTTAGGCCCATCTTAGGAAAGGCCGTTCTTCGGTACGGTCACCGGACTTAATGTCACCGACCTGCAAGACCGCTCTTCAGCTCGGTAGCCGACCTGAAAGCGACGCACCCCGGGCCCGCGCTGATGCCCCGCCAGAACAGGGAGTGTCAGAAGAATAGGTGCGTGGGAGTTGGTAAGGCAGTACCCTACCCGCGTAGGGATGTGCCTTCGACCCGACGTCCCACCAACCCTACAGAGCTGACAAGGGCAGGAAGGAGCAGGTGGAGCAGAGTTGGTAAAACAGTGCACTGCTCTGCAACACGCCACGCCGAGCTCATCATGACCTCTCTCCTCGAAAGCCGGGACACGCCTCCTAGGCCACCTTACCCGCGAAAGAGGCCGCAGACGACACGTGGCCCGAGATCCCGGGGAGCAGGAAGCCGACCCCGACTATATATACCCCTCATATGTCATTAATGAGGGGGACTCTGATTTCTACTCTAGAACCTACCACAAGTTACCCGACCTCTCTCTTTGTAACAAGACAACACTTTAGAACGCCGAACTGGACGTCCTTCGGAACCAGTTCGTAATTCTAAAGCGTTTACTTCTCTCTCATCAATAAAACGAAACACGGCCCCCGGCCTACTCATATTTCTCCCGACCTGTCTTAAATGTGGTTAAATTGCTCTATTAACGAAAATCTCACCTCCCATCTCCTAATCATTCTTTAAACACACTTAGTGATCCACGGGATCAACAAAGTTGACTTCTCAAAGAAGTTCACTCTCACTAATGTAAAACATGTTCTAGAGATGCATAAAAATCTTATTTAGGGCACAATGCTAATTAGGCACGAATTCATCGTCAATTGTCAAAGCATTAGCGTGTATTGAGAAAGAATGTTGTCTATATTAAGGACGGACTGGTCCAAATTAACGTTGAGACAGTCGGACTTAAAATTAATGTAATCAACGTTGTTGACATTAATGAGAAAGAATCATTTGCTTATGATACAAAATCTCTTAATATTTGATATGAATGTTTCAGTCACATTATATTCAGATCTATGCGTAGATTGAATGAGATCCTGAGATACAAAATAAGCAAAGATGAGTGTGAGGTTTGCGTTCAAACCAAACTCACTAAAACACCACAATCGAGTGAACCTCTTGGTTTGACTCATACAAAAGGTGGTGAGAAATATTTCGTGACTTTCATTGAGAATTGTACGAAATATAGTTATGTCTAATTTGCTAAGAAGCAAATACGAGACCTTGGAAAACTCTCAAGGAGTATAAACTCGAGGTTGAAAAATCAACTCGAGAGAACTATCAACATAGTTTGAAGTGATAGAGGACATGAACATGGTATTATCCATCAAACGATTGATCCCTATTCACTGGAATCTAATGGAGTTTCATAACAAATTACCGAATTATTTGATGAACTCATTATTCCTAAAAAATCTGGGTTAGTCCAGAAATTTGGGGGAAGCATTGCTTACCACAAGTTATATCCTGAACTAAATACCACACAAAGTCACTGGAAATGTTTCATGTGAACTTTGGAAAAGTAATGTGTTTTTATACAAATACATGAAAGTGTGGGGGTGCCTAACAACCACCTAAGAAGGTGACAATCGGACCAAAAACGGTGGATTGTATCTTCATTGCATATGCACACAATGTAGTGCTGATTGCTTTCTGGTGTATAAATTAGATATACCAGACATCCAAGTAATCACGGTAACCAAGGAATGTGTCTTCCTTTGAACATGAGTTTCCGTGTAAAGGATAAGCTCTAGTACCTCACGAGTTGAGGCGAGCAATTGAGTTCTTGGGCTCTTACGCTTTTAGAGGTATCGATCGATACACATCAGTATCGATCGATGCTTGACGGGCATTGGGCCTTAGATCGAGCAATGTTGGTACTTCTGTAAAGAAGCAGAAGAGACTAAAGTTGAAATTAGTCGTATGCTGATTGGAATCACAGCAATATGAGATCTTGTAATCCATCAAATGGATGTAAAATCTGCATTTCTAAACGACCATTTAGAAGAGGAGATTTACATGAAACAACCTGAGGGTTATGTCACTCCTGAACAAGGAAAGAAAATAAATAGACTTGCAAAGTCCTTATACGAGCTTAAGTTAGCTCCTAAGCAATAGCTTGGAAAGTTTGACAACAAAGTAATGTCAAATAGCTTCCAAATCACTTATGGTGATATACATCAAAAGTACTCCAAATGGATACGTTTTGTTTATATGATGACACGGTCATTATGGAAGCAAGAAGGACATAATCCAACACACTAAGAATGTGTTTAGTGGGAGGTTTGATAGACATAAGATTAGTGGATAATCTTGTCTCAAGATCCTAGAATGTTTTGAGAACTACTCAAACAAGATTGCAATAACTCCAATTGTGATAAAATTGTGATAAAGTTGTATCACAAGTGATGTATGCAAGAATTATCGGAAGTCTAACGTACTTTTGAATCGTACTAGATCCGATTTAGCGCACTCAGTCGCTACAAGAGTAATCCAGGTCATACTTTGTGGAAAGCCATAACTAGAATTTTGAATTATTCATCGTTATATGTCGTCTCGTTTTACATCAAAGTCTGGGGGTTCAAGACATTATGTTCACCTCTTGGCCTAGTAAACCTGACAGATATTATAAGTGGATAATATTTGTTCTTGGTGGTGCAGCAGTATCCTGGAAATCTTCCAAACAAGCACTCTTGGCCTAATTAACCAAGGAGTCAAAGTTTATTGCTTTAGATGAAGCTGCAGAGGAAGCAAAATGGCTTCGAAACTTTGTGGAAGATATCCCGATGTGGGAAAAACCAGTGCCAACATTATGTGTACACTGTGAGAGTAAGTTATAAAATGGCAAATCTCGAGAATGACATAAGACCATTTAGACAAGTGATCTCAAAACGGCTGATAACTTAGCGGATCTGTTTCCAAAAAGTTAGCCTCGAGACCAAGTTAGTTAAATCATCAAAAGGAATGGGTTTAAAGCCTATAGAAAAAGATGACGTTTGACAGATACCCCACCTATGTGACTGGAGATCCCAAGATCTAGGTTCAAAGGGAAACAAAATTAAACTGATTCGAATTTGAGCACTGTGAGACTATGTCTCTGCCCAGTTCCTAGGATGATAAAACAGTGCTACCTGTGGATAGTGAGGATAAGCGTTGGCTTTTAATGATTGCATAGCTGTGTAGATAGTGGAGTGTGACAGGACACTTCTGAAAACAAGCTAATAAAATATCACCTAGTGAAGTGTGAAATGGGGCCGTTTCTAGGAGAATGAAGGATAAGGCTATATTCTCCAAATTCACTCACGAAATACCAGGAATGTTCAAGGCCAAAATGAACCCAATAGAGAACAAAGTTCTACGAGAAAGTATCTCTGTGCGATATCTATTGTATCAGTTTACATCAAAATCCGGGTGGTTCAAGACATCATGTTCACCTCCTGGCCGAGTAAACGCAACAGATATTAAAATTGTTTGGTTCAAAGCTGAAAAACGCTACCATTCAGTGATAGTTATATTTTCGTATACTCTCGAAAGTCTGTTTACGTCTAGATGAGTCTAGTCGAGTATGTCTAGTAAAAGTCTAGTCTGTACAATTTTTTCAATTGTTTAGAGTCATTTCTATTCATGTGGGGGATTATTGGAACTAATTTTTTGTCAAAGCTCGAGGGCTTGATAAAATTGTGTTAGTGTGAAAAGAAATGAGTTAAGCTTTTTCTAATGAAATGTTTTCATTGACCGAGAAATGTTTTCTCGTGTATATATTTTGGAATGGTTGTGTCATTAATTTAAATGATGAACAACATGAGAGAAGAAAAGACCACACGTGCGTCGATCGCACATTGGGCCTTGTTGGGCTCGTGGACTTTTAGAGGTATCGATCGATACTCCTAGGTATCGATCGATACCCGACGGGCCGACTTAAAAAATCGCAGCCGCTAGAATATTCTGAGGAATATTCCATATCTGTTTGGGAAAAATCCTAGCCTCTCTCCTATATATACTGGCCGATTTTCACAGGGAAAATCATTATAATAATCCTCTGATACACTAAAAACACATCCTAAAAGTTCTAACAAAAGTTTCTTCAATTCCCTACTGCTTAGAGTAAGTTTCTATTCGAGAGTATCGTAGTATAATGTTCGACAGATCTGATATCAAGTGTAGATGATACAGATTACTTTGGTTGTATCATGAGACTCATGGATCTATTAAAACCCGTCGCACTACGGGAGATTCTTAGAGTTAAGGAAAGAGATTCATCTCGCCTCCTTAGATTTATTTTATTGCTTTATCGTTTTATGAATCGTCTGTTCCTTACTGTATATTTATATAATCGTGATTAAATCTTATCATGTTTATTGTGCGAAATTTTGGTCCTACATGTTTTTGTATGCTTTGGTTTTGTGATCTTTTGCTTGTCTTTGTTTCGTTTATCGATTATATGTTAATTTTGTCTATTTTTTTTGTGTTTAGATTCCGCGATTCTAGTTAAAACTGTCGGTTTTTTCTTCAGTATGGTTTCAACTCTTGTCGGCTTTATATAATTCAAGACTTAAAAGATCAATAAAATCCTTAGATGACAAAAAAAAAAGATTATTGTGTTGAACAGTTGATTAAGGGGGAAAAACGATTATTGTGTTGTAATTTTTATTTTTTGGAACTATTTCATTGTGTTGTAGACTTACAACTTGTATAACGTAGTACTAAACCAATATATATACTTATTAATCTGATTTAACCAAACGTCAGTTACTTACGCCATCAACAACGAAACGAACAGAGCCTTAAAACCCATATATTTAATTAGTGAAGGAAGCTTACATGCCGACTTTTCACTCGTTAGCCAAAATCTTCAGTGGATCCAAATGAAGAAAAGACGATGAAGAAGCGGAGGAACGTGGAAGAAGTATCAGCGTCAGTGAATCGGGTTAGGAAAGAGGTGACGCATGTATTGGAGGATGTGGTGAAGAGCGCTTGAAAAAAGAAGCAGTCGATTAGGAGAGAAACGTCGGAGTGGGAGGTTGGGTATGAGTACAGGCGGTGGATATGGAGAATCAGAGAGTGAAATGGATGATATATCAGAGCAAGAAGAAGACATTAGACAGAGATGATGGTTATGATTCTCCGGCGGTCGATGAGAAAGAATGTGAAAATAAGGGTAATGGATTTGTAGGAACTGAATTGATAACATAGGGGTTAAATTGACAATTCGTATGTCAACCGTCGCTGGGAATAGTGTCGACATCAGAAAACTAATTTTCTCATTATTGTGGTCCATCAATTGGTATTACTCAATACCAAAACCGTAATTGTTGTCGCAAAATAAAAATCATTATTTCGTTCTTTAATTTTCATTTATATTTTATTAATGGTTATTATTTTAAAAAAATAATAAATACTTGAATTAATTTTATGTACCAAGTTTTTTTTAATAATCCATTTTATATTAGAATGCACAAAATGCATAATTACACCTAGATTAGTTTTTATATTCGTTATTTAACAAAATTTATTAATTTTTTTTTCAATTGAATGTAAAATTAATTAAAAAAAAAACGTATTTACAATGAATATATATTTAACTGAAATTTGAAAAGTTTGCTTAATAAGAACACCAAAACACTAATTTGAAGTTGTGAAAAATCCTCTTAGCGAGTAGCCAACCAAGCTTGCATTGCTTCTTCGTATTTTCCATCTCCCAATCTTCGTATAGACGTTAATCTATTACGAACTTGCTTGTCGATATATTAGATTAATCATGTTAGATGAGTATGAGGTTTACCATGCCTTCTTCCGTTCATTTATCTCCAAAAGGAATGAATTGTGGATTGAAAGATGTATCGTATGAGGAACCACTTGATCATGTTTTGGCCCGAGTCTGTGAGGGGATCAACAATTTCCTCCCAACTTGTCATATATCTTCCACCAATAAGTTGTCGAGTTAAGCTTGGCCACACCTCCTCCGAGAATTTCATTCAAAGAAAATATGATTTCTACTTTATAGAGTGTGGCAGAAAATACACGACCCAATAGCTCCAACATTCTAGGTGATTACTCTATCTCCCGTCGATAACATATTGTGAATAGCTAGCCATGAAATGAAATAGTATTTGGGCGTTGCGTATGGGAACCATATGCCCTTATACCACTCACGAACCAGCTGCACTGTACGAACTTGCTTGCACGTCATCTTTGAGCTGAATTTCGACTTGAATTTTTCCTCTTGCCATCACCATAAAACCACATCGTGATCTTGTGAGCTGCCTTGTTGTCGATGAGTTTGAATAGCATCTTAGATTTGGTTCAAAATCTCCATGCGATGTCGATGTCGTCGGTTAGATATAAGAACCTTCTCCACTGTTGAATGAATATCAATTCTCAGATCTATATAGCCTCTAAATCCCATAAGGTTGAGAAATTTGCCCATTGGTGTCCAGTCATCGTACCAAAAGGATGTTGAAGCACCGTTATGAACTTTGAACTTTGTAAAGGTGGATGCAAGCTCCCTATACTTTAGCATCGTCTTCCACATCTATGAGCCTAAAGACGATGTTTCTTTGACCGACCAAAGAGAGCTCTTTCTGATTAAGAACTTTCAAATCCAACCGACCCATAGCGACGAGTTTGAGGATAGAACTCGCCAAAACACTTTGAGACAACTCACCTTATTTACCACTGTGAGAGATAGTAACGCCAGCCCTTCTTCTTCTTTCGGTTTACATACATCACTCCAAACTATTTTCGCCTTCTTTGAATTTAAATCGGGACTTGACCATAGAAACACTACACATAGTTTGTCAATCTCTCCAATACACGCTTTCATAAGTCTAAAAGCAGACATCCAAAAATTCGTGAGGCTTTTGATGACTAAGTCAATTAGTCGAAGCCTTCCCGCAAAAGATAAACATCACTCGTTGTTGAACAACTAATATGAGATCTAATTTGTTCCAATAATTGCGTGTAATCACTGACTGTCATCCGCTTTGTCAGTAACGGAATACCTAAGTAACTAACTGGAAGTGTCCCCGTCTAAAAAGAAAATTGCTCAAGAATCTCTTCTCTGCTCGCCTCTGTAACCCCCTGCCATGTATAACATATATTTCTCTATGCTTATACACAGGCCCGAGGTTGCTGCAAACTCCTTAAAAACCTCAAGGATACCTTCTATTGAACGCTTATTCCCATCCGCAAAGATCATTAGGTCATCAGCGAAACAAAGATGTGTAAGTTTTAGATTCTGTCAATACATATTATATCCAAACTTCCTTTCCACCGCTGCTTTATCCAACATTTTTAAGAGCACATTCGTGCATATGACAAAGAGGTAAGGCGATAAATCACACCATTGTTTGAGTCCCCGAGTGCTTCAGAAGACACATGCGAGCTCCCCATTTACTTGAAGCGAAAAGATGACGTCGTTACGCACAACTTAATTCAATGAATGTACTTCTTCGAGAAGTTCAAAGATTGTAACGTAGATAGAAGAGAATGCCATTGAATTGAATCAAAAGCTTTTGCAATATCGATTTTCACCGCACATCGAGTCGATACCGTATCCTTATGATAATTCTTATTTACTCGATAATTGAGAAAATGTGGTTAAATGACAGAAAGTTTGGTATACACCCATTTAAAAGTCATCAGGCGTTTCGTTAACCAAACTATTTCCTAAATGTTCGTTAATGGTACGTATATTGATATTTCAATGTACATCCAAATATTGTAACAATACAAGTTTAGACTTTTATGCTAAGAAAATCAACTTCGTGCGTTTGTTGAACCATATACGTACCAGTAAAAAATTACATAAAATATATAGCTGGTATTTTAATTTCTTGAACTTTGGTAAGACCAATTCTCCATGAAAATGAAATGATTTAAATTGAAAACTTACACATAAATGTGTATGGAGGTCTTCTGGTTGGAAAGTGAGAATAATTGATGTTTCAACGTTCAATACTCATTTGACCGGACTGCAGTCCCGACTTAACTAGGGGGTCAGCAGTGCGACCGCTCCAAGGCCCGCACTCTTTTTTTTTTTTTTAATATTTTATTGCACATGGGTCCTGAAATTATTTTTTATTGTCTAAAAGGCCCAAAATTTTGTTTTTCCCAAAAATTTTGTTTTTCCTTATCCAAGAACCCCAAAATGTTTTTTTTTGCCCCAAGCCCCTAAACATATTGAACCGGTGCTGCCGGACTGGATTCGAAATATACATGTATGTCTTCAAACCAAATTACCTAAATATATGGTCATAAATACTAAAATACGAAAAATACATGCATACATTCTATCACTGAGCAATATGAGCCAAAATATCCAAATATTTGATACAAAATACTTTAATATAATATTATTTTAAAGATATTCAGCTATTTTTGGTAAATCCAGTTGAATCCGGATATCCATGGATATTGACCAATACAAATTGAGGTAATAATTTTTAGGATCCAAATCCAGATTCGGATTTCTTGTATCTGATCCGTGCCAACATTTACTAGTGAGATGTTATAATTTGTAGTTAGGTGAACAGTTACAGTGTTTAACAATCTGAGATGTGGAGTCTACTCCCTTCCTACAACTTTTCAAAGTCGGACCAAAAACTAGTGCTTCAAAGTCTACCAAATATCAGTGCTGAAGTCAAAGTCTTTCCTACAACCAATAAAGCAAAAACAACTTAAATTGCAAGTTAGATTTTACTTTTCTACATTTTTTTGTTCTACAAAGTTATTTTAATGTCTCATGCTTTATTATGTGATCTCCTGTAAACACAAAAAAAAAATTGTAAATACTCCCTCTATTTTCCAAAAGTGTTATTCTAGAGGTTTTCACACATATTAACAAAATTTATAAAAAAAAGTATTTCATCCTTTGTTAATATACTAAATAAATTTCTCTTTCTAATTAATACATTAAAATTATGTGGTTAAAACTGTATTTTTATTCAAAAATTTGCATTGAAAAAATACAAAATGATATTTTTTATAAAACAAAAACAAAACTTTATAATGACATTTTTATGAAACGGAGGGAGTAGGATATAGAGACTAATTCGTTTTTGTTTGATCTAATAATACAAAAAATTATATGTGACAAAAAGTTTCTATGTAAAGGTCATTTTTAATAGCAATAAATTAAGAAGAAAAAATTACCAAAAGAATGTTAAAAAGTAAGAAAAAAACAAAATGTGACTTTTTTTTTAGTTAGGTGAATTCTTGTCTAGACATTCCTATATATCTATCTATCTTCCTTGTTGCTCTTCTTTTTATACCTCACAATTTGTTATTAAGACATTCGTCAAGAAAATAAATATTCTCGAGCAATTTTTCTTTCTTTCAATCCTCACGATGAGCCATAAAAACAGAGGAACCTCACTATCTTCTCACAATCTTCATCATTCGGAAGAGAGAGTCCCTCTCCGATCAGATTCAGACCAGTCCTGTCTGAATTCAAGCCCAGAGTTCGATTTTTGTCTCCGTCAGAACTCAAAACAACGGTTTTCTCACGCCGACGAGCTCTTCTCCGACTGGAAAAACCTCTCTCTCACGGCCACAACTACCATCTCGAAGAAGACCGAGATTACTTCTCCGAGAAGTAGTCTCCAAACCCTAGCTGCGAATTCCGAAACAAGAGACTCTGACTCGGATGATCCAAGTTTTGGGTGTGGGTTTTGGCTTGTCCGAAGCAAATCTGCGGGGTACTCGATGAGAAACAAAAAGACAAATTCTTCTTCAGGATATCATCGGAGCAATAGTGATCCACAGAAAAAGAAGAAGAAGAGTTTGCAGAAGATTAATTCTACAGAGTTTAGGGCTCCAAGATCCACTAAAAGTCCTGCGTTGAATGTCCCATTGGCTGATATATTTTGCTTAGGCCCTGTTGTTTCCGGCAGCCGCGATCGGAGAAAATGAAGAGTGTTTTTTCTTTAATAACCCAAATCATGAACTAATTTCCAAAACTTGTGAAAAGTCGGATATTCTTACAATTTTAGAACGTTAATAGTGGTTGTTTTTTTTATTTATTGTTTAAAAGACTAAATAGAATCTTAAGGCAGAGACATTTGTACACTAAGTTTTGGAGTTTGCTATAATAATAAAGACAAACTATTGGTTGTTTAAAAGACTAAATAGAAGATGATTTAGAAATGTAATTTTCACATCTAATAGGAGGAAATATACTATTTTGTGAAATGGTTTTATCATACCGGCCAAAAAAGATCAAACCGACAAACGATCAAATAGTACAAATACTAGTCAAACAAGACACATCGATTGATCAAAACGTGTGAATTTAAAAAGCTTTTGACTAATAAGATTGACCAAAGTTGACTGAGAGATAGATGATCATTATTTGATAGTATTTTTTTTAGAGTGTTTACTTGTATTGCCGTATTAATGTAAGAACTTTTACTTACAAGAAATGACCTCTTTTAAAAACCAATTTTACAGGTTAGGTTCTTTTAGAAGTGCTATTAGTAGATGAGTAAAATAAAATAATATATATATATATATTATATATATATGGATTTACAGGTTAGGTTCTTGTTGTGCATTATATATATATATATAAAATGACATAACTACTCTTGAGTTCGAAAGATAGACAAAAGTTCTTTCGGGGCACATCTGATAAAATTGGAACGATACATAATTAGCGCAAGAATGACATGCAAAAATCAAGAAATTATCTAAATTTTAAAAGTTACAGAAAAAAAAAGATAGATAAAATATAGTTGAATTTTTGTTTATATATACTAATTCATGGTCAAAAGAATCGGAATAGTCCAATTTTTGAAAGCCCAAAACCAACGTCCAAGTAATTGAAAAAAACATTGAATTCCTTTAGAGTTTTAGTCCAATGTAATTATTATGCAAGAATAAACTATCGAACTTTGTCAAAAGAAATCAACAACCAAAATCCATTTGGAAAACTAAAAGCATACTATTTAGGGAGTTAAAAAGTTTTTAGCAGCATTGCATTTTTTTTTTTAATAACTTAGGTGATCGGGTTGAACTAGAAGACCGCCGACGGCGTATTTTTTTTTCTTAGACTTTGTTTATGAAGATTTGATTGAATAATACAACAAGATTTGACAGTAGTTTGTTAATTAGGACCTGTTTGTGTGTCTTGTTTGTTGATCCCGGGGATCACTAAGTGTGTTTAAAGAATGATTAGGAGATGGGAGGTGAGATTTTCGTTAATAGAGCAATTTAACCACATTTAAGACAGGTCGGGAGAAATATGAGTAGGCCGGGGGCCGTGTTTCGTTTTATTGATGAGAGAGAAGTAAACGTTTTAGAATTACGAACTGGTTTCGAAGGACGTCCAGTTCGGCGTTCTAAAGTGTTGTCTTGTTACAAAGAGAGAGAGGTCGGGTAACTTGTGGTAGGTGAGAGAGTAAAAATCAGAGTCCCCCTCATTAATGACATATGAGGGGTATATATAGTCGGGGTCGGCTTCCTGCTCCCCGGGATCTCGGGCCACGTGTCGTCTGCGGCCTCTTTCGCGGGTAAGGTGGCCTAGGAGGCGTGTCCCGGCTTTCGAGGAGAGAGGTCATGATGAGCTCGGCGTGGCGTGTTGCAGAGCAGTGCACTGTTTTACCAACTCTGCTCCACCTGCTCCTTCCTGCCCTTGTCAGCTCTGCAGGGTTGGTGGGACGTCGGGTCGAAGGCACATCCCTACGCGGGTAGGGTACTGCCTTACCAACTCCCACGCGCCTATTCTTCTGACACTCCCTGCTCTGGCGGGGCATCAGCGCGGGCCCGGGGTGCGTCGCTTTCAGGTCGGCTACCGAGCTGAAGAGTGGTCTTGCAGGTCGGTGATATTAAGTCCGGTGACCGTACCGAAGAACGGCCTTTCCTAAGATGGGCCTAACTAATTGGGGGTGCTAGGCCCACCTCCAACAATAGGCCCTCCCCCAGTTCGGTATCGCGAGGCGAAGTGAGCATGCCGAAGTTGATCTAATGTTAGTTCGGCGCATCTTAGGACGGTCTTTCCGTGCTCAACTGTGTTTGCCTTTTCCGAAAAACCCGTAGGAGGTTGGCGCGTGCTCACCACGTGGGACGACAAAGGACGCTTCGTTTTTCGCGTGGACTGCCCACGCGCGGCGTGCAAAAGACGCTTCGCGTTTATCGAGGCGTCCTTTGCTTTTTGGCGTGGGGAAACGAAGAGACGTCATCATTACGTTTCTGGGCGGCCGTGCTTCTTTTGACACGTGTCCAGGCGTCGCTTCACTGTCTCCCTTCTTCTATTTAAACCCCCTTTCTTCCTCCTGTGAAAACCTTCTGCGCATAACCCTAAGGTAACCCCTTCTCTCTGATTACCTCCTCTCCAATTGTTACTTTCTGTATTTTTCGACTTCCCATTCTTCGTGCAATGGCGCCGATGTTAGACGGTATTAGGGCTGAGTCGAGTGAAGACTCGGCGTCTCGCGGTGGCGGCAGCGATTCTCCAAGCTCTTCCTCCGACGGTTCCGAACGTGCTTCCCCTCCGTGTCGAGGCGCAGACAGTGGGGAACAGTCTGCTCCTTCGTCTTCGAGGGCCGCCCCGTTGCTCCCGGGGACCCATCTCCGGCCGAAGACGGTGGTTAGATCCTCTGGCGGTCGCGGTGTTGGCCAAGCTGAGGGTAGAACCGGGCATCTGGGCGACCGCGGTGGTCGTCAGGGCGGCCGTGGAGGCGAAGCTCGAGTGGCCAGGGTGAGGTCCCCCCTGGTCCCCTACGAGCAGGGAGGGTCACCGACCTGGAGCACAGCGGAGTCGGTGACTCTCCTGGGGGATCTGTGTGGCTTTCCCGCCGGCGATGAGCTCAGGGTACCCAGGGCGGAGGAGCGCCCGTGGACTCCTCGACCGGGCTTCGTCTGCTTGTACGAGTCGTCCTTCCAGAAGTGCGGCTTGCGCCTTCCTCTCCCCGAGCTGTTCGTCCAGTATTGCCGGGCGCGGGGCTTGGCCTTCTCGCAGGTCTGCCCGTCCACGATCCAGGGGATGATCGTGCTGCTGACCTTGGGGCACGAATGCGACGTGGAGGTGACGTTGCCTATGTTCGAGGCGCTCACCCAGCAGAAGGCAAACCCTGGGATTCCTGGGACCTTCTATGCCGCCTTCAAGCCCGCGGCGAACGTCCTGGAGGCGCCCAGCTCGGGGTCCAAGGCGAGCAAGCTGTCGAAGGTCGAGGACTGGTCTCGCAGCTACTTCTACATCCGGGCTACCGACGTGGCTGGGCTCAACCCGTCTATGAGATACACCCGGGATTGGAACTTTTCCCCGGGTAGGGATTTGCAGGTCGGGCTGACTTCTCCTCTCTGGCTCTGTCTGACTGTTTTTGTTTGCTTCGCTTTCAGGTCCTCATTCTTCTAGGTTCAAGCTACCGGAGTACGCAGGTATCGTCGCAGTGCTCAGGTCGGTGCGTAGGAGAGAGTGGATGTCATTCACTGCGGAGAGAATAGCAGCAGCAATGGCCGGAGGTCGGTGAAATTTCCTTTTCCTTCTTTTTTTTTTTTTTTTTTTTTTTTTTTTTTGCTGATGAGTGGCCCTATCGCAGGAAGAGCACGGTTCACCAGTCCGCTGTACGCGGACTCGTTTGTTGCACCGCCGCCGCCGATACCCGAGATGCCGGTCAGGCGAGACCCGGCACCACGGGTTGCGGGGGAGTCCTCCGCGGCGACTCCCTCGAAGAGGAGGGAAGACCGGGCTGCTGGTGGGGAGACCGGCAGGAAGAAGAGGAGGACGGGAGAGTCCTCTTCCGCAGGTCGGGAGGTCATCCGGCCTACACTGCCCGGGCCGGAGCCCGAGGTGCCTGCGGCCGACGTGCCGGCAGGGGGGGTCGATGAGACCCGGGCCCAAGGGGGCGATGAGGTCGGCGAGGCGATCGTCGTCGTGGAGGATCCTGCTGCTGTGCAGGAGGCCGAGGATCGCAGCGCCGAAGTGGGCGGCGCCTCGGGAGGTTCCGACGATGGGCCTCGGGACTACAGCTTCTCCTTCACCCACGAGGATGGAAGCAACCAGATAATCGTCGATCAGGACGAGTGCGCCGAGCTGGCGCAGGCCATGATGTTCGGGCAGAGGTACCCGCACTTCGTCCCGCTGGAGATGGCGGAGTCCGACACCTTCCGTCAGATGGCGCGATCCGCAGCTCGGGTAAGCTTCTGCTCTGGTCTAACTGCTTTTAGCTAGACTTGTTGCGCGTCTTTGTTAACTTGTTTGATGCAGACGATGGCCCTTAGTGCCTTTCTTGCGGAGGCCTATGAGAAGAGGCTTGTCGAGCAGGCCGCCTCGATTAACTTCCTCCAGGCGTGCCGGGAGTCCAGCTCGCAGATCCAGTCCACTCGTCTCCACGGGCTCGAGAAGGAGCTGAGAGATGAGAAGGCCCGATCTGCGGCGCTGGAAGAGGAGGCGGCGCGGTTAAGAGCCCGGGCGGTCGAGGTGGCCAGTCTGCAGTCTGCACTAGAGGCCGAGAGGGACCGTGCTGCAGCTGGGTGGGATCGGGCGTCGGGGCTCGAGGAGGAGAACGGGCTCCTGAAGGGGGAGCGGGAGACACTCCGCTCCAGGGTGAAGGGGCTGGAGTCCGCCATAGGCCGGGCCAAGGTGGCCGTGGCTGCGGAGAGCGACCGGGTATCAGCCCGGTGGGACGCGCGGAACCGGAAGTGGTCCGCGAAGATGGAGAAGATCCGCGCCCATCTGGACGGGCGCCGCCGGGCCTTAGAGCCTCACCTTCTGTACAGCCAGGTGACCGGCGTAAAGGCCTGCCTCAAGAGGATGGAGGCAGAGGACGGGGTGTCGGTACCGTTCTACCGGTATCAGAAGCTGGACGAGGACGAGGCGGCATTCGGTGCCGTGCTGGACGGGATAGACTTTCCGGATTTGACCCCGGAGGATCTGGAAATCCCTCTGGACCGTGCTCACGGCGTTCTGCTTGAGAACGTTATACCCGTCGCTCCCTCTAGCACCCCCGTGGTGGATCTGACCCTGGAGGCTCCGCCGGCTGCTGAGGACGTTCCAGCGGTCGCTGAGACCGTCCAAGCAGATCCCTCGATCCCGTCTGCTGACGAGGGAGTCCCCGAAGCTGCTGAGACTGTGCAAGCAGATCCCTCGGTCCTGTCTGCCGTTGAGGCCGGTACGGACGCGCCGTCCGGTGAGACCGGAACCGACGTGCCACCTGGTGGAGCCGTGGTTGGGGAAGAGGGGTCTGGGCAGCCCTTCCTTGGTGAGTACGGGACCAACGCGAGGATGGTGGCCCCGGCTGATTTAGATGGTACCCGTGCTGACGGGAGTGAAGACCGACCGGCCGATGCGGCCTTGTAAAAACTCTCTTCTTTTTTTGTTTGGTTTGCTTTTCTGCTCTTTGTAGCTTTTTTCTTCTCTTTTTTTTTTGTAAAGGCCGGGCCGTAGGCCGTTTATGTAAGGAGCAGGCCGTTGGCCCCTCTCTTTTTTTTGTAAGTGCCATTTCGAGGCTTTTGTAACGACTAGGCCGTGGGCCGTTTTTATAATAGACGAGGCCGTTGGCCCTTTTGTGATAATCGAGGCCGTTGGCCCTTTCTTCTCCTTTTTTTTTTTTTTTTTTTTTTTGTAAGTGCCGTTTCGAGGCTGTTGTAATCATTAGGCCGTGGGCCCTTTTTGTAATAAACGAGGCCGTTGGCCCTTTTGTATAATAAACGAGGCCGTTGGCCCTTTCTTCTTTTTTTTTTTTTGTAAGTGCCGTTTCGAGGCTGTTGTAATCATTAGGCCGTGGGCCCTTTTTGTAATAAACGAGGCCGTTGGCCCTTTTGTATAATAAACGAGGCCGTTGGCCCTTTCTTCTCTTTTTTTTTTTGTAAGTGCCGTTTCGAGGCTTTTTTGATCGGTAGAGTAGGTCGTAGACCGTACTCTGTCAAGTAAGCAGGTCGTGGACCGTGCTCTTGTATTGGGTGCGAGGTAATCTCGGCTTAAGGCACTTATTGCTTGTGTACCTTGTTTTTTTGGTGCGGGTAGCGAGCCCGGCTTAGAGACACTTAATGCTTGTGTGTCTAGTAGAGGTGCGAGCCCTGGGGCCCGGCTTTGGCACTTATAACTTGTGTGCCGGGGAGAGCGAGCACCGGAGCTCGGTCCCCTTTTTTTTTGTAGTGCGAGCGTTTGGAGCTCGGTTTTTTTTTTTTTTTGTAGTGCGAGCGTTTGGAGCTCGGCTTTCCCTTTTTTTTTTTTTTGGCGCGAGCGTTTGGAGCTCGACTTTCTTTTTTTTTTTTGGCGTGCGAGCGTTTGGAGCTCGGCTTTCTTTTTTTTTTTTTTTTTTTTTTGTAGTGCGAGCGTTTGGAGCTCGGGAGCGTTTGGAGCTCGGCTCTTGTAGTGCGAGCGTTTCGAGCTCGGCACTTGAGTGCGAACGTTTCGAGCTCGGCACTTGAGTGCGAGCGTTTGGAGCTCGGATTTTTTTTTTTTTTTTTTTTTTTTTTTTTTTTTTGGCGCGAGCGTTTGGAGCTCGGGAGCGTTTGGAGCTCGGGAGCGTTTGGAGCGCGGGAGCGTTTGGAGCTCGGGAGCGTTTGGAGCTCGGGAGCGTTTGGAGCTCGGGAGCGTTTGGAGCTCGGCTCTTGTAGTGCGAGCGTTTCGAGCTCGGCACTTGAGTGCGAACGTTTCGAGCTCGGCACTTGAGTGCGAGCGTTTGGAGCTCGGATTTTTTTTTTTTTTTTTTTTTTTTTTTTTTTTTTTTGGCGCGAGCGTTTGGAGCTCGGGAGCGTTTGGAGCTCGGGAGCGTTTGGAGCGCGGGAGCGTTTGGAGCTCGGGAGCGTTTGGAGCTCGGGAGCGTTTGGAGCTCGGGAGCGTTTGGAGCTCGGGAGCGTTTGGAGCTCGGGAGCGTTTGGAGCTCGGCTCTTGTGCGCAGGTCGGGGACCGTGTTCCTTTGTCTAAAAGGTTTTATTAGATTAATAACTGAGCCCTGGTTAGGGGTTGCCTACGTACCCTTTAGTAGAAGGGATCAAGCCAATCGTAGTTCGTTTGTTTACAAAGGCGGAGAGCGGATTGGAGCCCGGGGGCTTAATAGTAGAACCGTTTGAGGTTGATCGAATTCCATGAGCGCGGGACTGCGTCGCCGGCCATCGTGACTAGCTCTTATACGCCGGGCTTGACGACCTTGGAGATAAGGTAAGGGCCCTCCCAATGTGCACCGAGCTTGCCTGCGTTCAGCTCGGCGGTGTTTTCGAAGACTTTGCGGAGGACCAGGTCTCCTTCGGTAAAGAACCTGCCTCGAACCCTCTTGTTGTAGTACTTGGAGGCGAGCTGCTGGTAGTTTTGGATTCGGAGGAGGGAATGGTCCCGTTGTTCCTCAAGGAAGTCCAGCTCGCTGAGGAGGACGGTGTCGTTCAGGGCGGGCTGCTGGGTGAGCATAGCGCGGCGAGGAGTGGGGAGCCCGACCTCAGAGGGGGCCATTGCCTCCATTCCGTGAGAGAGGCTGAACGGTGTGCGTCCTGTCGACGTCTTCGGCGTTGTGCGATGGGACCAGAGGACTCCGTCGAGCTCATCGGCCCAGGACCCCTTCTTGTCGTCTAGCCGCTTTTTGAGGCCGTCGAGGATGGTCTTATTGGTGGCTTCGGCTTGTCCATTCCCTTGTGGATATCTCGGGGTGGACTTGCTCAGCCTGATTTTCCACTTCGCGCAGAAGCCTTCGAAGAGGGCCGACGTGAACTGGGCACCGTTGTCGGTCACGATCTCGTAGGGCAGTCCGTGCCGGCAGATGATGAACTTCCAGACGAATTTCCGGACGTCTTCTGCCGTGATTTTGGCGTAAGCTTCGGCTTCGACCCACTTGGTGAAGTAGTCGGTCATGACCAGAATGAAGCGCTTTTGCCGAGATCGGGGTAGGGGTCCGACTATGTCCATGGCCCATCACATGAAGGGGTAGGGTGCTACCGCAGTGGTGAGGAGCTCGGTAGGGCAGTGAATGAGTGTGCCGTGACGCTGGCACTTCTCGCACCGGGCTGCGAATTTTTCACAATCCTGCAGCATTGTTGGCCAGTAGTGCCCTTGGTTCCGGATTCGCAGGGCGAGAGCCCGGCCGCTGGAGTGGTTTCCGTCGGCACCTTCGTGCATTTCTTTCATCACGTCGAAGGTTTCCTGCCCGTGGAGGCACCCGAGCAAGATTCCCGAGGCGCTCCACCAAAACAGATTGCCGTCCAGCATCGTGTATCGGGCACACTTCTTTCTTAGCCGTCGGGCGGTCCACCGATCTGCGGGAAGGACGCCGTCTGCGATATATAGCAGCAGGTCGATTCGCCAGTCCGGCAGTTCGGGCTCGGCCGGGGGCGGTGGTAGGTTCTCGGGAGGTTGGGCGTCTTCGTCAGGGTCCGCGACCTGGGGACCGATCAGATAGGCTCCCTTTGGCAGCTCGATGCTGGGGAGGTCGATACTTTCCACCGGGATTACCCGTCGTTGCTCTGGAGCCGAGGTGGAGGCTAGTGCTGCGAGGGCGTCTGCGGAAGTGTTATCGCCTCGGGGGATCTTTGTCAGGGTGAACTCGGAGAAGTCTGCGGCCAGGCCTTGGGTCACCTTGAGGTAGGCGTCCATGCGATCATTCTTGGCCTCGTACTCCCCGCTGAATTGATTGGCAACGAGCTGGGAGTCGCAGTAAGCTCGGATTTTCTTTGCGCCGACCTCTTTGGCCAGGCGCAGGCCGGCAATCAAAGCTTCGTACTCAGCCTCGTTGTTCGATGCCGGGAAGGCTAGGCGGAAGGACTTGCTGATGTAGGAGATAGGTCTCTGGTCGCCGCGGTCTTCCCGCACTAGTACCCCGCTGACTGCCGACGTAGAGATGGCGATGTAGAGGCAGAGGGTTTCCCCTTCCTCTGGTTTGGACAGGACGGGAGGAGTAGATATGTACTCCTTCAGCTGCTGGAGGGCTTCCTCGCACTTCTCGTCCCACTCGAACCGTTTGTTAGCCCGGAGCAGCTGGTAGAACGGGAGGCACTTGTCGGTAGAGCGGGAGATGAAGCGGTTCAGTGCGGCGATTCTCCCGGTAAGCCGCTGTACTTGGCGCGTGCTCTCAGGGGATTTGAGCTCGGTGATCGCCCGGATCTGCTTTGGGTTGGCTTCGATCCCGCGCTGGGTGATGATATAGCCGAGGAATTCGCCCGAGGTGACGCCGAAAGAACACTTGGCCGGGTTCAGCTTCATGTTGTATTCGTTCAGCGTCCGGAAGCAAGAGCGGAGATGGGCGACGTGGTCGGCGGCGACCAGAGATTTCACCAGCATGTCGTCTATGTACACCTCCATAGTGCGGCCTATTTGGTCGGCGAACATCCGGTTGACGAGCCGCTGGTAGGTGGCCCCGGCGTTCTTGAGTCCGAAAGGCATTACCTTGTAGCAGTAGATGCCTCGGTCCGTGATGAACGCGGTCTTCTCCTGGTCGTCGGGGTGCATGGGGATTTGGTTATACCCCGAGAAGGCGTCCATGAAGGAGAGCAGCTCGTTCCCCGCGGTGGCCTCGACGACTTGGTCGATCCGAGGGAGGGGAAAGCTGTCCTTTGGGCACGCCTTATTGAGGTCGGTGAAATCCACACAGACCCTCCATTTCCCGCTCTTCTTCTTGACCACCACTGGGTTGGCCAACCAGTCCGGGTATCTGACCTCGGTGATCGAGCCGGCCGCGGTGAGCCTTTCGACCTCGTCGTTGACTGCCTGGGCGCGCTCCGGGCCCAATTTTCGGCGCTTTTGCTTGACTGGTCGGCAGGTCGGATCCACGTTGAGCTCGTGGCTACACGTTGCGGGGTCTATGCCGGGCATGTCGGCGGTTGACCAGGCGAAGGTGGAGACGTTCTCTCCCAGAAAATTGACCAGCTCCTTCTTGATGGTCTCGTCGAGGTCGGTTCCGATGCCGACGCAACGGGCGGGGTTGCTCGGATCGATGTTGACCTGGGTGACGAGGTCTTCCCCCGGGAGGTCCCGAGCAACTGTCTCGCCGGGCTGATACGTGCTGACGGCTAGGCAGGCCGGCGCGGCGCGGCGCAGCTTGTGCTCAATGGCGAAGCAGGCGCGAGAAACCCTCTGGTTGCTTCTGAGAGTGTACGTCCCGGCCTGGTTAGGGAACTTGAGGCACTGGTGGTACGTCGACGTGACTGCCTTCATCGAGTGCAGCCAAGGAGTTCCAAGGATGATATTGTAGATCGGGGTGGTATCGAAGACCACGAACTTGACGATTTTCGTCACCCGACCTACGTAGACCGGCAGTTCGATGGTGCCGATTCCGTTGACGGTGTCCCCGGCGAAACCGGTTAGCGGGATGGAGTGCGGCTTGATCTCGACCCCGTTTAGATTCATCCTTGCAAGGGTGTCCTTGAAGATGAGGTCGACCGAGCTGCCCGTATCGACGAGGACTCGGTTAACGTCGCAGTCGGCTACGCGGACTTGCACGACGAGGGGGTCGTTGTGGGGCTGGTGGACCCCGGCCGCATCGGCCTCGGTGAAACATATCCCCCTTTTGCTCGTGTCCTGAGCGTCGATCTCCGGCCCGGAGTGCCACTTCAGGGAGACGTCGGTCTTCCTCTCATGGCGCTTGATGGACCGCACTGAGTCGTTGCACGAGAGGAGGCCTCCCATGATCATCCCTATCAGAGTCCGGGCCGGGGGAGGCGATCTGCCCGTTTCCCGGTCTCGCGAGGGAGATCGTCGCCGCCGGTCGTCGTTTTGGGCGTGGTGATAAGGCCTAGCCCGGTTATCCTCGCGACCTCGGTTGTCACGGGGTTGCACTCGATCGCCATCCCGGGGATGTGGGCGCAGCCGCTCCGGTACGTCGATTTCGCCCCGTTGAAACTGGTTCAGCAGGACCTCTTGGAGGGCGCGACAGTAAGAGGTCGGGTGCCCCTTTCGCCGGTGGAAGTCGCAGTAGGCCGACCTGTCGTACGGCTCGTCTGGTCGGGACTCCCTATCGCTCGGCCCGTCGGGACGCCGGTCCTGCTGGTGGGGGTCCCGCACGTACTTGTTCCAAGGCAACCCCGGCGCGGGGCCGGGAGGAGGTACGGGATCGCGCATACGGGGTCCGGAGGTCGGTCCGTTAACAAGGAACGCAGCGGCCTGCTTTCCCTTGCTGCGCTGGTACTCGTCATCATAGTGTTGACGAGGCTCCTGGTATCTCTCCTGGGGCCGCTCCTTCGCGGCCGGGGCCTTGTGAGAGGCGCTGTTTCTCGATTCAGCCGCCTTCTCCTCCTCGAGCTCGACGAAGTGTCCAGCGCGGTGCAAGGCGTCCTCCAGCGAGCGCGGCCTGTTGAGCTTCATGTCGTCCTTGAAGGCCGAATCGGCCCGTAGCCCCTTTCTTAGAGCAGGCAGCGCGGACTCATCCGTCACATTGCTTTGGGAGGCCGTGGCCTTGAAGCGTTCTATGAAGGACCTGAGCGACTCCTTTGCTCCCTGGTTCATCGCCCAGAGGTCCGCGCTGGATGCGGACTGCCGGATATAGATGGAGTAGTGCTCGAGAAAGGTGGTTGACAGGTCTCTGAAGCTGTCTATGGAGTGCGTCTTCAGCCGAGAGAACCACGTGAGAGCCGGGCCGGTGAGGTTCTCTACGAAGAGTTGGCAGTGGGCGGCTTCCCGCTCATCTGGTGAGAAGTTGGCGCGGCCCATGGCGATGGTGAACGCCGTGAGATACTGGGCCGGGTCGGTGGTTCCCGCGTAGGGCTGGAGTTTGAGCTTCCCGAGGTGCTGGAGCGGGACGGAGGAGATCCGGCGGGTGAACGGCGTGTTTTGCGTCTCTCGGAGGACGCGATCTATTTCCGGGGCCGCACTGGTGGCCTGATGGATCTTAGAGGACATCACGCGGAGTGTCTCCTTCATAGCTTCGAACTCGGCGTCCCTGGCGCGTTCGGAGCTGGATCGGAGATGATGGGCTTCGTCGCCCGGGGAGCTCCCTACGGCTGGGGCGAAACGTCCGCCCGGGCCTTCGGAGCCTGACGGCGAGTCGCCGGGCTGGCCCCTTCGGATACGAGGGGTTTCTTCCCGAGAGGCCGGCTCTCTGAAATGGACGTCGGGGGATCCGGTGTTGTCCGACCGGTCCCGGGTGGCTGCTAGCGTGGCGAACCGTTGGTCGGTCGCACGCGTCAGCTCGTCCATTCTGGTGAGTAGGGCCTGCATTACGGCGGACAGCGTGGGCTGGTCCTCCGGGGGGTGAGGCGCGTTGTGTGCGGCGGGGCCGCCGGAAGGAGTCGGCGCTGGGGCCGGTGGCGGAGCCCTGAAGGACTCCTGGGGAGTCATCCGGTCGGTGGCTGCCTGGGCTGATGGCGGGGCTGTCGTCGTCGCTGCTTGAGTTGGTGGCGGGGCCGTTGTCTAGGCCTGGGCCGTTGCTTGGGCCGGGGTCTCTAGGCCTGATAATACTCTTGGGGGCGGAATAGCCATCGTTGCTGCGGTTGCGGCGGTGGTTGAACTGCTCCTTGCGTATAGAAGAATCTCTAAATCCCCCTCCTTCTAGCGCCAATTGTTGATCCCGGGGATCACTAAGTGTGTTTAAAGAATGATTAGGAGATGGGAGGTGAGATTTTCGTTAATAGAGCAATTTAACCACATTTAAGACAGGTCGGGAGAAATATGAGTAGGCCGGGGGCCGTGTTTCGTTTTATTGATGAGAGAGAAGTAAACGCTTTAGAATTACGAACTGGTTCCGAAGGACGTCCAGTTCGGCGTTCTAAAGTGTTGTCTTGTTACAAAGAGAGAGAGGTCGGGTAACTTGTGGTAGGTGAGAGAGTAAAAATCAGAGTCCCCCTCATTAATGACATATGAGGGGTATATATAGTCGGGGTCGGCTTCCTGCTCCCCGGGATCTCGGGCCACGTGTCGTCTGCGGCCTCTTTCGCGGGTAAGGTGGCCTAGGAGGCGTGTCCCGGCTTTCGAGGAGAGAGGTCATGATGAGCTCGGCGTGGCGTGTTGCAGAGCAGTGCACTGTTTTACCAACTCTGCTCCACCTGCTCCTTCCTGCCCTTGTCAGCTCTGCAGGGTTGGTGGGACGTCGGGTCGAAGGCACATCCCTACGCGGGTAGGGTACTGCCTTACCAACTCCCACGCGCTTATTCTTCTGACACTCCCTGCTCTGGCGGGGCATCAGCGCGGACCCGGGGTGCGTCGCTTTCAGGTCGGCTACCGAGCTGAAGAGTGGTCTTGCAGGTCGGTGATATTAAGTCCGGTGACCGTATCGAAGAACGGCCTTTCCTAAGATGGGCCTAACTAATTGGGGGTGCTAGGCCCACCTCCAACATTGTTGTCAATTTTCATATAATTTTACGTGTGAAGATTATAAGACCCAAAACTCTAGACGTGTGACATGTTTAATCAAAATCTTTAAACGGAGCATGATTTAGTCAGCATTTGTACATGAACGAATGTGACAAAACGATTCGATTTGTTTAGTTTAAAAGAATCACACGAGTTTTTAAATCAAAGAATGTATGCTTAATTTTACAAACAAATTCTGAACCAAAACAAAAAAAAACAAAATTTTACAAACAAATCAAATCACCAACACACCAAAAAAAAAACTCAAATCAACAATCAAATCCAAGAATTTCTTCTCATCAATCAAAAACCCACAAAAAAAACAAAGAATAGTTCGTGGAAAAATCAAAGCTTTGAAAACGAAATCAGTATATTTGTCTGTAACCCAGAATTGTCCGGCCACCGCCAACGGCTTTTCTCCCTCCTCCTCCTCCGCCGCCGTTAATGGCAGAAGCAGCAGCCATTGATATTTTCTTGAGATCCTCAATGCTCGCGTAGCTCTTACGCGCCATTCCCATCAACCCTTTACTCTTCTTCTCCCCTGCACTCGCCGATTTGCTCCCTCTCGCGGCGGCGGAAGAAGAAGAAACTGATCCCGACAAAACACCGCCGTTTCTACTCTTCGAAGGCTGCGGCGGAGGAGTAGCGTTGTAATTAACCGGACGGCGATTCTCTTTACGGATCACGGCGGAGAAATCAGGCACCGATTGAGCCAACGAAGAAGACGGAGCTTTTCTCGGAGAAAACCCAAACCGAGTCTGTTTCTTCTTCTTCTCCGGCGTAATCTCTTCTTCTCGTGAAATTACGGAACTACCCTCGAACCTCACTTGTTTTTTCCTCGGCTCTTCTTCTTCTTCTTCTCCTTCCTCGAGAAATTTCTGGAAATCTCGTTTCGTCCGAAGCTTCGATTCTCGCAGCCGTGAGTATTCGTCGTATCTGGGTCCTCTCTCGAATCCGGAGAAACAGTCTAACAAGAGTTTAAGCTGATGTGTGTCGGAGTTTTGACAGAGTATGAGAGACATTGGATCAACAGAGAAAAACAGAGGTTCCATACTAGGGTTTGAAATCGTATCCGCCATTAAATCTCCAATCAAAACTTCTGCTTAACAAGAGATTTGTTATGTTTTTTTGTTTTTCTCGAATTTGTTGTTTGCAAAGGGCTTTATTTATTATGACTCTGTGTTCTTCATTTTATTTCGCAACGGTCTTAGGATTTTTATTGTATTGACGATTTTATCCCCTTTTTCTTACGTGTAACGGTCTTATTTTGATAGTGTGGGACCCAGTGAATCATCGATCAAACGGTCATTAATTTCCTTGAGCAACAATTAGTCAGTTGATAATATATCTGATCTTTCTTGATACTCCTAATAAACTCCATTTCAATAATTTATACGATATTCAAAGGAAACTGGATGAATAAATTGTGTTTCATGGTGCTTGTTCGACCTTGCCGCCTTAGGAAGACAAGTTTCCGCCTATTAAATGTATTTCATCATGGTTTCTACCGCTATTTAATACAATTCAGAGAAACAAAGGAAACAATATGGATATACTAAGCTAAGATAATTTCATCTCTATAAATTATAGACTATAATGTTATTTAAGAAACATTTTTGAAAATAAAATTTGTTTTGTAAGTTATTACATGATATACCATTACAAATAAAAAAAAATATTTAAAATAGAAAATGATATAATTGTCTTTTAAAATTATTGATGAGAATATGAAAAATATTTATTTCTCATTAAAGAAGTTATTTACTATTTAGTTTTTTAATTTTTATGATATTATTAAATAATAATCAATCCATACATATTTTAAAAAAATATATTCGAGATCTTGTAATATTTTTTATTATGATTATTATATTTTATTTGAATATATATCAAAACAAAAATTTTAAAAAATATTTTACTAATTTTATAAAGAGTTAGACACGAGAAAATTACTTTTTTAAGAGTTTGTAGACTGAACACAAAAACCATAATCATTAAGCAGTGCATATTAGAATTATGTTTCAATATTATAAGTTTTTGCGATTATCCCGAATAACATTTTAGTTCATTACAAAACGGGTTAAGTAGATATGTTAGTCCAGATTGACAGTTTTATATATAATCATTGGTTAGACAAATTATAAAATTCTGATAAATTTATTTTTTCTTAAATTTTAAAACAAATTTTTTAAAAAAAATTATTCCACGCTATATAATTATCCCAATTATCCCAAGCTATTTTGAATCCTAGTAGTTAATTAATTTGCGATAACCGATAAGCAACTCCAACTTGGTGATTAGTACATACATTCACATATTAGAGGCAAAAACAGCAATTTTGTCAAAATAAAAGAGGAAAAACAACATTTAAAATTGATCTTCAGCTTACAATATAACATATTATTAGTAAGACAAATACTAAGGATGCTAACAATGTTGGACTATGGTGTTACTTGTTACTGTCACAGGTCCCACGATGAAGGGAAAATGTGGAGGAATCAAACTGTGTTGAACTTGTATTTCTGCCCCAAATTGAATCGAGATATTGTGTCGTTGAATCCATATTCAACGAGTGTCCTCACAGCTTTGACACCTTGTTCCATTCCAGCATCGATCTAACATTATTCGTTTCAAAATACCCGTTTATATTCGATGAACAAAAATACTCGTGGAATGTCTTTTAAGCCAAAAAGTTTCAGACTTTCAGAGATCAGTAGGTTAAAGCTGGTGTTTTTACCTGTTTACACTCCAAGGGGCTAAATTTCTGGAGAAGAAACGCTTTCATGTCCATGTTACCTGGCGGATTCCCAATTCCTGCAATTTACAAGACAATTTTACTATGGTTGTACAAGCTTATTTGGCGGAAGAGGACTTTGACGATATAACAGGAACACAAACCGATTGATAAACGGGGAAAGCCACGACAACCATTTAAATGTTCCGTCACATTCTTCAAACTGTAAACAGAACAAAAGAAGTTATAGACCTTTTCAGCAAAGCACAAGAAATGAATATACATTACTTTCGTCATAGTGTGATTCACTTCCTAGCGATAAAAAGGCCTTAGACTATCTGATTTAGACACTATTCTTCATTTAATGAAGCATTATCCATGGATCTTAGATCTTGAACTTTTGTGTTCTTTCAAGATAAAAAATCTCCTTTCCTCAAGAATGAGGATTAAGTTTAGAGATTTGAACGAATCAAAATTTCCAATTCCAGTTATTCGAAAGCAAGATTGCTGGAGATTTGAACGAATTCAACATTTCCAGTTCCAGTTATTCAGAAGCAAGATTGCTGGAGATTTGAACGAATTCTTAGCTTCATATATGATTCCTCGCCTTATAGTATCTTTATAAGCAAAGAAAGAGTCTTTGTCTCTTCTCTAAAAACAGAAGAACCCACAGTGATCACTTCCCTATTCAGCAACATTGCTTACCCGTTGTGGTGGCTATGTCCTCCTTTTGGTTGAAGCCTCAAGACACCATTAGGCAAACCCATGTCGTCATATATCTAAACCGTAAATGCAAATACAAATCTCTCGGTCAATTCGGTTTCATTATCACCCACACAGCAAACAGTAAGATTCCGTACTTACCATCAGAATGTGGCGTAATGGTACTTGATAATAAGCTGCTAATGGCCCAACCTTCAGAAAAGCCAAAGACTTTGGGGGTTCTCAAATCTAATTTAGACAATTATAAGTTATATAATCACTCAAGAATGACTAACCGATTCACCACTGAAATTCATATATGCTTGAGGTTTAACCAACAAAATCGGAACCTCTCCAACAGCACCTGTTCTGGTCACACAGAGAATCCCAAATAAACGAACAAACACAATCGCTGGAAAATATATGAAATCAAAAGCAAGAAGAGAACCTATCCCAACTAAAGCCTTGGACTGAATTGTGTTCATGGAAATGTCTGTTGTTCGAGCTATATGATCAATCATCTCAAAACCAATCTGCACATAACAAAATGAAGAATCAAAAAGCAGAGATCTTTCGATTTATGAACACCAAAATGAAATGTAACGAGTGAAATTTTTACATTATGCCTTGTTCCGTAATACTTCGTTCCAGGGTTACCAAGCCCAACGATAAGCCATGGTGTGTATTCAACTTGAAGCTTGTTATCAGAAACAGGCAACGAAGCACGCAGAGAGAAGAATCTCTTCGAATCCGATTTCGTTTGACCAAATTTACAACTTTTTGGGTAGAGAAGAGATGTAATCGGAGGAAATGACCCACAAAACATCACCGCAACTGAATAAAAAAAAAAAGATTGGGGAAATTGCTTATACCTTAAAACCATAAATTCCACATTCGTTAAAAGGAAAGTAACACTAACCCATCAATGGCGACGAGTTTCTGATGAACTCTTAATTGTAAAGAGAAAAAATTGACGAGTTTCAAGGACGATTTGGAACAATTGTAAACGAAACCTTAAGAAGAAGATAAGCTCAAACTGGAGACGGGAAGGAGGGATCAATTGCTGGAAAGCCACTTTTTTGTAATGGTTATTCTCACCATATGATAATTAATTTTATTTTGATTTTCTTTTAATACTAAAAATCGTTGAAATATCTTGATTCTCCTTGCATATCAACAATATTATCAACCCAACCATAATTTACCTATCCAAACTCGATGACCCGATTCAGATCTGATCCATATACATTTTATACCTAAATAATTACACCATAATTTCACAAAATTCATTTAAAAAGGAGAATTTTCTTGCCTGTGATATGCATTCTCCTCCGGTGTCGGAGACGGTAGTGAGCCACCGCGAACTTTTCTCTTCTTCATCTGCTATCATCCTCTTCTTCAACCTTTTCCTCTTCTCCACCACTCCAATCATCTCGTTTCTATGTCTTCTCTTCTCTGTCTTACTCACTCTCCTCTCTCCCCTCTCCAGTTCACTGTCGCCGGGAAATCGGCTGATTAGTTCACCGGCAGAAGATTTTCTGTTGACCTAACCTATTGGGGGTGTCGTGGATGGTGAGATGGACTTGGATTGTATGCACAACACTGGAGGAAATATGTTGCCAGGGAAACACATGGATCCCTCTAGATTATCTCTGGTCACGGCTCTCTCATCCTCCTCTCTCTCCTTCTGTCGAACTCTCAGCTCAATTTATAATGACCTTTATGCACATTTACATTTCTTCACAGAACAATTTTTTTTGAAGGAATTCATGTTGATCCATTTTTCTGCTTAACAGGGACATGCATGACACGGTGTAGGTGATGCAATTCCCTCAATGTGCATGAAGATCCTCAAAGTATTAGCTTTCGGTATGGAAACATGACCCCTCTTCAGAATGGTATGATAATAAGCAATAAACATGGATATTATGAAGACCATGCTTTTGGAATCAGGATTGAGGTGCGGCTTGGTCACCAGTCCATGATAGTCGTTATAAGATACATCAGATCAATTAACAATTATATGGCTTGTTTTTGCAGAATCTCCTTCATGTAAAAGATGCTGAAACACCGAACCGCTTTGGTGGTTGTAAATACCTTGGATTTGAGAAGCTTACATTTTTCCCAATTCAAGTACTACTGATAAATCATTCGTCTCTGATTTAACTCTTATTCTTCTGGTCAGAAGAGCATTTCGGTATTCTTCTAGCTTCTCGATTTTCTTGTGTTTTTATCTCACACACTTGCCTCTTACTAAAACTATGCAGACAAAAATGGTTGACGTTTCTTTACTCTCTCATGCTAAGATTGATCACTGGCTTAATAATTATCACGCTGAAGTCTGGAAAAAAGTTAGTCCACAAAATACTTTGGCTTTCACCATTATCTTCTCCAAAAGCCAAGTGGATTCCAAAGCCTGCTTGTGCCTTGAAAGCAAGCGAGATAAGATCAACACATGAAGGATACATGGATTTGTTTTTACTCTTAGTGCAATAGATCAAAGGTCTTTACATACAAATTTATGTTTCCTTGGCAGGTTTCACCATTATTGGAAGAAGGCACTACTGTGCAATGGCTCTGGAACAACACTCGTCCGTTAGCCAAACCATGATAACTCATTAAGTGTTATTCCCACTTGCAAGCTTAGATTAAGATCCTTAAGGATTAGAAACAAAATATGCTCCTTTTATTTAATCGTGTGTGTAAGTAAATTGCAAAATGTACATTTTGTCTACAGTTATACAAAAAATATTGGTTTGTTTTTGATTTGAATACTGGTTTGTTTTTTATTTTAGGTACTTTGAAGTAAAAGTGAATTGATGTTAATTGGGTTTGTTATCAAAAGAAACTAGACCGTTTTTTTTTAATTTAAGTTTTCAGTACAACTGGGGTTTTTAAGTTCAATTTGGTAAATTGATTATACTGTGTAAGTTATTCGGTACAACTGGATACAACTAGTACACCTATATAAATTACAATTACATTTAAAATAATAAAAATGACACGTGCGCCGCAAAATGGGACATGTGCGCAGTCAAAGTAACATGTGCGCCATCAATTTTGTACATAGTTATACCTAGATGTACAGTTGTACACCAAACATCATAGTTGTACTTTTGACGATATTTGCGTATTTTAAGTTGGACCTTAATATAAATGATTATGTTGTAGTTGTCCACGTGATTTCCCACAGTTATGTACCATTTAGGAGGTTTTCATAAGATAATTTGCACGAAATCGTATTTTTCACCTCTTTTCCATCATAACAAGTGAATATTAACAAAGTATTCCTTATACTATATAGAGTACTTCATGTGGGAACAAGCATATGTATTAGAAAAATGTTTAATTCGTTTTTATTGATTAATAATCGTTTCTTTATGTATTATGAATCATTTTACACCTTAATTTACCATTTTTAATATTAGTTGAATATTATATTAATAATTTTGATTGTATATTATTTTGTTCGTAGTTGTACTAGTTGAACCTGGTTGTACAAATCCGATAAATACAACAACATACATGTTCTTATTTTTACTTAGTTGAACCTGGTTGTACAAATCCGAGAAATACTAATACATACATGTTTTTATTTGTACTCAGTTGAACCTGATTGTACAAATCCGAGAAATACTGGTACATACATGTTCTTAGTAGTTCTTAGTTAAATTTGGTTGTACAAATCCGAGAATTACAAAGAAGAAAATATGTTTACTCATCATGACTTTCGGTCTGCAACCACCTCTCCAAGTTAATTCCAGGGACATACTTGTTTCTCCTCTTTCGGCTACCTTCTCTGGTAGATGGAAACCGCGTTTCCTGATCTTTTGGTGTATTACGGCGGTAAGGCGAACAATTCTTCAATTTCAGCAGGAACCATCCACTTAGCCTCATGCGGGACGACATAAATTGTTTTGTAATATGGCAACGCCCATGTATCAATCAAGTAATATTAGGAACAGAGATCATAGATTTGGAAATTCGCGGTTCTCCCATCCTTCCTAATGAGGTTTCTCGTTGCCGCTATTGCATGGACACACAGATACTTGTCTATATCAAAACATCTGCAAGAATAATTTTTCATTTTCAGGTCCACCAAATAACTCTTCCCATCGCGTCCCATAACGTTGTATTCAAGCTGGAAGCTGTTTAGTTCAGTCATCAATAAATGCGATGCAGTTGCACATCGTGTGTGCATCTCGCTCTCCACATAATGCATATCTTCTCTACTAATCGAATAAGTTATCTTTTCCATAGATGCGGTCTTAAACGATATAGCGTATACGAAATTTATTGAAACCCATTCATGCTCTTATGTATAGTACCCTCCATAGTCAAAATGGACGTTTGTGTGCCTCTTCCTCATCGCCTCCTGAAAATAGGATAAAAAACACAAATTACTAATTACATAATTTGTCAAAATTATTCAATTTGTACCAGTTGTCCTAATATCTCTCAGTTATACCATTTGAACCAGTGGTCCTACTATCTCTCAGTTATACCATTTGAACCAGTTGTCCTACTATCTCTCAGTTATACTATTTGTTCCAGTTGTCCTATGTCTGCAGATTTCCAGATTTGGGATCGATTCTAAATCGGGGTTTCCTCTAAATTTACCACAAATTCAACACCATTCAACAGCTAAATTCGATAAATAACCTATGGAAATAGCTATTCTTCCCATTAAACATGATTACATACCAAATGTGCTACCAAAACAACCAAATTTAATTTCAATTCCCTAAATCTAACAAATCCCCAAATCCCTAAATCTAACAAATCCCCAAATCTCCTATCAATGAACTCACCAAACCCGATGGAGAAAGGAGAAGAAACCGATGACAATAAGAACGGAGAACTCGCCGGAGGGGATGGCAGACGTGGTTGAAAGAGCTCGGTTTGAGCAACAATGGCGAGGAAGAGGAGGAGCTCACGGGAAGAATGTAAGCGCCTTTTTTTTTCTAGCTCTGTTTTTTTTTTTAACAAATATCATTAAGGATATAATTGACATTCTACATATTGGGTGGCATGTAGATTAGTACGTGGCATGGTATAATTTTTTCTTTAAAAAAGTGGCATATGAGAAGTTCCCTCAGGAAGGAGTCGACTTAACCAGAGGGGTTTAACATATGGATAAATCACTGGAATAACCTTAATGGTCTAAACCAAATTCACCTCTAACCCTTTTTTTTTCCCATAACCTTATAACCTTAGTGTTATTCCCATTTTATCTTTACATTAATTATTAAACAAATTAAATAAAACGAAAAAAGAAAAAGAAATACAGAAAAAGAAAAAAAAATCAACCAATCGCGAGCTCTCTTCTTCCCTTCTTCTCCTCTTCGCGTTCTGCGTCCGACATCCGGCTCCGTCGTCTTCCTCAGCAAACCGGCTCTGACTTGGTATTCAGGTGAGTTTTTGCTTTTTTTTCTCTCTTTTTTGTGTCTTCTTCAATGCTACATTGATCTGAAACATTGATAAACAATTTAGGGATTGAAATTGAAATTGGGTATTCAATCAAATTCAAATTGGGTATTCAATTAAGGGATTTCCAAGTAATACTGAATAACCCAATAGTATATATACGAGTAAACTTGTTTTCGTAGTCTAAGAGAAGCTTATGTTGATAATGTATGAATTTGTAGAGATTTAGAAACTCTGAATCTGAATCGGAGCTGGTAATGTGTCTGGTATTTTTAGTTTACTGGTATTACTAGTTTACTGGTATTACTAGTTTACTAGTATTACTAGTATTACTAGTTAATGTTTTTAATTTCGTACAGCTGGTATGACTAGTCACTGGTATTACTAGCTAATATTTTTAATTTCGTACATCTGGTATGACTAGTCACTAGTATGACTAGTTAATTTGGTACAACTGGTAAGACTAGTTACTAGTATTACTATTTAATTTGGTACTATTGGTATATCTGGGATTACTGAGTTGTAATAAATACTAATGTTGTTAAATTTTTCTTTTTTTAGGGCACAATGAATATGAGTAAGTTCACAGTCATAGATTTTGATTATGGGGGATATTATTCAGGCGGACAATGGATTCTAGGAGAAGATCCCAACTATACTTTATTGATGAAAGAATCGTTGGAGGAGTTAACTTTTTGTGGGTTAGTTAGCAGAATATGCAGGAAGATTAATGTTGATGAAGATACGACGAAGCTGAAGCTAACTTACATTCCATTTAGAGCGGATCAAAATAAGGCTAGTATAATCTTGGATGACGAAGATGTTATAGCATATGTAATGAGATACAAAGATGATTGTGCTAGTGTTTTGAATGTGGAACTCTTGGAAGGAGTCTCGTAAAACAAGAATTTTGAGAAATATTCAAGAGAGGATCGAGGAAGTGGAGTTGATGTATGGAATGAGGAGATTGTGAGTGATGGTAGAGCTAATGATTGTATGATGATTTCTTGTAACACAGAATCTGAACCAACATAACAGTTGCTATCGGACAATGCTCCTCAAGATGCAGATTGTGAAAATGATCAACATGAAGAAGTTGCTTACGATGTTGAAGTTACACCTAATGCACAAGCAAATGAGGTTGTCCATCAAGAATGGGATGATGGTATTGACATGACTTTAGGTCAGGAGTTTGAGAGTAAACGAGCAGTGCAAGATTTAGTTGAGAGAGTTGTACATCTGAATTGTTTTGAGGTTGCTACAGTGAAGTCGACAACCGTATTATACGTGTTAAAATGTCGTGATGGTGCTTGTAAATGGTCTCTACGGGTTGCTAAGTATAAGAATTCATATCGATGGTTGGTTAGAACTTACAAGAAGAAGCATACATGTTCTCGGATAACTATAAGTATAAGCACCCAGTTTTCAAGAAAAGGCACACCGGGGTTGGTTGCATATGTTGTGCATCAGTTTTATCCAGGCCAATTCAACACTCCGAAACCTAAAAGTCTTGTAGGTTTGGTTCAAAGAGAACTTGGTGTTAATGTTTCTGTAACTACTGTTTGGAGAGGGAGACACAAAGCTATTAATGATTTGCGCAGAAGTCCGGATGAAAGTTTTACGAGGTTGCCTTCTTATTTACACATTTTGGTGGAGAAAAATCATGGTACTGTAACATATGTGGAATGTGATGAGGAACAAAGGTTTAAGTACCTATTTATCGCGTTGGGGGCGTGCATAGAAGAGTTTAGAGCTATGAGGAAAGTTATCATTCTGGATGGAACGCATCTTAGTTCAAAGCATCGTGGAGTGCTTATTGTTGTAATGGCTCATGATCCATACCGTCATCATTATCCCCTTGCTTTTGGGGTAGTTGATAGTGAGAATAATGCAAGTTGGAGTTGGTTTCTGAATAAGTTGAAAACAGTGGTGCCGGAGGATCCTGAAACTGTGTTTGTTTCTGATAGAAATCAGAGCATCATCAGGATGATAGGCGAAGTTTACCCGCAGTGTAAGCACATGTATTGCATACAACATGTGTCCCAGAATGTCCAATCACACGTTTACGGTGTTAACAAAGAAGAAGTTACAGCGAAGTTCAGAGAGATGGCTCAGGTTTATACAGTTGGTGAGTTCACACCGCTTTATGATTCTTTTAGGAAGAGGTACCCTAAAGCAGTCGAGTATCTAGAGGAAAGTACAAGTGAGAACAAATGGGTAAGGTGTTATTTCCCAGGAGAAAGGTACAACATAGATTCCACGAATTGTGTTGAATCTATGAATAATGTTTTAAGAGAAGCAAGACAATACGCGTTATTACCGATGCTTGATGCTATTGTTGGGAAAATTGCGAAATGGTTTAATAAATATAGAAAACTTTCGTCTGAAGTTCCGGTGACATAGATGCTGGTGCCTCGTGTTGCCAAGGAACTGCATCAAAGATGTCAGGATGCAAAGTTGTTACCAGTGACCGAGCTGAACTCGTTTACTCTTGTTTACACTGTGCTTGGACGTGATGGCATAAATTATTTGGTGGATTTGACAAATAAAACATGCAGCTGCAAGCATTTTGATATTGACAGGTACCCGTGTGTACATGCTATAGCGGCTGCCACCACGTACGCGAAGTCAGGGAAGCAACTCGAGTTGCATGAGTTATGCTCCGTCTATTATTTGATGGAGCAGTGGTCATTTGCATATCATAGGATAATTTATCCAGTGCCTCATATGTCTGAATGGAATGTTCCCGAGGAAGTTAAAGCATCTTGCGTTATAACTCCTCCTTATACCAAAACAAAAGGAAGAAATAGAGTAAATCGGTACCTATCAGTTGGAGAACCTCGAAGAAGAAGAAAGCGTGGTGGGCTAATTCATGGCTTATTTGGTGATAATCCTGGAACCAGTACCTAACTCGTTTCTGTAATTCCTTTGTGTAACTTGTTTGAGTTGTTGGATGTTAATTTCTGTCTCGGTACAACTACGTAAAACTGATTTTATATATGTTATACTAGTACCTTTGAGAATACTGGGTAACACTGGTATTTCTAGTTTAATGTTATTTTGGAATTTTAATTTGAATTGAAAAATTCACAAAAAAAGAACAACAAATACGAAATACATTTATACCATACTATTAAATGTTAAAAAATGTATTATTTAAATGTTAAAAAATTCACAAAAAAGAACAATAAATACGAAATAAATGTAAAATTTACGATACAAAAGTAACTATTAAATGTTAAAAAATTTGTATTAGGTTTATAAAATACATTTATACCATAATGATTTTTTATTAGAAAATTTACACAAGAATCACCTTATACTATTAGGATCACTTTGTTAATATGAACCACCTTATGATGTGAAATAAAATTAATAAGGGTTTTATGTAATATTAATGCACAAAGTCCTTGGAAACATATTTTAATTGACTAAAATCAACTGTAAAACTAGAAAACACATTTTAAGGGGTAGGTAATACTAAATTAATGTGAAAACACCCAAAAGTATAACTATTTACAAATTAGTAATACTAGATTACTAGGGGGATAACTATGTGTTAATTTTCGCATGCCTAATTTTTTTTTCCCGGGCCCAATATTTCGTTTTCGCGGGCTTTAGAATTTTTTGGATTTTACCGGGCCCAATTAGTAATACTAGATTACTAAAACTATTTTCTCATTTTTTTTCACTTTCTCTCTCTTCCCTTTCCCGATTCCTCTCGACGGCGACTCCATTCCCGAAGAGCATTCTCCCCTTTCTCTGTTTAGGGTTTGTAGATTCTGGATTCATGTTAGATTTTCTTGGGTTTGTAGATTCTGGATTCAGGTAACATCTTGTTTAGGGTTTGTAGATTCTGGATTCAGGTAATATCTTGTTTAGGGTTTGTAGATTCTGGATTCATGTTAGATTTTCTTGGGTTTGTAGATTCTGGATTTGTTTAGGGTTTGTAGATTCTGGATTTGTTTAGGGTTTATGTTTGGTTAAAAAAGAGATTTATGTTTGATTTTCTTGGGTTTGTTTAGGGTTTGTAGATTCTGGATTCATGTTATAATCGATATAGGGATTCCATTTTCTGAATTTCGATTTCCTGGGTAATACTGAACATAGTAATACTTAGTAATACTGAACCAAGTTTGTTTCCATGTTACATATATGGATCCGAGTTATAGTGACGATAAGCGGAAGAAGAAGCAAATCGACATGCTTTACTTCCTAGCCGACGCGGACATGGACATTCCGGCGAGAGACATGGACATTCCGACAAGATGTCCATGTGGTGCACCAATCATTGAGGTGATCCTTGAAGAAGAGGTTGCTAATTTAAGGAGGGAGGTTGATGAACATCACGAGAAGATCCGAAGCATGCGTATGGAGCTGAACAACAATGTTGAAGAGATTGCAAGGCTGAAGGCATTAAGCAAACGTTAAACTTTTGTGCATTAAGCAAATGTTAAAAATCTCTCAGCGCTTGTTGTGGATTAAGCAAATGTTAAACTTTTGTTTTGTACGACTTATTTGTTTAACTTATCTATATCTTTGACTTTCAAACCTTGCATTCCAAAACCGAAATACTAAGTATTACTAAGAATCGAACATAGTAATACATAGTAATATATTGAATATTGAATATAAACATTGAACATAGTAATACCAAGTTTGTTTCCATATTACAGATATGGACCCGAGTTATAGTGACGATAAACGGAACCCTAAGATGCTAATTCTTTGATTTTTTGTCTGGCCACCTTCTGAAAGGAGTCGAGACATGAGAGGAAGGTTTTCTTATTCTTTTTCTCACATAGAGCTTGAGGGAAGGCGTCTGCTGAGGTTGTTCAGTAGCGGCGGCTTCTTCTAGGGAACTCACAATAGGTTATTCACGTCTTTCAACCTCTTGAGCCTCCTCTGATACCTTCTCCATGGGCTCTGGTTGCTGATCTCCTCCGATAGCCTCTGATTCTTTCTCCATGGGCTGAGGTTGTTGGTCTTCACGCTCCTCATTTTCATCAGCCTCCTTCATAGTCTCCATTCCAAAATAGAAATACTAAGTATTACCAATATGTGACTTTATTGTTTTTCAAAGAAAAAGTGTTTTTACCTCATCATGGTCCTATGATACCTTCTCCATGGGCTCTGGTTGCTGAGGTTGTTGGTCTTCACGCTCCTAATTTTCATTAGCCTCCTTCGTAGTCTGCATTCCAAAATAGAAATACTAAGTATTACTAAAAAATACTAAACATTCGCTTCAACAGAAATACTAAGTATTACTAAGAAATACTAAGCATTTGATTCAACAGAAATACTAAGTATTACCAATATGGTCTCCATGGGCTGAGGTTGTTGGTCTTCACGCTCCTCATCGTCTCGAGCCTCAGTTTGTTGGTCTCCTTTGCTAGTCGCATCTTGTTCATCGGCATGAGCCTCTTTCGAACCCTGCATTCCAAAACCAAAATACTAAGTATTACCGAAACAGAAATACTAAGTATTACCAAAATGTGACTTTCTTGTTTTTCAAAGAAAAAGTGTTTTTACTTCATCCTGGTGAGCCTCCTCATCTGATACCTTCTCAGGTTGTTGGTCTCCTCCGGCAGCCGCATCTTCTTCTCTTGAATCCACAACGGGCTCCGTTGTTTGGTCTTTCGAACCCTGCATTCCAAAACAGAAATACTAAGTATTATTACGAATTACTAAGCATTCCAAAACAGAAATACTTAGTATTACCGAAATATAAATACTAAGTATTACCTTATCTATTATGCCACCATCATTAGGACCACCTCTAACGTCTTGAGCCTCACAAGCATGATTGTCATTCAAATTATATTCCGGATCCTCATACATCCTCCTAGCATCCAGTTGCAGGCGGATTCACCAACCCTTCAATGGCCAAAGTGTCCTGGTTTACCTCATTCTCGGCTTCCTCTCCTAGACGAATAGCCATATCCTGCTTGAACATCTCTTCAAAACATATAGGCTTGTATTTATTGACACACTTCGTCAAACTATTCACAACGACATCATCGACATCTTCTTCCTCGATGATTCGCCGCAAAAGAGATTTTTCGGCAGAGGATGGGACCAAGATACTTTGAATGTCCCGTGAACATAAACAAGGAATGCAGTTTATAAACATTTCAGACTCCAAATAATTATTATGCAAAGGATTACTAAGGATAAATAATCTTAGTGTTACCAAGGGTTTCATATATTTCGTCTAGAGTAAATCCTTTCATAGTACTTTTTTTAATAATTGTTTTGCATATCCTAGGACACCTCTGGTCTGCCTCTAGAATATCTTCTCGGAATTTCTTCTTTAACTCCGGAATTGCCTCAAACGCTAGAAGCTACACAAAACACATAGGGTTAGCTTCAATCATAAGAACTAGTAATACTCAGTAATACCTCATATCATATTTACCTCCAAAGGAATCACGGAACTTGGAATCGTCCATTGTGTACCCTCGACGACCACTCCAAAGTGATTCATAGTGTGCGAGATATCTTTCATGATGTAATCAAATGAAAGTCTTCCCCATGGAAATCTCTTACACAGCTGAAGATCATGCACGGCTCTTAGAAAGAAAGGCTCCACAGAAGGTGCTTCTACTCCTGTCTTGGGCTGCCCTCTAATTATGCTTGATAAAAAGTAGAGGACCGCCATCTTAAACCTATCTTCAGAAGCTCTCATTTTCAGTAGCTGTTCTTTCACATCTGAATATCTAATTTTAGCTCCGGCCCCAAAATACTTCTCCACGAAAGCCATACTACCCAGTTCAGAGTAGTTGAGTGGATAGTTCCGGCAGTTTAATCCCGAGATAAGGGCATGCTCCCTTAGACTGTAACGGATGGGCACGCAATTCACGATGAACCAAGCTTCCTTCTTTTTATCCGTGCACGCCGTTCGCACAAGAAGCATCCACATGCCCTGAACCTTGTGGTGGGTGATACAAGATATTTGGTATCTCTAGAGTCAATTCTCTAAATGCAATAGTAGCAAAAGAGGTTATCGAACCTTATAGGGATTTATCCTAAACACTAAGAATGCAAGGAACAATTGTAAGTTAAGCTAAACAAGTGGTTTGTTGTTAAGTATCCAATTTAGATTTAAGCAAAAGCACTAAGCAAGATTGTAAATCAATAAGCAGAAGCGAATCTAGAGATAGGGTTATCGATATAAGAAGTCCCAAGTTCAATTCATGATGTTCATTTACTCAAACAAGCTAATCCCTAGGCACAAGATCCTAAACTTAACTAATTCTCTTTCAAGCAATTAATCACTAAGCTAATCACCTAACCCATTAACAAACTCTCATTTGTGGATCATTGATTAGCAAGCATTTAGTTTAATTCAACAAGATCAACCAAAAATACACCCTAGACAACTATTGTCATAGTCTAGGAATGTAAATCTCTTGTTTAATTCATCAAGGCATTTCATCAAACACTTGGTGTGCATGAAATGCATTATGATCTAAACCTACTTTTTCAAGCTAGATTTAGCCTTAAGAACATCAAACAAGAAAGGATATAAGGAGATCTACCCCTAAACATCATGAATCAAGCCTTGGAACATCCTAATCTACCCATCTCTAAACCCTAAAAGACTACTCAAGATCCATGAAAAGCCCCTCAAAATCGATTTGGATAGGAGAGGTTTTCATGGATGAATCTTGAATAGATAAGATAGAGAGAAGATTAGATGGAAGGAATCAATAAAAACAAAGACTTAATTGCATTAAAAGTAGAAGATCCTCTCTTACAAATCCAAGAACTATCTCAAAGGGGAAAGGGTTTCTTAGAGAAATGAAAGCATAGATCTAAAAAAATGGGTCTCAACAATATTTAAAAGTGTTTTCTTGAGCTGGGTCGGACCGGGTCAACCTGGAACAAACCGGGTATTGACCCGGCCGAAAGTTGGATACGTCTTCAGTGAATCGGCCATAACTCCTGTACCTGACATCCGAATGACATGAATCCAAGTCCTGTAGACAGCTAACCCGTCCCTCTACAACTCTTATGAATACCGTTTGAGTTGAGTCATATCGGAAGGCCTTCGTTTTTCTGGTTATTTGGACGGTTTCATCTTCTCTCGGCCAGACGGACATACATTCAGTAAATCCATCTTATCTCCCTATCCATACGTCCAAATAACCCGATTCAAACTCTTGTGTAAACCTGATTCACTCCTCTACAACTTTGGTGAAGACCACCGAGGCTAATTCAGAGTGGAGACCCTTCAATACCGACATCACTTCTCGGTACCACACGTAGGTGCTAAGGAATTTTCCTTCTGTTTCCACACCAAGCAGTTGCACCGACCAGTGACCTCGGTATTGAAGAAACCGTCTCGGCCAGATGGACCTATCTCTGGTAAATCAGCCATATCTCTCATACCACAGGTCTGAATGACTTGATTCCAACTCCTATGGTTAGAGGACTCATCGGGCTACAACTCTCATGAAGAATCCAAGAGCTGTATCAAAACGGATCGCCTTCGTCTGATCGGTTCTTTGAGACATTCCGGATGGTTCCTCTCTAGTCTTTAAGCACCAAATCTCCAAACGCCACCAAGTGTCTCCAAACACCTAGAAAACTCCTCAAAGACATGCAAAAGACTCACTAGGACCTAATGCAGCTCCTAATACTCTAAATGGGACAAAACAAGTATGAAATGCTATAAAGATCCAAGTAAATGATCTAAAACCTACATGATGTGCATGCTTAAACTATGCAAATTATGGACACATCAATTTCCCCAAACTTAAACCTTTGCTTGTCCTCAAGAAAATAAGATCAAGAATGAGAGATGCAATGCAATGCAAGTGGAACTTGAGCCTATAAGAAGCATACAAAGCAATCATACTCATCATCCAAGTTACTAGTTCTAGGATGCACCAAAGTTGTCTACTCAAAAGGAGTTAGCCATTTCCTTCACAACAAGCAACAAAACCAAACCTCAACCTAGACAAACCATCCTATTCTCTAGCCTCTTAACATTGATTAATGGTTTTATTCGTGAATTGCGCTTATGCAAAATTAGATGAAACCGCTTGGCTAAAGGACCGGTCATGAGATGAAGGTTATCTCATCAATATGCAAGGGTAAATAAACACAAGGATATCTCAATGAACGAGCAAACTTTAACAAAATGCTAAAGGTAAAAGGCAACCTATGCATACAAGGAAAAACTCTCGTCTACCCCGAATGCCTAGAGTATCACTAACCTTAAGCTCCTAACCCGTTGTGCCTATAACTTAAGCTACCCTTCTATCATGAGGCATTTTGCCTTTTTAAACCCGCACATCCTTCTTGTCTCTTCACTTCACCTTCTTCTCAATTGGGGATCACTTCTTCTTCCTTGTTCTTCATGGTTTGGTGCTTCTTTGTTGTTATCTAGCTATTCTTTTCTTCTTTTTGGTTCCTGCCTCTTCTCATTCTTTTGATGCTTTAGCCTTTTTGGCGTTCTTCTTTTTCTTTGTATCTTTTGAGGCCATCTTAATCTTAGAGCTAGTCTTATGATCTTTGCACAAACCATTCTACAAATTCGATCCCCTTTTCCATACTCCATGTCATCCTTTCCATTCCACAATCCATTCCAATCATACCCGTTCACTAAGTCTAAAACCGTTTCCCCCAAACTTGAATCAAGAACCACCATCCTAACTAGCCTATTCCTAGATTAACCCCTTGATGATGGAGCTAAGTCTACACAAGATTGCTTCCTTGTCGCCCTAAACCTAACACTTTTTGTCAAGTTCACTCCAAATAAGGCCTCACAAGACACACACGAAGGATTAGGGGCTAGAAAGGAGGTAATTGGCATGGTAGGGAAACCAATCCAAAGATGAGATTTGGCTATTTGGACAAGCAAGAGTGGTGAAAGGAATAAGAATGTCCAAATATGTATATGTGATCTACGAGTTCATTTAAGTTTGCATAAGCACAATAATTACATGTCAAATTATGGTTATCACTTAGATGAGGCTAGATTCAATTCAAGCTTGCTTCAATCGAAGAAAGTCAATGATGCATGCGCTCTAACAAATGGTTCGTCCTTGATTTCAGATTCAACTTCAATGCATCAAACAACTAATAACTTGGGTGTTGAATATATTGCTAATTAAGCTACTTTCAAGGTTGTCATTACTCCATGCTTATGCAAATGCAAGCTAAAATGCAAATTAGACACCATCTACAAGTGAATATGCAATCCTAAATGTTCAAAATTTAACAAAATTTATGCAAAATTTCGTGAAATGCATGAGAGTCAAATGCAAAAGAGAAAATAAGAGTATAAAACACGAGGTCAAATACCGGTCTCTCCCCCAAACTTAAATCACACCATCCCGGTGTGAAATAAATTAAAATAAGAGACCCTAAACAAAATACAATATGCTAAGACTCAAAAAGGAAAGATATACTTACAATGGAGGAGTGTTATTATGTGAATGGAGAGCATGGAGAATTGATGGCATTCCAACATCAAACGCCCTTGGATACTTTGCCATCACTTGTCTACTATCAACGACCTTGCAACCACTTAATCAAAAGATCAAAAACGCCCAAGAAATACAAAATAAAACTAGAAAGCGAAAGAATATATACAAGGATAAACATGGGAATGTCTCCCAAGTGCACTTTGTTTTACGTCGCTAAGTTTGACGTTGGTTACCCTTTTAGGAGGGTGATTTAGGAGCGCGAGCACTCCATGGCGGTTCGGTAAGCTCGAGTTTGAGAACTTTACCCATTAAGCCTTGAAGACCGGTTTGATCTCGCTCCCTAACCTCCGGTGTGAGGGTTGCTATGGCCTTGGTAAAAGGCTTGGGGCGCCCTCTACATTTGACCCTGTACTCAATCATCCCTTCTTCATGTTTCCATGGGATGAGAGTCACGATCGAAGGTTGGTCTAGCAAGGGTCCAATCCCCTTTAGCATGCTCGGTTTCCTCTTCTCGGACCTAGGCCTTGTCCTTTTCTTAGCAACCTTGCCACTTTCAACCTCACTCTCCGTCGTGGTGTGAAAGAGGGAATTCAAGCAATATCCATCTAAAGCAAGGGCTTCTTCAATCATTCCTTGACTCACCGTCTCACAAATGCCCACATACTCAACCTTCCGGGGTTTGGCTTCATTGTCCCCACAAATAATAGCCCCACAAATAGCGGTGGAAGAAGGCATCATTGTGTAGAACTTCTTATCATCCACGTTCTTAAGAACAACCCTCTTGTTTATGAAGTCCAAGCTTGCACCGGTTGTGTTGAGGAATGGAGTCCCGAGGAGTAGAGGGAGCTTTATGTTTGGTGCCATCTCCATCCCAACGAAGTCCGTTGGTACAAGACACTTTCCAATCTTAAGGGCAAAGTCTTCAATCATGCCAAGAGGTTTCTTCGTGGAAGAGTCTCCAAATGTGATGGTGGAGGGGTAATCGTTCAACTTATATATCCCAAGACTTTTGGCCATCTCCAAAGTCATGACATTAACGGTTGAGCCCGAGTCACACAAAGCATCATCAATTTCCAAGAGTCAAGGTGTGCAAGATATTGAGAATTTCCCGGGGTTTCCAAGCTTTGGGAGAGTCTTAGGCTCGATCCTTGTTGTGCTTGGAGGCACTTTCTCTTGTGCCTTGTTGAGGAAACGACCGGAAAATGGAAGTGGAGGCTCATATGGAGGTGGAGGCTCATATGGAGGTGGAGGCTCATATGGAGGTGGAGTCTCTCTCTTTGACTCAACTTGTGTCTCCACGTTTTTCACTTTAACCAAGTCCTTGATGGACTCCTCAACCTTGTTACTCTTTTCTCCAACCAACATCATATCATTCTCACTCCCAAGGGTCACCTCCCCACCTTGTTGCTCAATGTCCTCATTGAGGCTAGAGACTAACCCGAGGAACTCCTCAATAATGTGATCTTGCTCTTTAAGAGTGGAAAAGGTGTTGCAAGACTCTTTAGAGGTTAGTATGGCTTTCCCATTTGAAGAGACTTGAGTATGTTGTGAAGAAGGGGCGGCACTCCTTTGCTCCATTAGTTTCACCTTTGAGCTCAATGTCTCAAACTTGCTATTAAGATCATTGTAAGAGCAAATGACCTTGTTAGTGGTTTCCGCTTGGCCCTTGATGAGTTGTTGGAACATGGAGGCCAAATCAAGCTCTTGCGGTTTAGACGTAGGTGCTTGACCTTGGGGCACAAACCCTTGTTGTTGACCTTGAAAACCGGGTGGAGCTTTTGGTTGGAATCCACTTTGGTTTCCATGGAATTGGTTCCTTGGAACATACCCTTGTTGGTTGAAGTTAGAAGGTTGACCTTGAGATTGTAATTGTTGTTGTGGAACTCCTTGAGCTTGAGTAGATTGTTGAGGGTAAAGTTGGTCTTGTGGATTCCTATAGGTTTGGTTGAACCCTTGTCTTTGGAAGTTACCTTGGTTCCCCACATAGTTCACTTCCTCATGTGTTTCCACGGCCTCCTCTTGATAGCAAGCTTGATTGTTCTCATAGTCACTAATGAAATGTACCGCCTTTTGAGACTCTTTTTGAGAGGCAAGAAGCTTGTCTATCATAGAGGCTTGCTTATCCAACTTCTCATTCAAGGATTTCATGTCCTTGGCTCTCTTGTTCTCGTCAAAGTCACTTGTGGTCCTTGAAGCACGGTCATAATCATCCCCATACGTCCCATCCCTAGTAGCTAAGTTCTCCATGAGTTCCATAGCATCCTCTACGTCCTTAGCTAGGAAATTACCATTCGAAGCCGTGTCAAGTAGCATACGGATCTTAGGCAAAGCACCTCGGTAAAGGGTGCTAAGGAGAGAGGCATTGGAGAAGCCATGATGTGGGCATTGAGTAGTGTAGCCTCTAAATCTCTCCCAAGCCTCGTTGAAAGACTCAATAGACCGTTGTGTGAAGCTAGATATCTCATTGCGAAGTTTGGCGGTTCTAGACGGTGAGAAGAATTGGGCTAGAAACGCCCTTTTGCAATCATTCCATGAAGTAATTGATCCTTGAGGCAAGGTCTTTTCCCATTGGTGAGCCTTGTCACCTAAAGAGAATGGGAAGAGACGAAACTTGAAACCGTCTTCGGAGACCCCATTGATCTTAGTGAGACCACATATCCGGTCAAATTGGTCAATGTGATCTAGAGGATCCTCCAATGACAACCCATGGAACTTGTTAGCTTGAACCATGTTGATTAGCCCGGGTTTGACCTCAAAGTTGTTGTTTTCCACCGGTGGAGCTTGAATGCCTTGCCAGTTTTGGTGAGCATTAGCGGCATCACCCTCTCCAACGACGTGTCTAGCTCTTGGTGGATGGTTGGGGCAATTTGGTTGGTGATGGTTTCCATTGCCACCACCTCCTTAGTTGTTGCCATTCCCACCGTTCCTTTGGTGGGGAATGTTCTCATGAACGTTCCCGAGTGGAATATCATGAAGATCTTCCATATCGTTACCAACTTCTTCTTGAATTCTCCCTCGGTTTCGTCTTGCTCTTGAACCTCTCTCAAGTTGATCAATGTCATCCCTTGGTTCTACTAGGTTAGTATTGCCACGGGAACGGGTATGCATGCACCTATAGAGAGAAAGAGCACTTGGAAGCAAACAAGATTAGTAACTTGGTAGTAAATAAGGCTTAATCTCACAAAGAACCTAAATCTCAATGCTAAAACAAATCCCAATATGGCAACGGCGCCAAATTGATAAAAGATATTTGGTATCTCTAGAGTCAATTCTCTAAATGCAATTGTAGCATAAGAGGTAATCGAACATAATCAGGATTTATCCTAAACACTAAGAATGCAAGGAACAATTGTAAGTTAAGCTAAACAAGTGGTTTGTTGTTAAGTATCCAATTTAGAATTAAGAAAAAGCACTAAGCAAGATTGTAAATCAATAAGCAAAAGAGAATCTAGAGATAGGGTTATCGATATAAGAAGTCCCAAGTTCAATTCATGATGTTCATGTACTCAAACAAGCTAATCCCTAGGCACAAGATCCTAAATTTGACTAATTCTCTTTCAAGCAATTAATCACTAAGCTAATCACCTAACCCATTAACAAACTCTCATTTGTGGATCATTGATTAGCAAACATTTAGTTTAATTCAACAAGATCAACCAAAAATACACCCTAGACAACTATTGTCATAGGCTAGGAATGTAAATCTCTTGTTTAATTCATCAAGGCATTTCATCAAACACTTGGTGTGCATGAAATGCCTTATGATCTAAACCTACTTTTTCAAGCTAGATTTAGCCTTAAGAACATCAAACAAGAAAGGATATAAGGAGATCTACCCCTAAACATCATGAATCAAGCCTTGGAATATCCTAATCTACCCCATCTCTAAACCCTAAAAGACTACTCAAGATCCATGAAAAGCCCCTCAAAATCGATTTGGATAGGAGAGGTTTTCATGGATGAATCTTGAATAGATAAGATAGAGAGAAGATTAGATGGAAGGAATCAATAAAAACAAAGACTTAATTGCATTAAAAGTAGAAGATTCTCTCTTACAAATCCAAGAACTCTCTCAAAGGGGAAAGGGTTTCTTAGAGAAAAGAAAGCATAGATCCAAAAAAATGGGTCTCAACAATATTTAAAAGTGTTTTCTTGAGCTGGGTCGGACCGGGTCAACTCGGGACAAACCGGGTATTGACCCGGCCGAAAGTTGGATACGTCTTCAGTGAATCGGCCATAACTCCTGCACCTGACATCCGGATGACATGAATCCAAGTCCTGTAGACAGCTAACTCGTCCCTATACAACTATTATGAAGACCGTTTGAGTTGAGTCATATCGGAAGGCCTTCGTTTTTCCGGTTATTTGGACGGTTTCATCTTCTCTCGGCCAGACGGACTTACCTTCAGTAAATCCGTCTTATCTCCCTATCCATACGTCCAAATAACCCGATTCAAACTCCTGTATAAACCTGATTCACTCCTCTACAACTTTGGTGAAGACCACCGAGGCTAATTCAGAGTGGAGACCCTTCAATACCGACATCACTCCTCGGTACCACACGTCGGTGCTAAGGAATTTTCCTTCTGTTTCCACACCGAGCAGTTGCACCGACCAGTGACCTCGGTATTGAAGAAACCGTCTAGGTCAGGCGGACCTATCTCTGGTAAATCAGCCATATCTCTCAAACCACATGCCGAATGACTTGATTCCAACTCCTATGGTTAGAGGACTCATCGGGCTACAACTCTCATGAAGACTCCAAGAGCTGGATGAAAACGGATCGCCTTCCTCTGATCGGTTCTTTGAGACGTTCCGGATGGTTCCTCTCTAGTCTTTAAGCACCAAATCTCCAAACGCCACCAAGTGTCTCCAAACACCTAGAAAACTCCTCAAAGACATGGAAAAGACTCACTAGGACCTAATGCAGCTCCTAATACTCTAAATGGGACAAAACAAGTATGAAATGCCATGAAGATCCAAGTAAATGATCTAAAACCTACATGATGTGCATGCTTAAACTATGCAAATTATGGACACATCAGTGGGATTCCTGTTGAATGTGGAAGAAGTGTTTGAATTGAGGGTGATTCAAAAACCAACTTTTCTCCTCTGCTTTAAGCGGATGCTTTAACCCGCTCATAAGTGTCTTCACCGCTTGACTAACATAACACCTCGTCCCGACCTTGATTTTTTTCATATACTCTGTCGGTTGGAACCACATATCCAAAGGTTGCAGTGGTTCGGTTTCATCATCGGAATCCTGCAAGACATATGTATAGAGTGTTACTTTTTGTTTTAGAAATTTTGGTTTCGGTATTACTGGTCCAGTATTACTAGTCCACTATTACTAATCCAGTATTACTAGTCCAGTATTACTAGAAACCCAGAAACTTACAAGTGCCTAATCCCATAAATTTCAACTTCCGGTACTAACTAAAACGATTAAATTTACTTGTGTGCATCAACAGAGTCTGTTCATAATCAATTTGAACCCAAATTCGATAAACAAAAGCTTGAGTCACATACCGTTGCATGTTCTTCAATTGAAACTGTACGCTCGGATACCGTTTCTTCGTCACTGGAATCCGATTTTTCATTCTCTGAAACCGTCGGGGTCTCGTCTTCATAAACGATCCTCCTAGATGGTCTCTTCTCCTTCTCTGGAACCGTATCTGGAACCTTTTCTCCTAAACCATAGTTTGCATTCTTTGTTCTTGCCATAGTGTTACCAAGTATTACAGAACTTAGTCTTGATCTGGGAAAGGAAGGATTTGATTTTGGTGGGAAATATGGCTGCAAATCGCGAAAAGATGATCAAAAAGAAGAAGGTAAGTTTTCGGTAAATCGCGAAAAAGAAGAAGGTAAATCGTCGGCTAGGTTTTTTTTATTTTTTTTTTATGTTTTCGGGTCGGATATAGAGTGGGTCGGATTTAGAGTGGATTTGGGTGTGGTTGGGTCGTAAATATTTAATACTTTCAGGGTCAGTTTTGTTATTTAACCCTTTTCGTTTAAAAAAAAAAATCAAATTCAGTTTTATAACAAGGTTATTCTGGCATTGTTTTGCAACCTCGAGGTCATCGTAGTGATTGATCCTTAAGATATAAAGGAGTTTTGGTTATTTCATCACAAAATTTAATACCATGGAGATTTGAGACATACAAGATTTATTTCATTATAAATAAATCCAAATCAATTCAATTTTTTTTTGATACCGATGGAGGTATAGTCACATAATTTAAAGAAATAAAATCTATGAATTTTGCATCCAAAATTCAATCAATTAAGAAACCAAGAATTTTTATCGGGAAATTGATGAGATCGAGCTAGATTGAATGATCAAAATTATGGAGATTACAAGGAATAATTTAGAAGATTTAGATATACACCAATATCTTAGTCGATCTCATCGATCTCCCAATAATATTTTTTATATCAACCCTACTATGCATCTTCTCGGAGTGTGTTCTCCGTTGAAGAACCACTGATGTGGTGGGCTTTCTGGTGCATCATGCCATTCTCTTGCATCAATTGTTGCTTTAACGACAGATTCCTTGAAGATTCTGTTTAAGAAGATATGGTGGTTTCTTGCACACTCTAGAGGGACCAACAGATCCATGAAGCCAAAGAGCCTTTGGAGATGCCAGTTGGTGGGAAACAATTTTCCAGCCTTATGCAAAGTTTGAATACATGGACAGGTCTGGATGATGCAAAAGGGGCGTATTAGCACAATTGTTTTGCAAAAGCACACATAAATGCAATAAAAATATCTATCCAAGAGACACAACGGAGGGTGTTGTCTACGATACGTACATATCTTTCATGTTGACGATTATTGTTGCTGCCACTACGCTGATCACTACAAAAAACATGGCATTTTGCGAGGCAAATCCCGCACAATTGCGAGAAACGTTGTCGTTGCATAATCAAAGAGTGTGTGATAGCCAATATCGTCGCAAATTCGTTGCTAAATTGCTACGATTTTATTTAGCGAGGTAGCAAATCTTCGCTAATGTGCTTGGAATTGTGGGTTTGTGTCTAAATCGAAGCCCAATACAAAATGGTTCAGCAGCTGGACTTAAGGATTGGGCCGATAAATGTCAAAGCCCATTAAGATTGCAAATCGTTCGTCTACATTAAAAAGTCGTCTTCTCCAAATGTTAAACAACAAGAAAATAACAGAAACAAAGAGAAAAAGATCTTGAAGAGAGTTTCTTCGATCCTTGCAGAGAGTAGCTAGGGTTCTTCTATCTCCTTATCTTCTGTATTTCTTTCTGCTTCAAGACCTGATTGCTTCCTTGATAGAGAACCTGTTAGAGAAGAAGCAACTCGGTGAGAAACAGGGTGTGATCCACGATTGGGGAATTTTCAATCAGATAGTGTGATTCGTGAGGCAGTGCGAATACTCCCCCGGACGTAGACGAGAGGTGAACCGGGTCAAAAGCTCAAGTGTTCAAAGCTACGTATCCTTATATGGAACTATGTATTTTGGATTTGTTTCTTATATATAAAATCATTATTGAAGTAAATTAATTCTGCCAAGCTTGGGACAATTAGGTAAAATATGATCAAGATACTAGCAAATTCTGTTTTATCAAATGGATTTATTATGGACAGCTTTTGTTGCATTGAGTAACAAACTTTGGGTGTTGTCTTAGTAAAGAGTAGCATCGAAATAAAACAAAACTTCAACTAAATGATCAAATTGGTTAAAGAAAAACAAACTCTTTTGTAACTCTTCATAACTTTATTAGTAGATGATATCAAATCAACAAGTCATTAAAAGTTTACTTGAGCATATCTGAATCCTCTCTTAGGCGGTTTCTTCGTCTCATTGGAAACATTAGTGTCGCATGCAGTAATCATCGCGCGATGTAAGTTGGATCCACTTGTGGAGAATTGATGGTGAGGAGAATTGATGGTTGATGTGACAGTTGGATTTAGATGCTCGGAAAATGCCGACATATGACGTTATTGTTGAGAGACGTACCCACTTCTTCTTACACAACCACTATATTTACTTCTTCTTACACAACCACTGTATCTTAATGACGTCAGAGTTAATCAAATAATGTGTATCCAGATTGCAGATATAATAGATGATTGAGAAGAAGGATAGATAGCAAATTAGGTGTTGAGGATCCATAGGTTCAAAGGCGTCACCTTTACTGAGCTTAGATCCCAACAAACCAAGACCTGAAACAGTTGTTGACACACTACATAGACTAGCACATAAAGTTGCACAAAACAGAGTATAGAGAGATTGAGAGAAGGAGAGGGGAACACACACAAGATTAACGACCAAAACAGTTTTGCCATGTGTTTCATTCTGGAGTGATATACCGGATTAGCGGCCAAGTAAGTGGCGCCAACGTTGTCGCAATATAAGACTGGCTGAGTGGAACTCGAAGCACCAAGTTCTAAGAGAATAGACGTAATCCAACATATATCAGAGGTTGTTGACGCTAGTGATCGATACTCGGCTTCGGTAGAGGAACGAGCAACTCCGGTTTGTTTCTTTGAAGACCAGGCGATCGAATGTCTTCCTAGATATACGATATATGCGCTTGTGGAGGTGTAGTCATCTTTGTTGACAGCCCAATCTGCATCCGTGAACGCATGAAGCACCAGTTTGTTGTTGGCGTGTAACATAATGCCCTTCGTCATTGTTCCAGCGAGGTAACGTAAGATACATTTCACGCGTTCCAATGATTTATCGTCGGATGATGCATAAACTGAGATAATTTGTTGACGGAGAAGGAAATATCTGGGCGTGTGAGTGATAAATATTGGAGACTCCCAACCACAGCTCGAAATTCGGTGGCATCATCCAAGGCTGTGCTCGAATGAAGAGTGATATTGGTATTTGGACACGTTGGCGTGGAGACAGGTTTGCAAGTGTCCATTTTTGTCCGTTGAAGCAAATCTGCAATATAGCGAGTTTGAGTTAGATGAAGGCCATCATAAGTTCTAGTTACTTCAATGCCAAGGAAGAATGATAAATCATCTAAATATTTGAGAGAAAAACGTTTTGAGAGAGACGCAATAAAACCATTCATATGAGATGGACTATTTCCTGTAATAATTAAACCATCAACATAAACAAGCATATAAATAAGTACTCCCTGTTTGTTGTAAATGAATAAGGACGCATCAGCCAAGGAATTTGTGAAGCCAGACGCAAGTAGAAAATTACAAAGCTCATTGTACCAAGCTCTCAGAGCTTGTTTGAGACCATAAATAGCTTTGCGTAGCTTGCAGACTGCATTGGGCTTGCCTTTATCTATAAAGCCAGGCGGTTGAGCCATAAAAACTTCATCATGCAACGTTCCTTGAAGAAACGCGTTATTGACGTCGAGTTGTCGTATGGGCCAGTTGTTCGTAACAGAGATGCTGAGGCCTATTCTTATCGTGGATGGCTTCACAACCAGACTGAATGTATCATGATAATAAATTCCGGGTCGTTGCGTGAAACCTTTCGCAACAAGACGCGCTTTGTAACGCGCGATGGTACCATCGGGATGTCTTTTGATTGTGAAAATCCACCTGCAACCTATAACATTCACATTATTAGCAGCATTAGTTAAATCAACAAGATCCCTTGTTCTGTGGCCAGTTTGAACATTAAACTCATCACTCATTACTTTGCGCCAATAAGGACTTTTGAATGCTTGAACAACAGTTGTTGGAGGCAATTCTGTGGCCTGCATAACAGTAGTATAAAGATTAAGTTTCTGAACCGGTTTTCTAGCTCGAGTACTTTGACGGGTTGGTAACGGAGGAGCCGGTGGTGATTGTAACACATGAGCTGGAGGTGATAGTGATGGATCAGAAACAGAAGAAGGCGAGATGGGTTGCTCGGGTGGTGTTTGTATATTATCAGAGACGCTTGTGGAGAGGCTATTGGAGCCAGTGGTTGTAAAGGTAAGATTGGTGGTGTCAGAGAAGCTGGAGACAGAGGCTTGTGTTAGATTATGGAATTGCTTGATTTTATTAATATGAGAACCTCTGAATATATACAACAGAGTATACAAAGGAAAATGAAACTATAATATACACACGATTAGTGACTCCTAAACATAAGCTATTGACTCATAAACATAAGTAATTGAGAGCTGTAAATTATATACGCTTTCTATTTCTATAATATTATTTAAGAAGAAATTTTAAAAAATGAGCATTATTTTGTAAGTTATTACATGAAATGCCATTACAAATAATAAAAAATAATTGAAATAGGAAATGATATAATAGTATTTTAAAATTATTGATTAGAATATCGAAAATATATATTTTGCATTAAAGAGGTTATTTAATATTTAAATTCTTAATTATATTTAATATTATATATTTTAAAATAATAATCAATTTATATTCAAAATCTTGCTATTACAAATGAATTCAAAGAAGAAAAAATCTATTCAAAATCTTACTAAAATTTTTACTATAATTTATTATATTTTATTTGAATATATATCAAAACAAAAGCTCAAAAATATTTTACTAATTTTATATAAAAGTTAGACACAAGAAAACTAGAGTCATTAACGGTGCATATTATAGTTATGTTTTCAAGATTATAAGTTTTTTGCTGGTTAACCCGAATAATATTTTAATTTACTGTAAAACGGGTTAAATAGACAAATTATTATAATTAACATATTTATCTATAATCATTAGTTAGCTATATTTTAAAATTCTGAGAAAGCAATTTTATTAAATTTTAAAACAATTTTCTTTAAAAAAACCACTCCGCGCTATAATTAGCGCGGGTTAAATCCTAGTATTCCTACAAAATCTTGGCGATGATGCCCACTTCCACGATCCTGAAGAACATCACTTTAGGGAGCTTGGCTCCCGATATTGCTGTTCCTGCGGCTTGAAAGGATGTTACATCCGAATATTGCAGCATTCCAAGAACCACTCGACGAGTTTGTTCTCAACCGTGAAGAACCCGAGCCCGAGTTGTTATCCTCTATAACTACTTTCAACGGGTTCTAAAGCAGTCATATCTACTACCCTTCCTTCGCAACACACTGGAAAAGGATGAGACATGAAATTAGCACACAAGAAAAATTAAAGGAAAATTCCTCAAGCAGCCAAAAGTTAAAGTACTTAGCAAACATGTATGATGATACCATGTCCGCAATTGAGTACTACGGGTCACTTACTTGGTACAACACTTCATCGGCGATCCAATTCCCAATACCTGAAATGAAACCCTGCAAAAAAGGAAGAGATAAATGATCCTCTAAATGTGCAACGTTTTTAACCAAAAGAAGAGGAAGACCACAATCAATCTCTGCGATGAATCAGAAGATCATTTCAAGTTATTGCAGGCTTTGAAATGTTATATAACCAAGTTTCTAGATATTATGATAAAATAGAGGACAAGAAAGAGCTGAAAGAAGCATAAAAGACAGAGAAAAGTGAAATAAACTCTGAACCTGATCAAGTAGGAGAGGTTTTATCGTTATTTTCTTTTTTGCTAAGCTTTTCGCAAATTCATCAATTGTCAGTGACTCCAACAATGCATCAGGACCAAGCTCTGATATTGGACGCACAGAAGCAAGCTGCAATAGCAAACATCAATTAATAAATCACCATTATCCACATAGGAGCTTAATAAAGAGAAGCAACATACCAACGTTGAGTTGGCCTCTCTTACCGGCTTTGGGTTCGATTCCCGTTGGGAGGGGTTTCCTCCTAAGGAGTGACTTTAACATAGTTTGGGCCCCACTCTGGGGATGTACGGGCCTACGGGCCCAGAACCTCAACGATTAAAAAAAAAAAAAAAAAAAAAAAAAAGAAGCAACATAGAGTTATGCATTTATACAGTTTCTAAAAGTCGAACTTTGGCAAATCTCCTCTTGTCAGTAAACGAAAGCTCCAGACCATCATCAAGCTGTATACAAAAGAGGAATTCATTGTAGCTGAATCACCTTGATGGCCACTCCTCTGAGTCCTTTACAGCAGATCTATATAATAATAAAAAATATAATACATATCAATCTTGTTCTATATTAATCTTATACTTATCAAAGCAAATGACTTAAAAGACTCCATAAACCTTCACCTCTTGTATTTAGGAAATGACTTAAAAGGCAAATTTTGCGACTAAATTGTGACTCCATGACATAAAAAAATGTGTGTTATATGCAGATGGTTGTAAAGTAGTGGTAAATTTTGTGACTTATTTGCGATTCCATGAAATAAAAAAATGTGTGTTCTACGGAGATGGTCGCAAAGTAGTCACAAATTGTCACTGTTTTGTGACTCTATTTTGTAAGTCACAAACTTATATCTTAAACCCTAAACTTTCAATCATTCGTATTCTAGATATGACTTTACAATCATTCTTATTCTAATTCTAACAATAGAACTCCTTATTTAAACAGTAAACTAAAATATGGTAAGTAAATTTTGAAAAATTTCTATCTTTCAAAATAATTCCATATAAAACACATATACAATTACTACATTTTTGAGAATATACAAACATAAGTTTAAAATATTGGAATTTAAAAGTTTTTTTTTGTGTTATCATGATTCAATGTATATAGTAGTTCAGCTTCAAATCTATGTAAAAACATACAAATTAACATATTTACAATTAAATATTGATCGCAAATTTGGGATCCTTTTGTGACTACTATAAAATAAATCGAGTGTAGTTGCTAAATGGTCACAAATTTAGGACCATTTTGTGACTATTATTAAAAAAAATCGAGTGGAATTGCTAAACGGTCGCAAATTTGGGACCCTTTTGTGACTACTTATACATGTTATGAGTAGAAACAAACATAAGTTTAGAATATTGGAAATTACAAGTTTTGTCCTCTAATATCATGATTCAGTCTATATAATAGTTCAAATCTATATAAAAACGTCTAAATTAACCTATTACAATTATATATTGATGATTTTTAAAAAAAAAATCGATTCGAGTGGCAGAATCGAAGCAAACCAATCACAATTTCAGGTGTTGGTCGCAAATTAGTGGGTATTTAAAGACGATTTTGTGACACTTTTTTAAAATAAAAAACCTTTACCCTAAACCCTAAACTTTAAAAACCTAGAAGGTTTGAATATGACTTTACAATGATTCTATGTATATAACAGTTCAAATATATGTTAAAACTTATAAATTAACATATTTACAATTATATATTGATGAATTTATTTACAAAATTTGAGTGGAGTTGCTAAACCAAAGCAAACCAGTCACAAATTTGGGACTACTTTTGCGACTACAAAGTCAGACTAAAACATGAGTCGCTAATAAATGATTCTTTTGTGACTACATTTCGTCGTTAATTTGCGACTGTTTTGCCTTTGCATTGCGAGTAGTCGCAAATTAGTCACACTTTCGTCCTGCATTTTTGTGACCAAAAAAAGAGTCGGAAAAAGTGGTCACAAAAACTGTATTTTCTTATAGTGTTCCACAAACCCCCAAAATCCCACTTACAAAAGCTTCTCTCGGTTCTCACTCTTTACCTCTCTACATTGTGTTGAGTGCTCTCATCTTAGCTCAACTCTCTCATGTCTACCTCTAACTTTATATAGATGAGGAGACACCATTAAAACCTAGTGCAATCACCAAACGCCAAAGAGCCTCCTTTAAACACGTTTGAACCTTGGCCAAACAAGCCTTAGACACAAGAGACAAACTGTCACTCTCATGTCTCATTAATTGTGCCACAACCAGGTGTTGCTTCTTTGTGGTCCCCCATGTTCAATCTTCATTAACCTTGGGTTATTTCTTCAAGCTTGCTCATCAACTTCACAATCTTCACAAATCTCCACCTGTGAACATGATGATCACACAAACAACATGTACATGCTTGAGAGAGAGAGAGTACCTTCTTCTAGTTCCTTAAATTCCAATATCGGTTCCTGAGTATACTTACTCAACCTTATCCTTAGCCGTTTAAACTCCATAAACATACTTGATCCTTGTTGCATTTAACATCACGTTCAATGCACTTCAGCTGCAACTAATTGCATCGCTGAACCTGAGCCATCATCACATCTTCATCTCACTTAGAGTTGTGAAAACCAGCTCCAATACCTGATATAACCGCTCAGCAAACTTCATTAACAAGTTCAAAAACACCTCCAACCTGTTAACTCAACAGAAAATACCCTATAAGTTTTACTACTTATGACTCCTCCAATCACACAGTATCCTCTACAGCTTATGTCCAAACTATATAATTATTGCAGTGACTGAACAAACAATTATCCATCTGCAAAACTTGATTCCCTTGCTAGCTTCTAGGATTTCCTCATGCACATTGAGACCAAATCCCTTTGAATTCACTTGAATCAAATCCAGAAAACTGAACCAACTTTGTTTCAAAAACTGAAACCCTTCTGATTCAACCTCGTAACAATCTCAACAGCCTCTTACGAACCACTGTATAAACTGAGATCAACCCACATAACCTGTGTTACGCGTGAAACAAATTCTTTCAGCAACCTGCACATCAACTCTGAACCTGTGATGCACTTCCTGATGCATTTCCTGATGCATTTCCTGCTGTAACAGAACACCGCAATACCTTTACTTGTATGCAAACTCCACCCAAACGTATTAGGTTTTGCATCAATAAAAATCTCTGTAAGAGACTTTTCATGAGTAGATACTTATGTAATCTCTTTATGATGCAACCAAGACAACTTAAATTTCTTTTTTGTTGTCTTCCAAATGTAGTTTGCTTCTCTGCACTTGTATTTTCTCTAGGACTCCTTTACATTGCTAACACCAGCTTTGAGATGAGTTATATATCAAGCTAGATACACAACACTTTCACATTCTTGAAGCCAACAGCCTTGAGAAAGATCCTGCATCACCTGCACTTGCCTCTTTTTGTTTCTCATTTAGAGAATCCACTGAACCACTTCAATGTCTTCATCTCAAACCCACATGTGCCTTCTCCAAAATTATCCCGAAAACTTATAACTCCTCTTCAATCCAGAAACCTGAAACTCTGTTATGAAACTTGCAGTCAATTATGAGATTCCATACCAACAACCAGCCTCAAAATCAAACCTGTAAATTGCATTTTATCCTCAGATTACAACCTGTTTCAGCTGAATACACGTCGATAAGAAAATTTTCTTGGCTTCCTTGTCTTCTTTGCACACTGAACTTCCATGAATCATGTTAAACAATGAGTTATGCATCCTATTAAAGCTTCTTCTTTTGAGCTAACCATACTCAGATCAATTTGAGCTAGACACCCGAAACAACCTCCAAAATAAACGCTCCCCCGGGAAACATAAACATTTGGATGTTACTATCTTTGAAAGCTCATATTCACCAATCTGAGTCAAAGCACTCTTCACTGTCTCTTTGATCCACTCACACATTATGATGTATCAGATGAATTACCATGGCATCTTTCTTCAGAATGTGTGTCAGAACTTGTGACACAACCCCTTTTCTTCCTGCAGCCACTCCAACTGAACCATGTACCCGAAGACCCACCAAAAACCTTATTGAGCTTCAGCAACATTGTCTCTTCTTTACTTAGAGCATGCTTCATGACATGATAATGCAACAACTTATGCCGATACACCATCAAACCACACTTCCATCACAGAAATCACACACCTTGTATTTTTTCTTCTTATAGCCAAAACACAACACATACTGATATGCTCAAATTAATACCCTAACAGTTTTAAAGCAGGAGTTGTAATATAGCTAGGGGTTGAACCACAAAGACTCACAGAGATGCACAATAGATTGTATAGTATCGAATTAAGCTAAGCCAAACAGATGTAATTGAAAGCAGTGCAGAAATTAAAAGAGTTGTAATTCAATTGGGAAAATATAGGCTCAGGGTATTTCTCAGGAAATCAATGAATGCAGATAAACTAACTAATCAGGATTCAGATTTAGCGCAGTTCTTGAACTCAAATCACTAAGGTATAATTAACCAACTGTCGTTGCGAAAACTATCTAAATCTAAATCTAAATCCTAGGAATTCCAAATCTCTTTGCGAATCCTAAAGTCTAAATCAGCTTTAATATCAGGTTTGATGTGTTCACAAATCAATTAAACCAAATCTCTTTGCGAATAATCAATTTGCTCACCTAGGTTCTATCAGGTAATTAATCGCACTGTCGTGCCTAATCAATTATCCTAAGATCTAAGTTCCAGATTCGTCAACCTAGAATTAGCTTTGAGAACAACCTAAGGCGAAGAACTAATTCAGATGGTGAATCCTAAACAGATAATCAACCTAGCATTCAGAGAAAACCCTTATGAGAACCCTGAACCTAAAGTGGAACTACTCAGACATGGAGAATGAAACAATCAACATAACTAAATAAATCATCAATAGAAAATAAGAGTAACAAGAGGTTTTGAGATCTGATCTCGGACGAAGGGAGATTCAGACTTGTCTCTCTCAAACCAAAGTAAAATCAAAGTATAGAAAAATAAAGCCTAGCCTACAAAGTGGCTGTAAAATCCCTATAAATAACCTAAAACACGAATTGGGGCTTCTTGTAATTATTAAAGACTTCTGGGCACTTTTGCAATTCTTCAAGTCTTGGAAAACTCGCGGGTCGTGTCTTGCTGCGATGGGTATCGATCGACACTAGCCACTATCGATCGATACCAAGGCTTCATATCGGGTTCTCAGCAACACGAACTTCTGCTTTGCTCCAAATGCTCTAGAAAGCTCCAATACCTCCAATAATGTTCCCAACGTGCTATGACCCGTAAAAGACTCTAAAAGACTCCAAAATACTATAAAGACTCTATAAAAAGGACTTATATCATGGCTTAAATAGGGTAAAAACCATGATATATCAACTCCCCCAGACTTAGCCTTTGCTTGTCCTCAAGCAAATAGAAGATTAAACAGAGAAAGAGGTTTGAAAACGCGGAGATTCACCTGTTCACGAACCATCGAAATGACCTTCTTCCCAAGTATCCAAATGTCACCAAATCAGCTTTTGATCTAACCACCATGTACTTCTCCGTAGACATTCGCAGCTTTCCTAGACTCCACACATTATCCCACATCATTGTCCAAATAAAACCCTCATCGCCAGTTTCATCGCTGCAGCCAATGTTCAAGAACCTTCTAAATTCTTTACCATACGATATCATGACAAGGAACCACCCTTTTCACACTTTTTGAATTTATTTCTCTCCCCCAGACTTATTTCTTATTATGTTCCTTATTTTATTTTCAGCTTTGCATATACACATCAAGGTATGAGACGCGGGTATATTGATATGTTAGCCACCGAATCCCCGGTTCTTCCCTCTCAATGTATCAAAGGATGTAGGCGAATAATGGCATCATAGAAAAATCCTAGACTCGCTTCCAATCCTTTGTGTGATCATTCCATCTTAATTAGAATAATGGGATCGCTGGAAATTTTCCTAACCCTCTACTCAGAAGAAAATCATTTCAATATTTTATGCTCTTATTTATCAACTTATAACAGGGGAGAGAGATACCATAACTCTAAACACATGGGTTCCTTTATCAGATATGAATGATGAATCAAGCTCTAAAAACACTAACCACATTGATGAAGTGCAAAAATTTGGCTCAGGCTTCAGAAGAACTCTGCTGGAAACATGGATGTTTTCTAGTCAACTGGTTAGTCTTTGGATTTTTCATTAGTCGATCTAGAACTGATCCTGTAACACTGTGCACTCAAAAATAAAATCACATCAATAGGTTCAAGCACATGATCATCATCTCCAACAAGTTTTGACTCAATAAAACAACTGACTCTAAGAAAAACAAACACAATGTCAGCAGAAACCTCCCCCAGACTTGAACAACACTGTCCCCAGTGTTATCTAGCCTAGAGTCAGTGAAATAAAACAAAAGAACATAATAAAATTGGGAAAAACAAGAAGTTACCTTGCTGGAACATTGAGTATCGATCGACGCACAGCCTGGTATCGATCTATACCAGGCTTAATTCGACTTGATGAACCGTACATTCGCGATTGGTGTCGATCGATACAAGGGGGTATCGATCGACACTTAGGCGATTTGGAGTTTTGCTCCTTGTTTATCCTGACACAAAACGAAAAAGAAAAAGAAAATACTTATATATATAGACTCACCAGTGGGTTGCCTCCCACCAAGCGCTCGTTTTACGTCATTAGCTTGACTGTAACGCTCTTCAGGCAGGATAGGAATGCGAGCTTGCATCAAAATAGGCTCCACAACTTGACATCGCTAGCGTCAGAGTTCTGCTCATCATGCTGTCCACAAACTCATGTCCTTTCTCTTTCAGCTCCGAAGTAAGAAGAATTCTAGCCTTAGAGAATGGCTTCGAAGCTCCTTTGCACTTGACCTTATACTCAATCAAATTCCCATCACTCTTCTGAGGGATTAAAGTGACATGGGGATTCTCGACGTTTTTGCTCTTAGCCTTCTTATTATTTGTTGCCTTAGCCTTCTTGACAACTTCCTTGGGAATGCTGGACAGTTCAGCTGAAATGTCTGCGATAGTAGGCTTATCAGGAGGCTCTTCCAAAGGATATGATATCAACGTCGCTCCTATTACAGCATCGATGCAAGAGATACGTGTGGGAGTTCCTCTAGGGATGGCCTTGTAGTACACCTCCTTGTCAATGTATGAGAATGAGATGTGCTTGCTGGGTGTGTCCATAATGGCACCAACTATAGCCATGAACGGTCTTCCGAGAATCAACTGCGTACGAGATTTTGCATTCATCTCCACAACCTGAAAATCAGTAGGAACCAGGCAATCTTCTATTGTGATCATCAAATCAGCAATAGCCCCATATGTAAGAGAGGTGGAATCGTTCGCGAACGTGATAGATGTCTTTGGAGGTTGAATATCAGCTCCCAATCTCTCTGCAATTGCCCTGGAGATAACATTGACGCAGGCTCCTGAGTCAACGAGAGACTCTTTGAATTCAACTCTAGAGATAGATCATGGTACTGAGAAGATCCCTGGGTCTTCCCTCTTGGTCAACTGTCTCAACGGTAGTGACTTGCATCTTGCTTCGATAAAGAGCACTTCGATCTCTTCTAGAGTTTCTTTGCAATCCTTGAAGTGACTTAGCAGAGGCCAGTCCTCTAGAGCTTCTTCAAAAGATGATTTATGGGAGATACTTCGTACCATCTTCTCAAAGCCACGCAGCTGCTTTGGAGTGATGGGATCTCTGAGGTGCTGAAGAATAGGATTCATCTTTTTGGGCTTGCGAACTCGTTCTTTGATCACCTCAGGTGTTTTCACAATTTCTGGCTCGTTCTGCGAGGGGTATCGATCGACACCAGGTAGGGTATCGATCGATGCTCTTGCTCTTGAATCGTCCCTGGCAGATACATCATCATCAAAAGGAAGCTCCACATTCTGCTTATCCAGCAAATACTTGCATCTAGCGTCCTCCCATTCCTTCTTTGTCAGCTTAGGAAGTATAGGATAAGGCATCTTGGGTTTATACACCCTCTCCTTGACAATCTCAAGCTTCTTCTCAACCTGCTCCTCAGTATCGATCGACACAGAAGAAGCATCGATCGATACTTGTGATTTTGGATCCTCTCGTGCAAGTGTCTGGACTGGTGTCGATCGATACATTGAAGTATCGATCGATGCCTTGGCGATTTCAGGATCCTCATCGAAATTTTCTGCACTTGAGTAGATCGCATTGACGTGTGCTCTTGGATTTTCAGTTCTCCCTGGAAGAATACCTTCCTGCCTCTTTACAACTGCTGCTGTTTGAGCCACCTGATTTTCCAGCTTCCTTTGGGAGAGACTGATGGCTTCTATTTTCCCATTCAGATCCATGTATACATCGAGTCAAACTTTCCATTGAAATCCACGTGCAGTTTTTGCTGTCCCTGAAGAATCTGCTCAAGCATGGATTCCATCTTATTATCTATGGACTTTGGAGAGATGGGCTGGTACGAAGAATTCCCGTAATTGCGAGTGTTGTTGCTGAAGTTTCGATTGTTGTTGTACCCAAATTGTTGATCCTGAAATCCAGAACCACCAACGTAGTTACAATCCTCCATTTCATCTCCACCGATATTATCGACTCCATCAGCAAAGTATACAGTCTTCTTTGATTACCCAATCAAAATATCCAGCTTGTACTGCAGCAATCTGCGATCCATCAATTCCTCCAGCTTGCTTCTTCCGCTCGAAATCAGCATTCTTGGAGCTATTGCTAGACGCCAAGTTCTCAATCAGCACGACTGCATCATCTGGATACCTGGTGTTGAAGTTCCCATTACTCGCAGTATCCAAAGCCATCTGGTACCTCCAATCGATCCCTCTGTAGAATGTGCCCAGCAGCTGAACCTTATTGAACCCATGGTGCGGACAATCTCTCTGATATGATTTGAAGCGAATCCAAGCAGCCTTGAGTCCCTCAGTTGGACCTTGAGAAAATTGAGAAATTTTGTTCCTGAGCTCTTCGGATCTCGCATCATCATAGAAATTGCACAGGAATACATTCTTTGTCTCATCCCATGTAGTTAGCGAATCAGGAGCTAACTGCTTCAACCAATAAGAAGCATCCCCACTAAGAGAGTACGAGAAGAGTTTGCAGAAAAGAAACTCATTGGGCACTCCATTGTACTTCATACCAGTGACCAAATCCTCGAACCTTTCGATATGATCCATGGGATGCTCATGAGGTAGGCCATGGAAAGGACTCTGACTCACGAGAGCATAGTACGCAGGCTTCAGCTCGAAGTCGTTCCTCTGAAAAGTTGGGATGCGAATCGCTGATCGATTGGCATAGAACTAATCAGGTCTATTGTGCTCGCCAAGTGTCCTAGCTCGAACACCTGCAGCATTACCAACGTTGGCGCGCCCAGCTGGCGCGACAATCTCAACAACAGCAGCAGGGACAACGACGTTTCCAGCTTCATCAAGTCGCTGCCCTCCTTCATTGCACACATGACCCTCTTTGTCTCTCAGAACTCCAGCTTCATCAGCTCTTAAAACCACTGGGTTGTTCATCCCTGATGTTTGCTTGGTCTTTCTGTTTGTGGGTTCACAAGTGCTAGCTGTACCAATGACAGTTCAAATAGCTGAGTACTCTTGTTGCTTCTGGTTTCACGAACACGCATACACCTGAAAACAAAACACTAGACAAGGCACGCAAGTAACCAAAAAAAAAATACGTTGAGTATCGATCAATACCAAGTGGTGTCGATCGATATCAACAAAAGAAGACGACGAGTATCGACCGATACTAGGGAGTATTGATCGATACCGGCGAACTTAGTCAAAATTCTCAAACTAAAATCTAATGGCGAATCGAGTCCCCGGCAATGGCGCCAAATTTGATATGCTCAAATTAATACCCTAGCAGTACTAAAGCAGTAGTTGTAATATAGCTAGGGGTTGAACCACAAAGATTCACAGAGATGCACAATAGATTGTATAGTATCGAATAAAGCTAAGCCAAACAGATGTAATTGAAAGCAGTGCAGAAATTAAAAGAGTTGTAATTCAATTGGGAAAATATAAGCTCATGGTATTTCTCAGAAAATCGATGAATGCAGATAAACTAACTAATCAGGATTCAGATTTAGCGCAGTTCTTGAACTCAAATCACTAAGGTATAATTAACCAACTTTCGTTGCGAAAACTATCTAAATCTAAATCCTAGGAATTCCAAATCTCTTCGCGAATCCTAAAGTCTAAATCAGCTTTAATATCAGGTTTGATGTGTTCACAAATCAATTAAACCAAATCTCTTTGCGAATAATCAATTTGCTCACCTAGGTTCTATCAGGTAATTAATCGCACTGTCGTGCCTAATCAATTATCCTAAGATCTAAGTTCCAGATTCGTCAACCTAGAATTAGCTTTGAGAACAACCTAAGGCGAAGAACTAATTCAGATGGTGAATCCTAAACATATAATCAACCTAGCATTCAGAGAAAACCCTTATGAGAACCCTGAACCTAAAGTGGATCTACTCAGACATGGAGAATGAAACAATCAATATAACTAAATAAATCATCAATAGAAAATAAGAGTAACAAGAGGTTTTGAGATCTGATCTCGGACGAAGGGAGATTCAGACTTGTCTCTCTCAAACCAAAGTAAAATCAAAGTATAGAAAAATAAAGCTTAGCCTACAAAGTGGCTGTAAAATCCCTATAAATAACCTAAAACACGAATTGGGGCTTCTTGTAATTATTAAAGACTTCTTGGCACTTTTGCAATTCTTCAAGTCTTGGAAAACTCGCGGGTCGTGTCTTGCTGCGATGGGTATCGATCGACACTAGTCAGTATCGATCGATACCAAGGCTTCATATCGGGTTCTCAGCAACACGAACTTCTTCTTTGCTCCAAATGCTCCAGAAAGCTCCAATACCTCCAATAATGTTCCCAACGTTCTATGACCTGTAAAAAACTCTTAAAGACTCCAAAATACTATAAAGACTCTATAAAAAGGACTTATATCATGGCTTAAATAGGGTAAAAACCATGATATATCACATACTTATCTTGTACCGCTAAAATAAACAGAACACACCGCCTAACTATCCTAACTAGAAAAAACTTTCGATACTAGATCATAGTATATCCTGTTGCACAACAAACATTGAGTGACACATGATGTCTCTAATGTCATCAGCATTAAGACCCTCATATTCTTCTTTAATGCTTCAAGATATGAACCAAAAAACAAAATATTCTCTTAGAATTTTGTGTAAAGCAATGTTCCACCTGACATAGGAACTCCTTGTTCTCTCGGATTCACTGCAACATAATTTCCATGTGTTAGATACAACACAAATCTTCACAAATGATGTTCTCATATTTTATCTATTTTAGAATGCATTTAACTTAGCATTTTCGATCTCATGCATGTGTTTTAATAGTTTTCTTTAGTGTTTTGGTCCTAATTATAGTTAATCTAGTTTGCATTTGGTCCTAGTGAGTCTTGCATGGTTTTGGAGTTTATATAGGTATTTGGAAACGTTTTGGAGATAATTGGAGTGATGGAGCAAATGAAAGATGATAATGTCACCCGAGGTGTCTGAAAGATCTGGCCTGGCGAAGAGTTTCCAATCGGATTTAGCTTCGAAGGTCTTCATGACAATGATGGAACAATGCGTTAGCTGTCGTCTGGAAGTAGTTTCAAGGCATTCATATAAGTCGTTCAGGAAATATGGCAATTTTACCAAGTACATGTCTGTCTGGCGCGAGAGCATCTACCAGTACCGACCCGCCTTCGCTCGACACAACCGACCGGTGTCACAGCATGTCCAAACCAGGGAGAATGCCGGCCTGTCACACCACCCGATGGTCGACCGGTTCTCAGCTTCAAGACAGGCCACACCGACCTGCAACCGCCCGGTGTGCCTCCCCCGTTGTCGACCAACACTTGGGCAGGGAAAATACCATCCGGCTGCACTGACCGGAAGCCAACCTGCATGCAGCTTCAGGACAGCCCATACCGACCAGCATTCGCCCGACACTCCTTGGTCAGCATCAGCACAGGGACCTGTTCCGACCGAAGACAGCCTCCACATTGATAGGTTGGGTATGGACAACGTTGAAGCGCATCCGGTTGGTAACATCAATGAGAGCGTTACTAATGGACAACAACGAGGGAACATTGGTAATGGAAACCATGGAGCAAACGGTGGAAATGGAAACCCACTAGGTCAAGCACATCCAATACCACCCGCCTATAATGCTAGGGCTCCAAACCACTCTCCACGACCCCAAGACGTTGCTGGAGCGGGTAATGCCGCTAATGCTCATCGAAACCGTCAAGGATCTCAAGCCCCACCCGTTGAGACCAACAGCTTTGAAGTCAAAACTAGCCTCATCAACATGGTGCAAGGCAACAAGTTCTATGGCTTAGCAGTGGAAGATCCACTTGATCACTTGGATCATTTTGATAGGATTTGCGGTCTCACCAAGATGAATTGAGTCTCCGAAGATGGCTTCAAACTCCGCTTATTCCTATTCTCTCTTGGGGACAAAGCACACCAATGGAAGAAGAACCTACCCCAAGGATCCATTACATATTGGGATGAATGCGAGTGGGCTTTCCCTGCAAATTTTTTCTCACCATTTCGAACGGCCAAGTTGAGGAATGAGATCTCAAGCTTCACACAACGAGGGAACGAGAGTTTCAATGAAGCATGGGATCGGTTTAGAGGCTACACAATGCAATGCCCGCACCATGGGTTCTCGGATGCTTCACTCTTTAGTACTCTCTACTGTGGAGCATTGCCAAAGATCCGAATGATTCTAGAGACGGCTTCAAACGGTAATTTCTTAGCCAAATACGTCATTGAAGCTATTGACCTAGTGGAAAACCTTGCTCAAAGTGATGGCACATATGGTCATGACTATGATAGAGCTACAAGAACCACTAGTGACTTTGAAGAGAAAAGAAGGACTAAAGAAATGAAGGTTCTCAATGATAAGATGGACAAGCAATCCACTATGATGGACAAGCTTCTCAATGCTACTCAAAAGTGGGTTCATTTTGTTGGAGATTTTGATGCAAACCAACGGTTTCAAGAGGATAATATGGATTTGGGTACGCAAGAAGAGGTCAAATTTTGTGGGAGGAATAGGTGGTTACAATAGAGGCTTCAAGCCAAACTTCCAAAACCCTCAAAACCAAACTTACAACCAATGACCCCAAGCTCACAGATCCAACTTTCAACGACAAGGGTTTATTCCTCGAAACCAATTTCAAGGGAACCAAGGAGGCCATCAAAACAAGGCTCCTTTTATACCTCAACAAAGTTTTCCACAAGGTTTTGATCCTCAAGGCCAACCTATCTCTTACAAGCCACAAGACCTTGAATTGAATAACATGTTTCAACTAATACTCAAGGGTCAGGCCGAGACTAAAACAAGGATAGATTGCTCCTACAATGAGCTAACCACAAAGATTGAAACCATGGCTTCTACGTTCAAACATTTTGAGAATCAAGGTACTTAAGGAAGCTCCTTCTCTAATAAACCCATGGAGAAGCTCAAAGGAAAAATCGACAATAGCCAAAAGGAGCATTGCAACACTATATCCTCAAATGAATCACATCCCCATGATTCAAATGCAGCCGCTATTATAGAAATTGAGCTTATACTATATGGTTCACATGTCGAAGAACTTCCCCCTAGAGATTTTCCCTCAAATCTCAATGCGGACATTGAGAAACAAGGTAGGGGTTGACCCTTGGGAATGAAGATGATGTGGTTTCTGTTGAGGAAAATGGTAAAAGCATACATGAAGAGCAAGTGATTTCTACACAAATGGATGTTGAGAAGTCTGTCAAGGACGTGGCTAAAGAGAAGAACGTGGAGACACATGTGATGTCTAAGAAAGAAGCTTTTCACATTAAACCTTCTCCATACGAGCCTCCACTTCCATTTCCCGGTCGTCTCCTCACCAAGGCACAAACGAAAGTGTTCTCAAGCTTCAAAGAAAACATGGGTAAGATTGGAGCACCATTGCCTAGTGAGAGTGACTTGTCTCAAGTCCCACAACACCAAAAGTTCATCAAAAGCATACTTGAGAACCAAAAGAAAGTGGAAGCGCTTATGGCGGTTTTTGATTCACCAAGCACAACAAGGGTTGAACCTAGGTCTATCCCCAAGCTTGGAAACCCCGGTAAATTCTCCATATCTTGCTCTCTTGGTGACTTGAAGATAAATAATGCTTTGTGTGATTCGGGTTCGAGTATGAACATCATGTCCTTGGAGATGGTTAAAGATCTTGGGATCAAGAGTATGGAAGATTACCCATCTACCATCATGTTTGGAGATTCTTCTTCAAGGAAACCACTTGGCCTTGTTGAAGATTATCCTTTCAAGATCGGAGAGTGTCTTGTACCAACAGAGTTCATTGTTATGGAGATGAGACAAACCAAAAAGCTCCCTCTCATTTTCGGGACTCCATTCCTCAATACCACCGGTGCAAGCATAGACTTCAAAAACAAGAGGGTAATGCTCAAGAACGTGGATGATAAGCTCTTTTATCCAATGAAGCCTCCTTCAAATGGGCTTTGCGGCACGATCACTTGTGAGGTTAATGAGGTTCAAGCTCCAAGAGTTGAGTATTGATATATTATGGTTTTTACCCCTTTTAGGCCATGATATAAGTCCTTTTTATAGAGTCTTTCTAGTGTTTTGTAGTCTTTTAGAGTCTTTTACAGGTTATAGCACGTTTGGAGCATAACTGGAAATATTGGAGCTTTCTGGAACATTCTGGAGCGGAGCAGAGATCCGTGTAGCTGAGACATCAAAATCACCTGAGTATCGATCGATACTGCCTAGTATCGATCGATACCCGTCGAGGAAACAGAAGGATCGCAACTTATTGAAGAGTTGAAGAATTGCAGAATTGGCCCAGAAGACTTTGATATTTACAATATGGCCCAGAACGTGTTTTAGCTTATAAATTAGGTTTTCAGCCACCTGTTTAGGCTAAGCTTTCATTTCTACACTTTGATTTTACTTTGATTTTAGAGAGACAAGTCTGAATCTCCCTTCGTCCGAGATCAGATCTCAAAACCTCTTGTTACTATTTTATTGATGATTTATTCAGTTATGTTGATTGTTTCATTATCCATGTCTGAGTAGATCCACTTTAGGTTTAGGGTTTTCTCATAAGGGTTTTCTCTGAATGCTAGGTTAATTATCTGTTTAGGATTCACTATCTGAATTAGTTCTTCGCTTAGGTTGTTCTCAAAGCTAATTCTAGGTTGACGAATCTGGAATTTAGATCTTAGGATAATTGATTAGGCACGAGAGTGCGATTAATTACCTGATAGAACCTAGGTGAGCAAACTGATTATTCGCAAAGAGATTTGGTTTAATTGATTTGTGAACATATCAAACCTGAACTTTAAAGCTGATTTAGACTTTAGGATTCGCAAAGAGATTTGGAATTTCTAGGATTTAGATTTAGATAGTTTTCGCAACTAGAGTTGGTTAGCTATATTTTATTGATTTGAGTTCAAGAACCGAGCGTAATCTGAATCCTGTTAGTTAATTTAGCTGCATTCATTGATTTCCTGAGAAAAACACTGGGCCTATATTTTCCTCCATTGATTTACAACACTTTTAATTGCGTACTTGTTTTCGTTTACATCCTTTGATTTAGCGTATTTTGGATCTATATAATCTACTGTGTGTCTCTGTGAGTCCTTGTGTTCGACCCCTAGCTATACTACGACAACTGCTTTAGTATCTGAATAGGGTATTAATTTGAGCATATCAAATTTGGCGCCGTTGCCGGGGAAGCCTCCATCAAATGGGCTTTGCGGCACGATCACTTGTGAGGTTAATGAGGTTCAAGCTCCAAGAGTTGAGTATGTGGGTAGTTGTGCAAAAACGAATTTGGCTTCACCCCCAAGAGATTGTAAAAAGAAGGTAGATACTCATGGGAAAGAAGCTTTGGGTTATGGTAATGATGAGGACAAGACCATGCTAGACCAGCCTTCCATCATGACTCTCACTCCTTGAAAATATGAAGATGGGGTGATTGAGTACATGATCAAGTGCAAAGGACGGTCCAACCCTTTTGCCTCAGTTAAAGCAATCCTCACACCGAAGCTTAAAGAGAAGGGGCAAACCAGTTTTCAAGAGCTCAAGAGCACGGTTCTTAAACTAGAGCTCAATGACCCACCAAGGAGTTCCACCACTCCTCCTCTCACACATTAATATTGTCATATTTTACTCGTTTTAGCATGCATTTAACTTAGTGTTTTGAGTCTCATGCATGTGTTTTCGTAGATTTCTTTAGTGTTTTGTTCTAAATTAGAGTTTAGCTAGTTTGCATTAGGTCCTAGTGAGTCTTGCATCATTTGGAGTGTTTTCTAGGTACTTGGAGATATTTTGGGGATGATTGGAGTTATGGAGCAAAGGAAAATGCAGAGTTCACCCGATGTGTCTGAAAGATCAGGCCGGACGAAGGGTCTCAATTCGGATTCAGCTTCTAAGGTCTTCAAAAAAATCGTAGGAAATTGAGTTACCTATCGTCTGGAAGTGGTTTTAAGTTGTTATGAGCAGTGGTTCGAAAGATACATCAGATTTAGCAAAGACATGTCTGTCTGGCGTGCATAAGACCCACCAGAGAGAACACCAGACGGTTACACCAGCCAACCTCAGTGATATGCTTGGTTTTTACCGCTTTCTAACGCATGTTTTAATGTTTCTTTCAATTGTTTTATCGAGCCAAAGTCCGTTTTTAGAGTCTTTTATTCTTCTATTTAGATATCTCAGGTAAAAAGGCGTTCAAGGATGAAATTGGAGTTACGAGGGCAAAAACGCACGAAACCGTGAAGAAAGAGCCAGAATCGGTCGATACCGGTGGAACAGGTCGATGCCACCCCTACCCGAGAGGTTGGCATCGACTGATGCTGGTGAAGGTCTCGATGGAACCGGTCGATGCTACTCCTACCCGAGAGGTCAGCATCGACCGATGCTGAAGAAGACCGGTCGATGTTACCCCTACCTGAGAGGTCAGCATTGACCGATGCCAAGGAGGTCGATCGATTGGCCGGTCGATGCTACCCTTACCCGAGAGGTCGATGCTAAGATGGTATCGACCGATACTAGCCAACGAGAAGAAGAAAGGAAACTTCTCTTTTCCTTATTTTGCCCTGGGAACTTTCTGTTTTGACCTAATTCGACCTAGACCTATATATACTCTATTTTTAGCCTCTTGGAGGCAGCCGCCTTTTGTTCTATTCAGACTTTTTGCTATTGAATCATTGTAAGCCTTGGAGAAGAATCTCTGTATCTATTGAGAAGAATTCTAAACTCTTTCTCTCTTTATTTATATTATGATTTCTTCATCTCCTTGCTTGTTCTTCGTTACTATGTCTGAGTAGTTCCATATTTAGGTTAGGGCCTTCAAGGGGATCCATGAGTAATTGAATTAGACACAGATAGGGATTTATCTTTTGTGGTTTTCGCTTATTGTTGTGTTTATTGCTTAAACTTGAGCTGACTGCTAGGTCTATGAACTAGGGCAATCTAAGAGTGCGGAAGTGTCTTAGGTTGATAGAAAGAACATAAGTGAGCGAATTGTCCTTAGCTTGCGGAAGTTGATGTTAAGGCGATTCGTGAACATATTGAACCAGCTCGTTAATGCTGATCTAGAATTCTATGCCAAAGGAAGTTAGGATTTTAGGTTGCTAGATTTAGTAACCATGAGCACGGAAGTGGATTGGTTAGATATTTATGTTTGAGTTTGAAACTTGCTTTTAATTATTCCCGGAATAGTTGTCTGATTTATGGTCTATGGATTCCTGCGAATAAACCCTCGACCTAACGCCTTTCCTTTATTGAATTTACATCGTTTAAATTGCTCTTGTTACTTTTCTAAAACAACCCATATTTTTTTCTTAGCTTAATTTCATAATTGTGAGAATAGTAATGTAACATTGGTCTCTGTGGATTTGATCCTAAATTACTGCATTGACAACCGTTATGATTGGGGTAGTGTGAACTTTAGTTTTAATTGACTGAGTGAAAAATGCTTAAATCAATTTGGCGCCATTGCCGGGGACCAATAGCGTTACCTTCAATTTTGAATTTGAAATTTAGTCTTAAGATTTACTAATATATTCTAATTTTTTTTTTTTTTTTGCGTTTCATGTGACCAGCAGAAAAACTGAATAGAGTTACCAGAAGTAGGGGCTCTGAAAACCTTCGCGAGCTCAGTAACGAAGAGCTACCAAGGTTAGAACGAACGAACCGAAGAGCAAGATCAATTCCTGTCATCATGGACGATCATGGAAAAGCAAGATCAATTCCTGTCTCACTGCAGAGCATCCAATGGACCACATTGAGAGCTTCGAAGAAATTTGCAGCACTACCAAGTCGAATGGGGTACCAGCTTATTACCTCAAGTGCAAGCTCTTTCCTTTCTCTTTGGTGGACAAGGCGCTGGGATGGCTCAAGTCACTTCCACCTGGGTCGTTGACTGCTTGGGATGAACACAGAGCTACTTTCTTGGACCACTTCTACACAAAGTCTAAGATAGCTTCGCTGCGAAACAAAATCACTACTTTTCAGCAGCACGTGGGAGAGTCCTTTTGCGAAGCTTGGGAGGGTTCAAAGAGTACCACAGAGAGTGCCCTCATCATGGGTACTCGGATGGGCAGATTCTTAGCATCTTCTACGATGGAGTTGACTGGGATTATAAGCACGCTCTTAATGATGCGAGCAATGGAGATTTCATGACCAAACCTAAGAAAGGAGTGTACCAGTTGATAGAGAACTTGACTGCAAGTTCTTGAAATCGCAGTCCTGAGTACGACAGGTCTAAACGTGTTAACAGTGCGGAGTCGCAGAAGATTAATGAGCTGACTGCAAAAGTAAACTTGTTGCTGAAGGGAAATCAGAGAGGTGTGCAGTCTTGCGAGTAGACATGAGATGTAGTTTTTTTTGTCGGGGATTAGCTAAAGAGAGTGATGAGATGCAGGAGGTGAACTTCGTTAGTGAACAGGGGTATGTGCAAAACAGAAGATTCAACCAGAATTACCGAAACCATCCCAATCTATCTTACAGAAGCACCAATGTAGAAAATCCCCAAAATCAAGTTTTCCCCCAACAAGCACAACAATCCCAAGAAAAAACTTTTATGCAAAACGCTGACGTCTTAGGCTTTTCTCAGGGCTTTCAAGGTCAGCACAATTTCCAAGGTGGGTCTCAACAGAAATAACCATTCAACACCTTCCAGACAGCATCACCAGCCCCATTCCAAGTTCATGTGAGCTCAGCGAATGGCTCTCAAGATGAGCTTAAACTTCTCATGCAACAACTTCTGCTCAACCAGCAGCAATCCGCTAAGGAGATCAATGTCAAGGTTGATAGCATGTACAACGATCTCAACAGCAAGTACGAAGCTGTATGCACTCATGTGAAGAAGCTAGACACTCAAGTTGCTCAAAATGCTAAAACAATCAAACGACAGCCAGGAAATCTTCCGGGAAAAGTAGAGACAAATCCCAGAGAGCATTGTAATGCAATCACTGCTCAAGGAGAAATGAAAACTATGCATGAGTTGAAGAATGAGGTTGAAACACATGCTGTTGCAGCAGAGAAGAAATACGCTTCCATCACCCCACCACCATATGTTCCTAAGGTGCCATACCCTATGTCACCCAGACACCTCATGAAGCCTATTAGTGCAGAGAAGCTGAGTGGTTTTGATAAATTGGTAAAAAGGATTCCCCATGAGATCTCTTTTGAAGAAGCCTTGGACGACCGACCTTTGTTAGATTTCTTCCAGAATTACAGAGAGACTCTAGAAGAGATTAAAGAACTCTTCATTAAGGCAAGGAGCACACCACCACTAATGAAGCAGTTATCTAAGATTGAAGACCCCAGCTACAACATGAGCAGGTGGAATGATGTTCTCCTCTCCATCCAGACGTTGTCCTATCTCGTTGCACAAACGACCCTCTTGTCCCTGTAAGCACCAGCTTCATCTCGAACCAACTCCACTTGATTGTTGTTCATCCTTGCTAGTTTCTTTGTTTTCCGGTTTGTGCGTTTCACAAGTGATAGCTGCTCCAATGACAGTTCAACTAGCTGAGTGTTCTTGTTTCCTCTGGTTTTGTGATTAGGCATACACCTGAAAACAGAAGTCAAGAACGTTAGTAACAAAAAACGTGATGAGTATCGATCGATACCAAGTGGTGTCGATCGATATCAACAAAAGGAAAGCGGCGAGTATCGACCGATACTAGATAGTATAGATCGATACCGTCGAACTTAGTCAAATTTCTCAGATTAAAATCTAATGGCGAATTGAGTCCCCGGCAACAGCGCCAAATTTGATATGCTCAAATTAATACCCTATTTAGATACTAAAGCAGTTGTCGTAGTATACCTAGGTGTCGAACACAAGGACTCATAGAAACACACAATAGATTATGAAGATGAGAATTAAGCTAAGCAATAAATGGTATTGAAAACAGGACTAAAATTAAACAGTTGTAAATTCAATTTGAGAAAGGCTAGGTTCAGGGTATTTCTCAGGGAATCACTGAATGGAGACAAACTAATTAACAGGATTCAGATTTAGCGCGGATCTTGAACTCAATTCACTAAGATATAGCTAACCAACTCTCGTTGCGAAAACTATCTAAATCTAAATCCTAGGAATTCCAAATCTCTTTGCGAATCCTAAAGTCTAAATCAGCTTTTTAATCAGGTTTGATTTGTTCACAAAACAACTAAACCAAATCTCTTTGCGAATAGTTATTTTCTCACCTTAGGTTCTATCAGGTAATTAATCGCACTCTCGCGCCTAATAAATTATCCTAAGATCTAAGTTCTAGGTGATCAATCTAGAATTAGCTTTGCAAACAACATATGGTGAAGAACTAATTCAGATATTGAATCCTAATAATAAATCAACCTAGCATTCAGAGAAGACCCTATTGAGAACCCTGAACCTGACAAGGGATCTACTCAGACATGGAAATTGAAGCAATAAACATGTTTGAATAAATCATCAAATAAAACAGAAAGAGTAACAAAAGAGTTCGAAATCTTCTCTCGGACGAACAGAGTTTCAGACTTGTCTCCCTTCAAAAGCTCTCTCACAAAACCAAAGTAAAATAATGCATAGCCATAAAAATTGCTGTAAAACCTAATTATATAGTCTAAACACGAATTGGGGTCCTTTTGTAAATATCAAAGTCTTCTGGGCAAGTTATGCAATTCTTTAAACTTCATTAAAAGACGCGACTTGTAATCTGCTTCGATGGGTGTCGATCGATAACAGGGGGTATCGATCGATACTTGAAGCTTCGATTAGGCATTTAGTCACCAGACTTCAGTTTCGCTCCAGAATGCTCCATAAAACTATAATATCTCCAATAATGCTCCAAATATGCTAAAACCTGTAAAAGACTCTAAAAGACTCTATAATAGAATAAAGACTCGATAAAACAGACTTATATCATGGCTTAAACGAGGTAAAAACCATGATATATCAACTCCCCAGACTTAGCATTTGCTTGCCCTCAAGCAAATAGAAGACTAAACCAGAGAAAGAGGTGTGAAAACGTAGAGACTCACCTGTTTTTGAAACATTGCAATGACCAATTTCCTTAGCACCCAAATGTCACCTAACCAGCTTTTGGTCTAACCACCATGTACTTCTCCGTAGACATTCGCAACTTCCCTGACTACACACATTATTTCGCAGCATCGTTCAATCAAGCCATCCTCGCCAGTTCCATAGCTGTGATTAGTATCAAGAACCTTCTAGATTCTTTTCCATACAATATCATGACAAGGAACCACCCTTTTTCACACTTTTGGTATTATTTCTCTCCCCAGACTTATTTCTTATTGTGTTCTCTCTTTTATTTTTACCTTTGCATATACAAATCAAGGTATGAGACGCGAGTATTGATGGTGTTAGCCACCGAATCCCTAGTTCTTCCCTCTCAAAATATCAAAGGCGTAGGCGAATAATGGCATCATAGGAAAATCCTAGCCTCGCTTCCAATCCTTTGTGTGGTCATTCATCACCAAGTAGAATAATGAGATCGTTGGAAATTTTCCTAACCCTCTACTCAGAAGAAAATCATATCATCTTTTAATGCATCTATTTATTAATTAACTTGTAACAGGGAGAAAAATACCATTATTTTAAAACACATGGTTTCCTTTGTCATATACGAATGAGGAATCATGCTCTATGAGTAATAACCACATTGATGAAGTGCAAAAATTTGGCTCAGGCTTTAAGGAACTTTGCTGGAAACATGAGTGTCTTCTAGTCAACTGGTCAGCCTTTGGATTTTTCATTAGTCGATCTAGAGCTGATTCTGTAACAATGGTCACTCAGAAGCAAGGTCAGATCAAAAGATTCAAGAAAAAGTTCACAGTCTCAGACAAAATTTTGACTCAATAAAACAACGAATGAATCAAAAACGGACCAACTCTAAGAAAAAAAAAACAAAGTCAGCGAGTACCTCCCCCAGACTTGAACAACACTGTCCCCAGTGTTATATAGCCTAGAGTTGGTGAAAGAAAACAAATGAACCAAGTGGATTGTGAAAATCAGAAACCGTACCTCCACAGGGTATCAATCGATACTGGCAGGTATCGATCGACACCAGCCGTATGTCGACATACTGATTGAAAATCAGGGGTGTCGAGTCGCTTAACCAGAGAAAGCGTTCTATTGTGTTAGATGTTAGCTCTGTTAGGAATACTCAAAAACAGGTTAAAAGCAACATGGTAGATCAAACATAAATCCAAAGAAGTTCAAATGCAAAAACAAATAGTGACGTAAGTTCAACAGAAAAGAAAAATAAAAGAAAAAGAAAGAAAATACAAACGTGAAGATAGAGAAGACTAATCTTCCGTCTCCTCATAATCACTCTCATCTTCAGCAGCAGCAACGGTATGTGAAGGTCCAGGCTGTGTAGGTGAAGCCGGAGAAGCTCTGTGTAACGCATCACCTGGAAGCTCATCTTCCTCTGTTTCTCCGTCAAATATGACCCCGTAACTGTTACGACCCCGGACAGTGCTCACGAAACCCCGACGCCAATACGCACCATCCCGGTACTTAACTCTATCATTCAGCTTGTACGTTACCGGCGCCCGGTGAGAGGTCGACGTACGGAGAGCACGAAGAGAATGCTTGTTCACTAGCACGCTGGTGGTGGGTTGATTAACCGGCACGACTCTGTAGCAGCCGTCGCCAAGACGAGCTTTAACCACGACCTCAACCCATTGCGAGGAGATTCTTGCTTCAACTTGCTCATTCACATGAAATTGTCCCGCGTCACCTGAAGTCCTTGCTCTCTTTGGTGCAGACATCTGAAATCAGAGACAAACAGGCAAAAACCACATAAATCAAAAATCTCACACATCAACACAATAAAAATCGCACAATCCGGTATGAGGGTATCGATCGACACCCTAGGGTATCGATCGATACCCTGAAGCAGTTTCAGGTTCATCGACACACAAGATCCCAAGTTATCAACGATGAAAATCAAGGCAATTTAAAGGCAAGGATTGGTTCGAAACTACCCTAGAACAACTCAACTAACGACATGCATCGATAAAAACAAGCTGTTAGAAGTAGAATTTCACAAACCCATCACCTATAAATCGGAATGAACAACTGGAATTTTCGAGATCATACCTTTGTTGGATTGAGAAACAAGTGCTAGAAATGGATAGAAGGTGAAATTCTAACGAATCCAGGCACTTAAATTGCTCAATTCGGTGAAGATTTTAGAAAGTTGGGTATTGAGAGAGAGAGAGAGGCGGCGGTATCGAACGATGAGGGATTGTGAGAAAGAAGACACAACCGTAGGGTTTTAAGGGAACTTACCTGGCCGTGGAGAATCGATCGATACCCAGAGGCATCGATCGATACCCAGAGGCATCGATCGATACCCAGAGGTATCGATCGATACCCAGAGGTATCGATCGATACTTGTCATTTTTGGTCGACACTGGATGGTGTCGATCGACACTTATGAAAATTATGTTCCTTTTCCGCGGCACTTGGTATCGATCGACACTGACAGGTATCGATCGATACTCCTCATCAAATCTGCTTCACGTTTGACACAAGACACAAAACCAAAAATCAAAACAAAACAAAAATAAAGGACTTATGTACAGACTTACCAGTGGGTTGCCTCCCACTAAGCGCTTGTTTTACGTCATGAGCTTGACTGCACGGACGATCAGTCCGAAGGAAGTAGGGAACTCACTCCCATGCAAGTCCCACAACTGGACACTACCAAACTCAGCGTTTTGCGCAGCATGCGCTCAATAACTTCCTGTCCGTTCTCTTTCAGCTCTGGAGTTAGGATGATTCTGACCTTAGAGAACGGTTTCGAGCGTCCCTTGCACTTTACCTTGTACTCGATCGAATCTCCATCACATTTCATAGAGGCTAAGGTGACATAGGTAGCACTCTCGATTCTTTGGCTCCTCACTTCCTTCTTTGCCTTAGTCTTTTTGATGACTTTCTTGGCGATGACAGGAGGATGATCTATGGCTTCTTTGACAGTTCGTACAACATCAAGCTCGTCTAAAAGATCAACCATCAGTGTTTCTCCTGCACCAACGGGGGTGCAAGATATCTGTGTGGGAGCTCTTCTAGGAGGGATGGCTTCGTAGGAGACCTGTTCGTCAATGTACGAGAATGAAATCCTCCTATTGGGCGTGTCCATAACTGCACCAGCGGTGGCCACGAACGGTCTTCCAAGGATCAAAGGCGTGCTAGACCTTGCATGCATCTCCACCACCTAAAAAACGGTAGGAACCATACAGTCTCCTACCTTAACCATCAAGTCAGGGATTGTACCGTATGGGACGTATGTGGAAGAGTTTGCGAACGTGAGAGGCATCTGAGTAGATCGTATGTCATCGATTTTTAGCTTCTCTGCAAGTGCCTTTGACATGACATTCACGCTAGACCCTGAATCAACTAGTGATTCCTTGATTTCAACTCCAGAGATGGAGCATGGAACTGAAAATTTCCCTGGGTCTTCCTTCTTAGTCAGCTGCTTTGGTGGAGGCGGTGGACTTCTGACTTTGGCGAAAAGTGCCTTAATCTCGTCTTCAGTTTCTCTGCAATCCCGGAAGTGACTTAGCAGAGGCATGTACTCTAGAGCTTCTTCAAAAGTGTGTGTGGGTGGAATTCTTCATACCATTTTCTTAAAGCCACGCAGCTGCTTTGGAGAAATGGGATCTCTGAGGTGTTTAGGCGGTCGAGGATCTGGTTTCTTAGGCCTGTAGACACGTTCCTTAACCACCACTGGTTCGGCCTCTGAGGGGTGTCGATCGATACCAGGTTGGTGTCGATCGACACTAGATTCATGCGTCAGTTCTTCAAGGTGGTATCGATCGATACCAGCAGTGGTATCGATCGATACTGACGAATCAGTGTCGAAATCACCTTCTACAAGGTTTTCAAGATCTCCTGCACCTTTCAAGGTGATGGCGTTAACGTATTCTTTCTGTGCCTGAGTTGTCTTGCCTTTCACAGCGGCTGCAGTCTGAGCGACCTGCGTTTCCAGTATCTTCTGATGAGTATTTAGAGCATCGATCCTTCCACTCAGATCCTTGTACACCTCACCTATCTTTCCGTTGAGATTTACTGTGAGTTGCTGCTGTCCTTGAACCAGCTGTTCAAACATAGCCTCGATCTTGCTATCTGGAAGCTTAGCAGGTACATGTTGATAGTTCCCATAGTTCCTGGTGTACCCACTGTTCTGAGATGGTTTCTGGCTAAATTGGTTCGACCCTCCTTGCTGAAAGTTGTTGTTGAAGCTTCGGTTGTTGTTGAATTGATTTCTCTGACCCTGAAAATCAGAACCACCAATGTAGTTAACATCCTCTACTTCATCCTCGTTGAATATCTCGACGCCTTCAGCAAAGTGAACAGCCTTTGGTGTCTTGCCCATCAGAAGATTGTGCATAGACTCCAACTTGGCTTGAACATCAGCAATCTGTGAACCATCCATATTACCAGCTAGCTTCTTCCGCTCAAAATCAGCATTCTTGGTGCTATTACTAGATGTCAAGTTCTCAATCAGTACATAGGCTTCATCAGGATACTTGGTGTTGAAGTTTCCATTGCTCGAAGCATCCAAAGTCAACTTATACCTCCAATCGAGCCCTCTGAAAAAGAATCCCATCAACTGAACATCAGAGTATCCGTGATGTGGACAATCTCTCTGATACGATCTGAATCTCGTCCAAGTAGCCTTGAACGCCTCAGTAGGTCCTTGAGAAAACTGGGAGATCTTATTTCTCAGATCCTCAGATCGTGCATCATCATAGAAATTATTTAGAAAAGCAGTCTTAGTTTGATCCCAGGTAGTCAGCGATCCATGAGTCAACTGCTTCAGCCAGTGAGTTGCTTCTCCACCAAGTGAGTATGGGAAAAGCTTGCACAAAAAGTAGTCGTAGGACACTCCATTACACTTGATGCTAGTGACCAAGTCCTCGAACCTCTCAATGTGATCCATGGGGTGTTCGCTGGAAAGACCATGAAAAAGATGCTAACTCACAAGAGTGTAATATGCAGGCTTCAGCTCAAAGTCATTCCTCTGATAAGGTGGAGGACAGATTGCGGAGCGATTTGCGTAAAACTGGTCAGGTCTGTTGCACTCACCAATCGTCCTACCACGATTAACCATACCGTTCTCAGCGTTCACCGCGTTTGTGTTCGCGTTCCCAGCGACAACATGAGCAGGTGGAATGATGTTCTCCTCTCCATCCAGACGTTGTCCTCTCTCGTTGCACAAACGACTCTCTTGTCCCTGTAAGCACCAACTTCATCTCGAACCAACTCCACTTTATTGTTGTTCATCCTTGCTGGTTTCTTTGCTTTTCGGTTTGTGCGTTCCACAAGTGCTTGCTGCTCCAATGACAGTTCAACTAGCTGAGTGTTCTTGTTTCCTCTGGTTTTGTGATTAGGCATACACCTGAAAACAGAAGTCAAGAATGTTAGTAACAAAAAACGTGATGAGTATCGATCTATACCAAGTGGTATCGATCGATATCAACAAAAGGAAAGCGGCGAGTATCGACCGATACTAGATAGTATCGATCGATACCGTTGAACTTAGTCGAATTTCTCAGATTAAAATCTAATGGCGAATTGAGTCCCCGGCAACGGCACCAAATTTGATATGCTCAAACTAATACCCTATTTAGATACTAAAGCAGTTGTCGTTGTATAGATAGGGGTCGAACACAAGGACTCACAGAAACACACAATAGATTATGAAGATGAGAATTAAGCTAAACAATCAATGGTATTGAAAACATGACTTAAATTAAACGGTTGTAAATTCAATTGGAGAAAGGCTAGGTTCAGGGTATTTCTCAGGGAATCACTGAATGAAGATAAACTAATTAACAGGATTCAGATTTAGCGCGGTTCTTGAACTCAATTCACTAAGATATAGCTAACCAACTCTCGTTGCGAAAACTATCTAAATCTAAATCCTAGGAATTCCAAATCTCTTTGCGAATCCTAAAGTCTAAAACAGCTTTTGAATCAGGTTTGATTTGTTCACAAAACAACTAAATCAAATCTCTTTGCGAATAGTTATTTTGCCCACCTTAGGTTCTATCAGGTAATTAATCGCACTCTCGCGCCTAATCAATTATCCTAAGATTTAAGTTCTAGGTGATCAATCTAGAATTAGCTTTGCAAACAACATATGGTGAAGAACTAATTCATATATTGAATCCTAATAATAAATCAACCTAGCATTCAGAGAATACCCAATTGAGAACCCTTAACCTGACAAGGGATCTACTCAGACATGGAAATTGAAGCAATAAACATGTTTGAATAAATCATCAAATAAAACAGAAAGAGTAACAAAAGGGTTCGAAATCTTCTCTCGGACGAACAGAGTTTCAGACTTGTCTTCCTTCAAAAGCTATCTCACAAAACCAAAGTAAAATAATGCATAGCCATAAAAGTGGCTGTAAAACCTAATTATATAGTCTAAACACGAATTGGAGTCTTCATGTAAATATCAAAGTCTTCTGGGCAAGTTATGTAATTCTTCAAACTTCATTAAAAGACGCGACTTGTAATCTGCTTCGATGGGTGTCGATCGATACCAGGGGGTATCGATCGATACTTGACGCTTCGATTAGGCATTTAGTCACCAGACTTCAGTTTCGCTCCAGAATGCTCCATAAAACTCTAATATCTCCAATAATGCTCCAAATGTGCTAAAACCTGTAAAAGACTCTAAAAGACTCTATAATAGAATAAAGACTCGATAAAACGGACTTATATCATGGCTTAAACGAGGTAAAAACTATGATATATCAGAAAGTTTGATGTTCCATGTTCTATCTTCGTAGTCGAATTTAAAGAATCTCTTGTAGATTCTGGGTCTAGCGTGAATCTGATGTCGAAAGTTGTTGGAGAGAGGTTGGGAATTGCCGATATGAAGCTTCCTCATACGACTCTTGCGTTCGCCAACTCCTCTACCACAATCCCATATGGTATCATCCCTGATTTGCTTGTTAATGTAGGAAATTTCTTGGTTGCTACTGATTTCCAGGTTGTGGAGATGAGTGAAGGTTCCGATATGCCTTTGATTATGGGAAGACCATTCATGGCTACAGTGGGGGCAGTTGTAGACATGCCCAATAAGAGAATCTCACTCTCTATCATCGACAAAAGGGTCTTCTACAAAGCCATCCCCACTAGAGGAGCTCCCAAACACGTCTCTTGCATCATTGTTGTCACAGGAGAGACGCAGGTGGTTGATCCTTGGAAAGAGCCTTATAAAGAGGACATAGTCAAAGTAGTCTTAGATGATCCTCCTATCATCAGCAAGAGCGACATCATAAAGACTAAGGCACAAGGGAAGGTAAAAAGAAAAAGAGTCAAAGGAGATGCTTATATAACTTTGATCCCTCAAAAGTGTGATGGAGATTCGAATGAGTATAAGGTAAAGTGCAAGGGAACATCGAAGCCATTCTCAAAGGTTAGAGCACTTCTCACTTCAGAGCTGAAGGAGAAAGGAAATGATACTGTAAAGGGGATGATGAGCAAAATTCTGAAGCTAGAGATGTTTGATGGTGGGACTTGTTTCGGGGCAAGCTCTCACGCTCTTCCTGACTGATACCCGAGCCAAAGTCAAACTATACGACTTAAAACAAGCCCTTGGTGGGAGGCAACCCACCGGTACGTTTTCTTTCATTTTATATTTTCTTGAGTCTGTTTGGCCTTCTTCTTTGTTTATTTTCACACTGAGACGGCGTGAAGTAAGTATGGGGGAGGGTCTCTATCGTTACTAATGCTATTTATTTCTTTTGTTTTTCCTTTTTGAGTCATTTTGATGTTTTCCTTCAGTTATTTTGTTTTATTGAGTCAAATCTTGTTGGCGAATATGATCACGACCTTTGAATTTTTATGTGATTTGCATCTAAATGACCATTGTTGCAGAACTAGTTTCAGACAAGACTAATGAAAAATCTAAAGGCTTCACGGTTAATCAGAGGCATCCATGTTTCCAGAAAAATTCAAAAAGCTTGAGCTAATTTATGCACTCTTCTTTTTACCTCATCATCGTGATTGGTGTCTTCAGAGCTTGACTCCTCATTCGTATCTGAGAAAACGACATGTGTGAAAGTATGGTACTACTCCCCCTTATTTAAAATAAAAAGCAGATTAGATGAAATGATTTTCTTTTGAGTAAAGGGCTAGGAAAATTTCCATTGATCCCATTATTTTACTTCGAAAGAGATGATCACACTAAGGTTGGAAGCGAGGTTAGGAAAATTTCTAGAGATACCAATATTCACCTACACCTTAGAATAAAATGGTGGCACTAAAATTAACCGTGGATTCGGTGGTAAAAACCATCAATACTCGCGTTTCATCAACCATTGACCCTACAAAAAGAAAGTGAGAAAAGAATAAGTCTGGGGGAGGGAAAAGGTACCAAAGGTTGTGTGATCGTCTTGTCATGGTATCGAAATGGAAAGAGTCTAGAAGGTTCTTGGCACTATGATCTTTGATGAGACCCAGCAATGATAGCTATTGAATTATTCTGCGAGACTATGTGTTGGATCTAGGAAAGTTGTGATGCTTGCAGAGAAGTACATGGCGGTCCAATCTGGTGCTAGTTTGGCAATACGTGGATTACTAAGGTAATGATCACTGCAGAATTTTAAAGGAAATGTGAGTCTCCGTGTTTTTCAAATTTTTTTTCTTGCTTAGTTTTCTGTTTGCTTGAGGACAAGTATAAGACTAAGTCTGGGGGAATTGATATGCTTGGTTTTTACCGTTTTCTAACGCATGTTTTAATGTTTCTTTCAAATTTTTATCGAGTCAAAGTTCGTTTTAGAGTCTTTTAGTCTTGTATTTAGATATCTTAGGTAAAAATGCGTTCAATGATGAAATTGGAGTTACGAGGGCAAAAATGCATGAAACCGTGAAGAAAGTGCCAGCATCGGTCGATACCGGTGGAACAGGTCGATGCCACCCCTACCCGAGAGGTTGGCATCGACTGATGCTGGTGAAGGTGTCGATGGAACCGGTCGATGCTACCCTTATCCGAGAGGTCAGCATCGACCGATGCTGAGGAAGACCGGTCGATGCTACCCCTACCCGAGAGGCCAGCATCGACCGATGCCAAGGAGGTCGATCGATGGGCCGGTCGATGCTACCCCTACCCGAGAGGTCAGCATCGACCGATGCTAAGATGGTATCGACCAATACCAGCCGACGAGAAGAAGAAAGGAAACTTCTGTTTTCCTTATTTTTCCCTGGGAATTTCATGTTTTGACCTAATTCGACCTGAACCTATATATACTCTATTTTTAGCCTCTTGGAGGCAGCCACCTTTTGTTCTATTCAGAATTTTTGCTATTGAATCATTGTAAGCCTTGGAGAAGAATCTCTGCATCTATTGAGAAGAATTCTAAACCCTTTCTCTCTTTATTTATATTATGATTTCTTCATCTCCTTGCTTGTTCTTCGTTACTATGTCTGAGTAGTTCCATATTTAGGTTAGGGCCTTCAAGGGGATCCATGAGTCATTGAATTAGACACAGATAGGGATTTATCTTTTGTGGCTTTCGCTTATTATTGTGTTTATTGCTTAGACTTGAGCTGACCGCAAGGTCTATAAACTAGGGTAATCTAAGAGTGCGGAAGTGTCTTAGGTTGCTAGAAAGAACATAAGTGAGCGAATTGTCCTTAGCCTGCGGAAGTTGATGTTAAGGCGATTCGTGAACATATTGAACCAGCTCGTTAATGGTGATCTAGAATTCTATGCCAACGGAAGTTAGGATTTTAGGTTGCTAGATTTAGTAACCATGAGCACAGAAGTGGATTGGTTAGATATTTATGGTTGAGTTTGAAAATTGCTTTTAATTATTCCCTGAATAGTTGTCTGATTTATGGTCTCTGGATTCATGCGAATAAACCCTTGACCTAACGACTTTCCTTTATTGAATTTACATCGTTTAAATTGCTCTTGTTACTTTTCTAAAATAACCCATACTTCTGTCTTAGCTTAATTTCATAATTGTGAGAATAGTAGTGTAACCTTGGTCTATGTGGATTCGATCCTAAAGTACTGCGTTGACAACGGTTATGATTGCGGTAGTGTGAACTTTAGTTTTAATTGACTGAGTGAAAACATTTAAATCACTCAGCCAGGTGTTGAAGCTCACGTCCTGCCAGGGGAAATATCGGACGGCCACACCGGCCGACCTCAGCCCGGTGTGAGATGCGCTTGACCCAGTTTGACCAGAGTTGACCTAGTTTGACCCCTTTGACTATTTAAGTTTTCTAGACCTAATTTTTGTAACAAGACTTCTTCTTGTGAGAGTGGGTCTCGACCCAAACTCTCTTTTCTTGAGGTTCTTGGATTGTTCTTCATTCAAATGCCACTCTAGAGAAGATTTGTTTACTCTATCTTTATATTATGTTTATTTAATTTTTGTTCTTCATTTCTATGTCTTTTTCTCTTGTGTTCTTCATGTTCTTTGTGAGTTGAGAATTTTTTTTGGATTTTGGATTATGCTAGATTATGATGATTTTGATGATTGATTTGTGATACTTAAGTTATAAATCCTTGCTTTCCTTTTTTTATTTAGTGTTCTTAATACTAGATTAGGCTTGAGAAAGTTAATCTAGATCATAGGGAATTTCAAACACATATGGTGTTTGATGAAATTACCCAATGAACTAAATAAGAGATTTTCATCCTTAACTCATAAGAATGAATGTTTAAGATGAACTTTGGCTATTAGAACTTGTGTTTAATGCTTGCTAATCATATCAAATTCTTGATTATATCTAGGTATGTCAGAGTCATTTGGAGGATCCAAAGTATCAGTCCTAAAGTTTCTCAAAGACAAACTCAACCAAAAGGTCACGGGCTGGCAATCAAAAATCCTATCGCAAGGCGGGAAAGACGTACTCTTAAAATCAGTTGCATTGGCGCTTCCCAACTACCCTATGGCTTGCTTTCTTCTTCCCAAAACCATATGCCAACAAATAGAAGCCATTATAGCTGACTTCTAGTGGAAAACAAAAGAAAGCTCCAAAGGAATACACTGGAATGCATGGGATCACCTCAGCAAACCAAATCAGGATGAGGGACTAGGATTCAAAGACATAGATAGTTTCGACCTGGCGCTCCTTGGAAAACAATTATGGAGGATGCTTACTAATAAGGAATCTTTGATGGCCAGAATCTACAAAGCCATATACTTTCAGAATTCGAATCCCCTATCACCTACTATTGGATCCAGACCCTCTTATTCCTGGCGAAGCATCCATGCAGCTCAGAACCTGGTAAAGAGAGGAGCCAGAGCTATCGTGGTTAATAGGAAAAACATCAACATGTGGCAAGATCATTGGTTAGACCGTAAGCCAGCCAGACCCATCATGTCCATCAAGAAGGTTAATCATGCTCTTCTCAAATCTCTCACTTTTAAAAGTACAGTTGATGAGCTAATGATGGAAAGAAGGAAAGAATGGAACCATGAATTGTTAATGGATGTGCTAACTGATGAGGATAGAAAGCTAGTGGAAGAGATAAGACCTTGTGGTCCACAATTTTTAGATGGATGGAGTTGGGATTTTACTAAAAATGGTCAATACACTGTGAAGTCGGGTTATTGGGTCTTAACAAGTTTGATGGCAGTTGAGCAAAGAGAGCCAGCGATTCTACAACTAGGAATCGAGAGCATATACTAATTGATATGGAAGGCAGATCACCCTTGATAACACCATATTTTTACCCGTTTTACTATCTACTTAAGAACACTTTAATAAGTGTTTCATTTGGTTTTACATGCTTTTATTATGGTTTTAACATATTCATAGTGTCAAGACTCTTTTCAAGTTATGTAGGCGAAAGCATTACAAATTTGAGAAAAACCAGATTTTCAGCTCAAAGTCAAACTGTTAGAAATTCAATTCCAAATATGTTCTTCTCACCATCTGATCCAGCCCAATTTCGGAGATATTCAAGAAGGACCAGCTACCTTTCCATTCCAACAGATTTGAGGAGGATCCAACGGTTCAATCAAAAGATACATCAAGATCAAGACGTCCTAGCTGGCCACTCCCATAAGCTTCCCAACCGCGGCCAAGAGAAAATGCACCGTGGCCAGGAAGCATCCACCCGCGGCCAAGTAAAGGTTCGCCGCGGCCAGACTCCATGGACTCGCGGTCGAGCCAGCTTCGTTCGGTAAGCCTAATTTGCGAGGTCCGTTCAATTCCCGTCACTTAAAGCCCTAAAAACCGACGAAAGCAGAAGAGGAGACATATAAATATGCCTCTTAGAAGACATAATTTTGTGTACTTGCTTTTACACCATTTTTAGTTTAGTTTTTTTTTGTTTGCTTTTACTCTTAGACTCTTGTTCTTTACTTTTCGAGATTGGTAAAGAGGTTCTCACCAGACTTAGTTCTTAAACTCGTGAGGATTCTTCATCAATCTCCTACAATTTATTTAATCATAATTTTCAGTTCATTTATGTTCGAGTAGTTTCATTTTTGGGTTTAAAGGAATTATCAATGGGAATTCTATGTTCGATAAGGATTTCACGAGATAAAATCCTAGACGATTTCTAGAGTTCTTTCTTATGGGTAGTTGTTAATGCTAAATCTAGCGTCATGAACTAGAGGTGATTCAAAGGTGTTGAGTAACACTAAACGTGCTGGATCTAAAAACACCCAAATCGTTATCCATTAGAGCGTATGCGTCGTAAGATTTCAAAAATATACTTACAGAGTGCCGTGAATTAAGAAGAACCAGTGCAAACATCGCGATTTTCCGCGCGGCCAAGGACGGAAGCTATTGGTCGAGTGTATATATTGTTGGTGCGTAGGATGTACGGGAGTAGGTTACACCGTTTATTCTATTCAATTCATGGAGTTGAAATTTAGAAACAATTACTAAGAGCTTAGGGACCGTTATTGAATCGAGCATACCCCTAGATGTTCTTGTCGACCCAACACCATTTTATCATAGTTTATAAACCGTTTTCCCGTCTTATTTTCAAGCCATCGATTTGCATCTCTTCTTTACAAGCAATTTTCTATTTTACGTTCTTTACATTTTCGTGACAAAAACCTTTATAAGAACTTATTCTTGTCTTAGACATCCTTGATTTTTTTGTCTAAGGTTTCACAGAACAGCTCTCTCTCTTCTTGTGGATCGATACCTAAAGTACTAACACACGTCTGTGCGCTTGTTGAACCTTTGGGTTTATAAATTTAAAACCTGAAGTTTCAGAGAGCGAATCCGAGTGCATCAAGTTTTTGGTGCCATTGTCGGGGAGGCAATCGCTACTTGTTCTGCCACACTTTAAAGGTTAGTAAATCGACTCTAAGACATTTTTTGTTTTTTTTGCTTCGTTTCTGTCTTTGAAACATGGAATCGCCTCTAGAGCGAGATCACTACTACGAACAGGGCTACTACGACCCATCTTATGCTCAATACTTTCATGATTCATACACCAACTGTGATTCGTTCTATATGGATCGGAAACCGGCACTGACCATGGCGTGCAAACCCTACTACCGCATCTTCTTAACACCTGAATACATGGACATGTTAAAATATGTTGCCCAATCATCAGACCCCGATGATTTTGATGAAGAGCTCTTTGAATGCGACAAGGAGGACTTGCTACAAGGACACTTCAAGCCAAGACGTCACCCCAACACCCATTCACATTGCAAATGCCAAGGCATCACTCACGAGAATCTCTATGATAAGGAAAACACGAGTTATTGCAACGCTGCGATTTTATCAAAACGAAAGGAGGTTAGGTCCACGCTAAAGAGACATTCAGACGGAAACTTTGAGGGGTCAGATTTTACCAAAGCTAATGTGGAAAATATTCTTCAAGAACTCAACGAATCTACGCCCGTGGATGAAGGGTATTGGATAGCTACTGAAATCGATGGAGAACCCGGAGTCGAATTGGTTAGAAAGAAACCATCAAATAAAAGTCTCTTGGATTCTCAAGCTCATGTCATCAAAAAAGAATATCAAGAAGAAGAAGGACTTGCTTCTACTCCTACTCCTCACCACGTTGAGCGTGAGGAAGACCTCGTGAAGGATGAGACACTAACAGATGCATCCGAGCAACCATTGAAAACGGTTTATAAGTTGAAGGATCCTGGAAAACTTGTAGTTCCATGCTCGATTAAGGTAATAAAATTTTGTAATTCCCATTTTATAAACACATGGAGCGGAGATGAACCACTCTTAAACCCTGGAGGAGCTACAGAGAACGTTGAAAACACTCTAGAAGAAGATGCACTCGTCACACTAGAGGAAAACATCAAACCGACAATTTCGACGTGCAAAAAAAATCCCTTTTGATGCACACTATGCCCTTGCTCATATGAGACGTGATGGAGATTTAAATAAAGCCAAGGAGAAGCCAAATATTCCAATAGGACCAGAAAACATCATTGGAGACGAAGGAGATGACGAACCAAGAAAATTTGCCCGAGATCCCTCCACCACGGTTGCGCCTCCTCCACACACGGCCAAGCCCTCTTTCGCCGCGGTTGCACATCACTGAACCGCGACCAAGCCTCCATTCACCGTGGTTTTACTCGCTCCACACGCGGCCAGCCCCTGTTCATATCAACTCCAACGTTTTGCATCACGATCCTACTTCTTTGAGCAAGACTTCTTCTTCATCAGCACTCAAGCTCCAACCAAGACCAAAACTGATCTAGAGCCTACCAACTATGCATATTGCAACATGGCTCTACCATCCGAGAATACCAAAGAAGAAGAAGCATACTCCAAGGAAGCTCTAAATCTGATTTTTCATTGTGATCCCGGAGGAGATCACCATCTCGAACTTAATGACAGAAATCCGGAGTGGGAATAGCGTGATATGTTTTATACGAAAGATTACAAGGTTAAATCAAAGGAAATTTGTTTTCGGGCAAGACCTTTTTTTGCCAAGCTCACCTAGTCGAGCTAAACGACTTTAAACAAAAGCGCTCAATGGGAGGCAACCCAATTCGGTATGTTTTAATTTTTTAGTTTTTCTTTCTTTTTCTATTAACGTTTTCTTTTTCTTAATTTCTGCTTTCTAAAAAATAAAAAAACCGAAAAGACAAAAAGAAGAAATCACGGTTCAAAGTTGCTCGGTATAGCACGAACCGCGAGGAAGGATTTGGCCGCAAAAGCCATCGACAGCGGGTGCGTCCCACTGACCCACGATGAACTAGCCATCGACGGCGGGTGCATCCCACCGACCCGCAGCGAGCACCCCATCGACCGCGGCTACACATCTTCGACCCGCGGCCAGCGCCCTGCTGATCCCGATCGACTCCGTTCGATCCCCGATCGATTCCATTCCATTCCCAATCACTACCACACCCATTCCCATCACCACCACACCATTTTAAATCCCCCAAACACCACCATTCCATTCCCAAATCCATTCCCCTACCACTTCCAGGTAAGTTTTCTTTTTCCTTAAACTTTTTCAATTATTACATACATCTATTATTCGTCCTTACTCGATTTATTTCACAGTGAGGACAATGTGATTTAAGTCTGGGGGAGGATTCCATCCCTTATTGACCACTATTTTCTTTCACGAGTCTTTGCATTTTTGCATTTTTCACGCTTTCTTTAAAAAAAATTCAAGTTTTTTTCAATAAAGTATGAATACGTTCTGAGGGAATGATGAAAGGAATCCATGTCGATAAACGACCAATGTGGTTCTACGCTATTTCTTAGTAACATGCTCTTTCGTAATTTGGTTCTAGACTAGGCGGTAGCTAGAGTTTCTGTTAATGCGAAATTCCCAGAGGAATTTAGATCGTAGAGATTCTTTAGGATGGAATATACTAGCTCAATTATACTTGAACTTTAAACTTGACTTAATTCTCTCATCATAGGTTTAGGCAAAGATAACGAATCATCCATTAATGACGTTCTTTTACTTTTTTACCACTCTTTGTCGTACATGAATAGCCAACTCATTTTTAGTTGGTCCCCCATCCGAAACTTAACAATTGTTCAAACCTCATGCAACTCTCTTTGTGTCTTATGTGCAGATACGTGCAAAAACGTCGGAGAGAGAGGAACGACACAATTTTCAGTCACTAAAGACGAATATTATACGAAATTGGTGGAGGTGAATTCAACGAAGATAAGAGCTTGGTTCTGCCTTGGAATACTCAAAATATGATAAATTTTCGTGCCCTTAAGACTCTATCTCAATAAAATGCGTTTACCCCTTTCGAAAAAAAAGAAAAGAAAAAAGAAATCAAAAATAATGGAAAGGGAAAGGAAACAAAAGCCTAAACAGAGTTTAGGTTGGTCAAAATACTTATGAGGCATCCATGGTTCGTTTGTGAGAAGTCTGTCATTCCGAGCCCACATAAAATTCTAAGTCTGGGGGTATGACATAAAACTTCGGGTTTTGGAGAAAGGAGGAAGTGCAACATTTTTACGCAAGAAGAAGTGACTGGATGTTGTGGTTGTCAACAGCTCCATCCTCTCTTGCTGTTTTGCATAATATCTAGCATCCTCCGGTGAAATTACGGTAACCCGAAACACTTTCAACCTCACCTCTAAATGCCTTTAATACCTAGCCTCGATTGTCTTGGTTTAATCTTTTTGATGAGAAGTTCACGTTTGCACTTAATGAATTTAGAGAGCTAGTTGACCTGATTTTTGGATTTTGAATGTTTATATTTCGTATGACGGATACCGTGGACTAATAGTGCTACGAAAACTTCTGGTGAGAATTTTCTAGGCTAGGTTGCGTTTGATGTAGTTCGATGGTTATGGTTTAGAAGGGCGGTCTCTGAGATTTCTAGTTCCCTATGATTTTTGTTAGATCGTTTCCATGCTTAAGTTTTGTCTAAGTATGGGGGTGTGATAACACCGTATTTTTACCCGTTTTTTTTAGAACACTTTAATAAGTCTTTCATTTGCTTTTACATGTTTTTATTGTAGTTTTCGCATATTTGTAGTTTCAAGACTCTTTTCAGGTTCCTTAGGCAAAACGACGCAAATTGGAGAAAACCAGATTTTAGACAATTTCGTACCGTCAGAAGTTAGACATCCAATGGAAAACTAAAAACCCTGTAGCTGTAACTGTAACCCTGCAACTGCATCAGAAGACCAGTAGTTGCACCAGCAACTGCATCAGAAACCCTGCAACTTCAACAGAAAACCTGCAACTCCTCGGTCCTTCTTGATGTTTGAAAAAATGCTTCAAATGAGATGCTTCATGCTTCACCAGAATGAGTCTTACAACTCCTTCAACTCAGATCCGTGATGTTCACCAAGAGACATAGATTGGCTTTCAGCATGAGACACTCAAGTCTCTACAACCTTCCTCAAAACCTGAGAAAACGAAATGATGCTCCACCAAGAAAGTGCCTTACAACATCTTCTTTTCTTCTGCACCATTTGTCAAGAGCTACTGCTTTGTTGCGTCTCCTGAGAGATTTCTTGTCTCTCCACAACCAGCTATACAAAGAGAAGAACGTGGGAACTCAAGGAAAATGAGCCTTACTGCTCTAACCTTCCAAATATCCAACTTTTTTTTACTTCTCTTCACTTTCCTTCTTTTTCTAGATCCTTTCTCTCACAGATCTGGATCTTCTTTCTCTTTTTCTGCTTTTGCTTCTTCTGGATCTGAGACTTTCCTTACTGAAATCACAATCATCCTCAGAGCTTCACTCATGCCTAGAAACTCCAGCTAAGCCACGAGTTTCTCCTTCCATAAAACACAGCCTCCATGACAAACAAACTCTTCCACTTCACTTCTTGTCAAAACATGATTCTTGGCTTGAGAGAACCACGAAACACAGAACTTAGGCTGTGATACCAATCTGTTGAGGATCCAGAGGCTCAAAGACGTCACCTTTACAGAGCTTAGACCCCAATAAACCAAGACCTGAAGCAGTTGTTGACATACTACAGAGACTAGCACATAAAGTTGCACAAAACAGAGTATAGAGAGATTGAGAGAAAGAGAAAAGGAAAAAGGAGCACACACAAGATTAACGAGTTCATGCCCATAACTCGGGTCGCTACATCTCGCCAGGATTTCTTCCTGGAATCCACTAGATCACATAGTTTACAAAGAGATCCACAAACCCCCAAAAGCCCTCTTACAAAAGCTTCTCTCGGTTCTCACTCTTTACCTCTCTACATTGTGTTGTGTGCTCTCACCTTAGCTCAACTCTCTCATGTCTACCTCTAATTTTATATATATGAGGAAACACTGTTAAAACCTAGTGCAATCACCAAACGCTAAAGAGCCTCCTTTAAACACGTTTGAGCCTTGACCAAACAAGCCTTAGACACAAGAGACAAACTGTCACTCTCATGTCTCAATAATTGTGCCACATCTAGCTGTTGCTTCTTTGTGGTCCCCATGGCTTAACTTAACCCATGTTCAATCTTCATTAACTTAAGGTTAGTTCTTCAAGATTGCTCATCAAGTTCACAATCTTCACATTATGAATCTAGGATGGTAAATTTGGTGTTTTTTTTTCCGGAAGTTTGCAAAATGACGTCGCTCGAAATGACGACAAAAGTAAAAAATGGTTACTGTTTTTTAAACAAAAGTTAAAGTTGGCTAAACTTATACCTAAATTTGCATGGTCAACATTAGTTAGAGTCTTATTTGTTTTGGCACATTAGTTATGGTTTGCTGATGTGTGTTTACCATATACAATGATATGTGATAAAATAAATGTAGTTTTTACCGTTAATATGAAACATAATCATAAATGGCTAACAAATAAATAATGAAAACCTTTGACTAAAATCATCACCCAACCCAAAAAAACTATAAAACCGAATATCTATTATGGAAAACTCATTACATATTATTCATTACATAATATGGAAGCTTTATTAAACTCATTAAATATGTATAAATGTATATCTATATAAATGTACACGCATAAAACAAACACAATACATTCTCAACAAGTATTAGAATATTTCAAAGAAGAAAGGTAAATTAGATTATAAATATGTTGAATTTCGTAGGAAATCTTGGATTTTTTCTATTGAAGATGAGTAGAGATGTTCCTCTCATCCAAATTTTTATTTTTGTTTTAACAATGCTTTTTAATTTCATTTTTAATAAGTTTTGTTTTGTCATCAGATCTAAGGATTCCAAGAAAAAGTTGTTCAATCCTCTAGAAAACAAAATAATGGCAGCCAAAATGTTTCCATCTGTTTTATTACCTTTGTTGATTGTGTTTGCTTTCATCACCATGCCCATGATATCAGGTAACACGTTTGTTTGTTCAATGCTAAATTTTCTTAAATATGATTCTTAAATTATCTTTAAAAAAATTCGAGGTTCTTTGTCTAGGTGAGTCAAAATCACTCGACAAAAAAGTATTGATATTTGCATTTTACATATTAAATTTTTCTTTTTTATAAATAAATTGGCATTATTTATACCTAAATTTTGCTGATGAATTTGTTTTTGAACATAATAGGACAACCATCAGGATGTATTTATAAGGGATGTAAAAGCACACACACCAGCATGCAATAAAATATGTATATCCAAGGGGTATTCCGGAGGGCTTTGTCGACGATACCTAGCTTTCATTCATATTGACGATTATTGTTGCTGCAGATATTATCCTATCTCCAGTGCCATAATTACTAATTAATCTCTTATTTTATATGTATTCGGTACCCCAGTTTGGTTTACTGAACTGATATAGGTACTTAGACTGTCGACAAAAACAAAAAAATGTACTCTTACTTATAAAAATGAATAAACATATATTTAAATAGGGAAAATCGCATAAAAAACTATCAAGCTGACACATACTGACACTATAAACCTCCGAAGTATATCACTAATACTTTAAACACTCAACTTACAACTTTTAACAGAAAAACCTTCAAAATAGATTCGTAATACGCGCCATCAAAAATTTTAACGAAATAGTAAAATCCGTTGACGACAAAATTAAACCCGTTTAAAAAATCAATTATTTTAATTTAAAAAATAATATTAATTATTATTAAAATTAAAAAAATAAAAAATGAAAAAAATAATAAATGTTTCTTCTTCCTCCTTTTCAAGATTTAATTTCACGCCCAAACCAAAAAAATTGTCAATTTTCTATCCTGTGCTACCGTGGACAATGGATCCGACAGTGCGCAGGACGGATGATGCAGTGATTCAGATGGAATCAGGGTTTCGAATGGATAGAGAATGAAAACATTAAAAACACGTGATGCAGTCAAAATAGACACATGGTTCCGTCATTTAACACATGCTGCCACAATTCTAGACACATGAAAATTATATTAATAAAAAATTCATGAATTTTTTCACATAGTTATCCCTAGTAAATCCAGTTGTATTAGAGTGCATATAGTTGTACTTTTACGATTTTAACTTATAATTAGTATTACCTTATAAATTAAATATTTTTGGTTGTACACTTGATTTAAGGTAATCAAAGAACATTTCCAACGTTTTCATGCAATAATATGCCTTAAACACACATTTTTCATATATTTTGCATCATAAGACCATCTCCAATGTATATCTCCATTTTTTACTCCAAAATGGAGCAACTCCAAAAATGGAGTTGTGTTTTGCTCCAATGTATAACTCCATTTTTATTCCAAAAAGGAATATTCTAAATAGATTATTTTGTATTTTATTAATAATGTCTTTTATTTCTAAAAGTTACAAATTAACTTATTTTTTTGCAAAACTTTTATAAATTATGAATTTAATAAAATTTAATACTTATTAAATAAAGAAAATTACATAATATCATTAAACATCACCGACACTAAATATTTCCTACAAATGATCAATTAGTGAATTTCGAAGTGAAAAATGAGCTTCTTTATCTTTGATTGCTCTAAATCGACCAAGAAACTCTTGGAATAGGATATTATCATCATCTACTATTTGGATCTCTAGAGGTGGAGCTTCTCTTCCAACTCCAATTGGTGCTTCGAGATCACGTTCATCCTCGATTATCATGTTATGTAAAATCACACATGTAGTCATTATGTCATGCAACACATTTTTTTTTCCAAAAACGAACCGGTCCTTTCACAATAGCAAACCGAGATTGGAGAACTCCGAATGCGCGTTCTACATCTTTCCTGCATGTTTCTTGTTGTGTAGCAAAAAAATTGTTCTTTGGACTTCTTGGCTCGTTAATCGTTTGCACAATGGTATACCATTTTGGATATAAACCATTAGCCAGATAATAACCCATATTATATTCTTTTTTCTGAATAATATAATGGACAGGAGGAGCAATACCTTGAGCGAGATTGGAGAAAAGATGGGAAAACAAAATGTTATTTTATGACATGGATTCCATATCGGATTCAAATCTTCGTGCAAATATTCAGGGTGAACAAGCCAAAATTTTATAAAAGCGGAATGCTCAACAACAAGATCAACAAATTACTCCTCCATCAACTTCGTTTGAAATTTTTTTTAGTGATCTCGGTGGACCAGGAAGCGGTTTAGGAGAATATTAAATTTATTGTATTTGTTGTGTTAAATTTTTTTGTGTTGCTTATCTTTAATTTCAGCACTTGTTATATATTTTTAAGTTTATTTTACTTTGCAATCTTTTTAAATAAAAATTTTAATGTTTAAATAATTATGATAGTCAAATACATTTTATGCATTTAAATATTAGTATAGTGTCACATGCATATATGTTGATAGTTGATAATATGTACGACAAATACATTGCTAAATAAATAAAAAATAAAAAATATAAATATTTAATATTTAAAGGATCAATTTGCAATTAAAAAAAGTCAACTCCATAATGGAGTAGAATATGGAATTACTCCACATATGAAGTAGAATATGGAGAAACTCCATTTTGGAGTGGAAAATAGAGTGGGGTTGTAGAGAAATTTACTCCAAGATTTAAATATGAAATTTACTCTCAAATTTTACTATGTACCAAACCCTTGTTCTGTATCTGTGACTAACCACGAGATAATAAAAAAAGAGTTGTTGAGATATTGATTTAACACACAGCAGAATGTGCAAATCATGATTCATAAAACTTAGCCTTTTTAATAGTCTTACTGCTTATTTTTAAGTGTTCAAGGATTATCTTCTCCGATCTGTGTCAACCAGATAAAGTGTGATGTAGGTTTATGATTATCGAAAAATGCATGTTTTGATTATCAGTGTTTGGTGTTTGCAAGATCAACAAATCAAAGGATTTATGACCATTGTGGCATCCCAATTTCAAGAAGAGAATGAGATGTTTCGTTGGTAGTGATTCACCGACTAGTTTGTCGATGGTGTTCTGTCCATACAACATAATTACCATAGCGTTGTCCCGGTAATCTCGAAAGACAGAAGCAAAGAAGAGAGCCACAAGTTGTTGAATGGGGACGGTGCTAATCCCGCTGATTGGGTAAGCATATGAATCTGTTTTCTTCTCCTTCTCAATCTGAACCAATCACATCATTTGATCTTTAATGTTTTTTTTTTTTGGTTCTGTTCTGTTTAGAGGCCAAGGGCTCATGTGAACTGGAAGATAGACAGTAACGGAGTTCACAGTGATAACTCAATGAATGGCGCATGAAACTCGTACTGGACTTTTAGCAATCTAAATCTATTTATGAAAACATCAAATCAATGGCGTCATGAAGACTTGTGTGGTGGTCTTTTCCGTTTCCATGATTTGTCAAACTTGGACTTGAATTCTATAAGTGGGGTAAAATTTTGTTTTAAGGTATTGTTCCAGAAAAAAAAACACTCATAGAGAGAAGAGGGGGCCTATTTTGTACATTTTCCAGTTCCTTATTCCCCAAGTAACCATCTTTTGTTTGATCACGTTGTTTTTCTTCATGTCGATTTTGTTACTACAAGAAACTGTGTTGATCTTTGAGACGATGTTATGCGTTTGTTGTTTTCCCTCAACAGTTAAACATCTTTTTTACCAAAAACAAGATAATCGGTTGCAAGAGCATATGTTTTTTATATATATATATATATATATACAAAGAATCAAAAACTCATTTGATACATAGTAAAATTTGTTGTTTTATATATATTGGGTTCATGACGAAGATGAAATATGGAAATGGAAGAGCCATAATATGAAAAATCCAAAGACCATACAACCTAACACTATATGAGATGGTGATTTCTAAAATCAGATCAAGTATGATCAGTTGCAGGTTTTGATTCAAAGAAGAAGTGTGCATATATTCCAGGTAGAACTACATTATTTGAGTCGTCTACATAAAATCTGTGAGGTCCGTAAAGCTGTTTGGCTGGAAATTTGAGTAAGCCAGAGAAATTAAAAAGATGGTCGCTAGGGTTTAAAAAAAAAATGGAAAACGTGTTAAAAAAGAAGAGAAATCGTGAGTAAAATTCCTAAAAAATAATTACAAGAAAAAGGGTGAAAAACGATTTAAAAAGGAAAAAAAAAATATTTTCTGAAGATTTTCAATTGTGTTATCCTAGATTTACTCTCAGATTTTGTTAACCGCTTGGTAGAATATGTATTCTACATTTCAGTAGAATCAAGACAAAATGGTAGAACTTCTATTCTGCAACAAAGTAGAATATAGAGAAAATTGTAGAACTTCTATTCTACAAAAAGTAGAATATAGAGAAAATGATAGAATGCGAATTCTACAATTGGTAGAATAAATACAACATTGTAGATAATGGATTCGGATTCTATAGGGACAGTAGAATGCAAAACAAATAGTAGAATATATATTATATACTTTGTAGATTTTAGAGAAAATACTATAAACCAAATTTTACAATTAGTAGAACTTTGTAGATTTTAGAGCACATATTTTTAAAAAAATTTGTTTTTCCTAAAATAAATTACACAATATATATTACTTACCTTATATGAATTTTCGAAATTTATAAAGTAAGTATAAATATTTATTTGGCATTTTTATATTTAATAAATGGTATTTTAGTATAAAAGTGACAAAACTCAAATAAATACTAAAAGGATAATAGTTCTCATTTTTTGCTTTAAATTTACAACTATCCCTTTAATCTTTAACGTAAAAAAAAGAAGAAGAATATCCCTTGGATGATTTTTTTTAAAATCGTTTATAAGATACACCGATGGCCGCTGGCCTCGATCTCTCTCCAAAGATCTCGAGAGAGAGATGCATTGAAAAAAGGCTGGGGCTTGTCGTCTTTAGTTTTCTGTTTGGGTTCACAGTAAAAAAAACAAAAAAATCTCGTTGCTTGCAAATAATAAAATTGAATGATTTCAGAGAATTAATCTGGATTTTGTAAAATAATTGAAAATAATTAATTTGGATTTTGAAGTTTGAATGGCGGATAAAGGAAGGGGAAAACATTGTAAGAGATCAGAAAAAGGCAATGGAAATATGTTTTTGATTGACTGAAATTTGCTTAATTCTAATTGGTCGAATTTTTTGATTTTATATGTTTTACTTTAAAAAAAAAGAATGAGAAGACATGGGTGTCAATTAGGGCCAAAGCTTGAGGGCCAGCCCGGTCCGACCCTAAAAAACACCGGGCTCGGGCCTATAATTATAAGCCCGAAAAAATCGGGCCTTTCGGGTTAAAGCCCATTCGGACTAGTGTGTTTTTCGGACTTAGCCCGACCGGATTCGGGGTAGCCCGAAAAGCCCGGAATTTTACATTTTAATTAGTTAAAGATTTTATTTAAACATATATCTTTCTAAAAATAATAATTTAACATATTTTCTATACATTTCGTGATCCATGTACAATTATCATTCATCCATATTTACTTAATATTTTTTAAATCATTATCTATAGACTTTCAATGACATTTTTATATGATTTATACATGTCAAAACTTAATATTATTTTACTTTTTTTTATCTGCACCTCTTGATGGCGATGAGGATTTAGAAGACGATGAAGGAGATTTTAATATAAACTCTACTACCTAGATTTGAAGTGTTTTGATTTTATGTTTTATTTGGTAATATAATTTATTTGAATTTTATTTGTTTTTTTGTCAAACTTTTTCTTTTAAATTTAATTGGATTTGATATAATACATTTCAATTTAGATTTATTTTTATAAATATTTTGTTTTAATTATTCATCTGAGAATTGTGAATTTTTGTGTTTGTAAAGAAAAGAACGAAAAAGCCCGAAAAGCCCTAGAGCCCTGTCCGGGCCGGGCTGGGCTTTGGAATATAGGCCCGATTTTTTTTCGGGTCGGACCGGGCCGGACTCAAATATATGCGGGCTTTACGGGTTTCGGGCCGGGCTAGCCCGATTGACATCCCTATGAGAAGATGTCGATAGACATGAAAAAGTCAATGAGAACATGTTTTTGATTGGCTTAAATTTGCTTAATTCTCATTGGTTGAATTTTATTTATTATGTTTTAGTTAAAAAAAAGGAAGGGTAAGATGGGGATATCACATTTCATTAAAAGGAATGAGGCATTGCATAATAGAATGGGGGTAGAGGAGGTTTGTTGTCTAGTTGAAGGGAGAGATGAGAAATTCACCCGCTAGCAGGGAAGAAGAAACAAGTTTTTTTCATTTCTTTTTCGCTTTTTGAATTATTTTCGATTTTTAATTGTGGTAATAATTAAAATTATTGTTTTCATTAAAATAATTGATTTTTATATGGTTTTAATTTTTCCGTTAACAGAATTTACTATTCCATTAAAAAATTTGACGGTGCGTATTAGGAATCCATTTTGATGGTTTTTTTTGTTAAAAGTTCTAGGTTGAGTGTTTAAAGTGATAATGAAATACTTTGGAGGTTTAAAGTGTCAGTATGTGCCACCTTAAAAGTTTTTTATGCGATTTTTCCTATTTAAATATGAAGATTGATATTATCTCGTCTAAGCCTACTCTGGTCCAATTGTTTATAAAAATTTAATGTATGCAATAAAAATCACAAGAGAGTATCAAAAGTAAACTTTAACAAATAGACAGCAATAAAAACCACAAGAGAGTATCAAAAATAAATTTTAACAAATAGACATCCCAATATGTATGGGGTCTGGATGAGAGAGTGAGAGATGCGTGGAGTGGGCGAGAACCCTGCTCAGTTCATCTTCCAATGTGAAAGTATATTGAGCGTCACACTTCATTTCCCCCCACCACACATTGTATATTATAAATAAATTAATAAATAGTATATTATAGGACCATTTCTGATAGGTCTTAGAGAGATGTTATCATATAAATTGGGTTTTTTTATCTCCTAGGTTCGTATAGTTTGCCCTAGTTTTAGATAGTTGAAAGTTTCGGATGTTGCATAACAATGAGAAAAGTGGTTAAGCTTATTTCGAGAGGGGACTATTCCGTGGGTTAAGAGCATTAGCATTGGTGGTGTCTTACTGAGACACCCCAATTAAACAATTAATAAAAAAAAAATTTGCTTTTGACACAAATCACCTGAGAATCTGGTCTCATATGAGACATCCTTGAGACGCCTCTATGCTTATGTGTCCAATTTTTATTGGTCAAGATATTTTTTTTTATTAATTAATTATTTAATTAAATTTTTTTTTTTTTTTGGGTGCAAATGCTCTAAGGGGTTTCATCAAAATCGTTATACTATATTTGAATCCAAATTTGTTACACTAAAAGTCAACATCAAACAAATTTTATGGTCATCGAGCTTCAACTATTTGAAAAACAAATTCAAACTATGAATTTTATTTTGTTAAAGCTATGTGTTTATATATGTGAAAACTTGGTTTTTCGGTTCGCGTTAAATTTTATCGATTTATAGTCTAAAATCAATTGATAATGAATAAATTAACTCACATCTCCTATATAAATGTATAATACTTTAAGTTTGATCTCATTTTCAATGTGAAATTTTCAACAATTTGTACCTAAATCTTCAAATTTGAAAAATAAATATCAAGTTATGAGTTTTTTTCTTGTTAAAGGATATAAAAAGTCCACCTTCTTGGAATATATCCTAACAACACCCAGCAGAAGATACGCTAAAACCCTGTATATCAAAGCGTCCAACTCTTTTTTTGCAAGATCTGGTCTGTGCATCCAAAAGAAAATAAGGAACATAAGGTAAGAAAATTCTCAAAATGTCAAATGTTGTAGAAAAAAACCCATATTTCTTGTTGTTGGAGGTGGGTTTCACACCCCCTTTTCTAAAGCCCTTCCTGAATCCAGATCGGCCCATTGAATAACCGGCCCATCAAAGTTGAAAGGACCGCATTTTTTTTTTTTTTTGCAAAGAAAGTAAACATATAATTAACATTATTACACCAACAGTACAACGCAAGTACTACAGCTTAAACAAGCTAACGGTTATAACAACAACTGGTATCGATCGATACTCCCCTAGTGTCGATCGATACCCAAACAACGAAAGCCAGCCCCGGGTCCTAATCATCCCCTCATTACCGCCTTGATTCCACGATCACGCCTTATCTTTACCTGCATCGACAAAAGTGATGCATCAACATTTGGCTAACCAAATGCTGAGTGAGATTGATCATCCCAACAACAGGCTACCAAGAAGCACAATAACAATTAACAATGATTAATTAGTAACGAATTAAACATTCAACACCAGTCGCAACTGGTATCGATCGACACCCCCATGGTATCGATCGATGCCCAAACCACACACAAGTCCCGACAAGGGACTGGTATCGATCGATTCCCCAACAACACTAGGTATCGATCGATACAACACACAAGTCCCGACAAGGGACAGATATCGATCGACACCCAAACACAACACTTGGTATCGATCGACACAACACGGTTCAAGTCTATCACCTCGATACACTACAAGATAAGATCACCGCCAAGGGACATGTATCGATCGATACTCCCATGGTATCGGTCGATACTCCATCGCGATTCACCAGCATACAAGCCACCACAAGCATCAACAAGCTTTAACAATGCACCACGCAAGCTCACTTGCTAACCTTTGGTCACAACTCACCTTAAACGCGAAAGGATCGAGCTCTAAAACGACTTCCCGAGCTCAAGATCGATCTCCCTCTCTTCTCACAAGCTTATACCAACACAAAGCTCGCCAAACCTCTACTTCAAGCTTCTCACCAAGCTCAACTCTCTCGATCTCGCAAGATCTAAGCTTCGCAAAGCCTCTCTCTCTCTTTCTCTCCTTCTCTTTCTCTCTCGCTCTTTCTTTCTCTCTTTCGCGACCAACTCTGGTTTTATCCTCTAAGGATACGCTTTTATACTCGAAAGAAGATAAGAGAAGAAGATAATCCCGAGAAAACCCGGCTGGTATCGATCGATACTGCCCAGTATCGGTCGATACTGTCCGGAACAACCAGAATTGATTATTTTCCCTTCTATAACCAATTCTTCCGGAACACGGGCGCTACAATTCTCCCCCACTAACTTAGATTCGACCTCGAATCTTCACTACCGTTCATCTCCCATGAACCGTCTAACTCCAATGAATCCTAATCGTCGCAACGATTACACAACCCTTGGCCAACCCGGCCAACGCAAAACTCACACGAGGTCCAACCAACCTCCGAGGTTTCCCATTCAGTCCCTATGCTTATGACACCGCGGCATCATATGTATTTATTGCTCGACACAAGCCAACCTCATCACTCAAGACACCGCAGCATCTCCGAGTTCCGAGCATCGGCCATATCCCGCAGGATATCTACCATACCTCGCAAGGTATCAACCATACCACATCACCCAAGACACCGCAGCATCTCCGAGTTATGGGTATCTGCCGTACCACTCCACTCAAGAATATAACCTACAAGAGTCTCGATACCCCATACCACTCAATTCTAGGGAATATATCCCACGTCTGGGACATACTCCTTACGAATCCACGGTATCACGTATTACTCTAGGCTATAAACCTCCCGAGTCTGGGTACATCGCCACTCACACTCTCAAGACACACAGTCCTGCGAGCTATCGGCGCCAGAGGAACTAGTCCTCTCATCGAGCAATAAATCACATATCTCTAAGCATCTCGACTGAACTACCTCCCGTGATCCGTGTAAATCCTCGCAAGGCAACACCGGCATCACCCATACTCCATACCCGGAATATCTGCCGTGCATGACCAATAACCCGGCCATCGCACCTCCCACCTGGTATCGATCGATACTAAAACCAACACTTGGTATCGATCGATACAACCGCAGTAATAAGATCATCCATCCTATCACTCTCTTGCATTAACGCTTTTACCCCAGCGTAATGCACAACCGTGACTCCCAAAGTCACCAATAATAAGAAATACTCATCTTATTATACATCATAATGTAACATCGTTCTACACAACGGCAATACAAAATGATATACACATAGCATACAGCTATAACCGAAACTGGAACCTCTCGATGGAACTCAAGCCGCAGCTTGCTTCTGGAACCACTTCTGGAACCTCGCTTCCATCCTAGCCTCTGGCTCCCAAGTTTCCTCCTGCACCCCGTCACAGTCCCACAGGACTCGCATCATCGGAATCCTCTTCCGACGAAGCTCCTTGACCCTCCGCTCGAGAACTCTCAAAGGTCTCGCCTCAACGGTCAAATTGGGCTGGAGATCTGACGAAATCTCAGCCAATACCTCGTCACCCCTATGCAAACACTTCTTCAGCATCGACACATGGAAGACCTTATGAAATGCTTGCATAACCGCGGGTAACTCCAACCGATACGCAACCGGTCCCACACGCTCTACAATCCGGAACGGTCCCATATACCTCGGACTCAACTTAGTCGCAACAATGGACCTGTTCGGACCTCTCAGTAAAGCCATCTTGAGATACACACTATCTCCCACCTCAAACTCAAGCTCTTTCCGCCTCCTATCGGCATAACTCTTTTGCCGATCTTGGGCCTCTTTCATGTTCAGCTTCAAAACCCGGATCTTCTCCGTAGTTTCCTGAACAAAACTCGCACCCAAAGTGCTCCTCTCCCCCACTTGTGTCCAACACAAAGGGGTACGACATGGCCTCCCATACAGAGCCTCATATGGAGCCATCCCAATACTCGCCTGGTAACTATTGTTATACGCAAACTCCACCAAGCTCAAGTGATCCACCCAGTGACCATTCCAATCCAGCACGCACATCCTCAACAAATCCTCCAAAGTCTGGATGGTCCTCTCTGACTGCCCATCTGTCTGAGGATGATACGCCGTGCTCAAGTGCACTTTCGTGCCCATCTCTGCCTGAAACGCATTCCAGAACTCCGATGTGAACTTAGGATCCCGGTCTGAAACAATACTCACCGGTACTCCATACAGTCTCACAATCTCCTGCACGTACCTCCTAGCCAAAACTGCCGCCCCATCGGACTTCTTAATGGCCAGAAAACGCGCACACTTGGTCAATCGATCAACGATGACCCAAACAGCATCCTTGGTCCGAGAAACCGGTAACCCCACCACGAAATCCATCGTGATCAAATCCCACTTCCACTCTGGAATGGGTAGGCTCCGCAACAAACCACTCGGGACCTGGTGCTCCGCCTTCACTAATTGGCACACGTTGCACGACGCAACCCAATTAGCCACATCCTTCTTCATCCCGACCCAATGATAGTAGCGCTTGATATCGCGATACATCTTAGTCGCTCCTGGATGAATCGAAAACATACTGGAATGAGCCTCACTCAGGATCTCTCGCCGCAAATCCTCATCCAAAGGTACGCATACCCTCCCATTAACAAGGATAGTGCCGTTCGCAGATACCTGATACTCAGAACCCTCTGCTCTCGCAGCCTTAACCAGAACCTCATCTTTTCCCTGAGCCAACCGAACTCTGCTCAAAAGATCCGCCTGGTTAGCCGCCTCTAAGCCCAAAGGTTCCTGAGATACAACACATAAACGCAATGTGCTAATCTCGCTCACCAAAGACTCAACCTCGCGTTCCCGAGCCAAAGCCACCCGCTTCCGACTCAACGCATCTGCAACCAGATTAGCCTTACCAGGATGGTAAGCTATCTCCAGATCATAATCAGCCACTAGCTCCATCCAGCGCCTTTGCCTCAAATTCAACTCAGGCTGAGTGAAAATGTACTTCAGGCTCTTATGATCTGTGAACACCTGAACCTTTCCGCCATAAAGATAGGATCTCCAAATCTTCAAAGCGAAAACCACTGCAGCCATCTCCAGATCATGGGTAGGGTAGTTGCCCTCATGCTTCCGCAGCTGCCGCGAAGCATAGGCAATAACCTTCCCCTGCTGCATCAACACACAACCAAGGCCCATCCCCGACGCATCGGTGTAAACCACGTAAGGCTCGCCCGACACTGGCAACGCCAATACTGGAGTACTAGTCAACATGGCCTTCAGTTTCGTCAAACTCTCCTCACACTCCGAGGACCACACGAAAGGAACATCCTTTCCCGTCAGTTCCGTCATAGGCTTAGCCAAACTCGCAAAACCCTTGACGAACCGCCGATAATACCCTGCCAACCCAAGAAAACTCCGAATCTCGGTGGCATTCCTCGGCCTCGGCCACGTACTAATGGCCTGAATCTTCTCTGGATCTACCGATACTCCCTCCGCAGAGATAATGTGACCCAGAAAACCGATCTCCCGCTGCCAGAAGCTACACTTGCTCAACTTAGCAAACAACTTTTGTTCCCGCAGCCTCGAAAGAACCACACGCAGATGCACCTCATGCTCCTCCCGGTTCCTCGAATATACCAAGATATCATCGATAAAGATAATCACGAACTCATCTAGATACTCCTGGAAGACACGGTTCATCAATCTCATAAATGCAGCCGGTGCATTCGTCAACCCAAATGGCATCACCACAAACTCGTAGTGACCATAACGAGATCTGAAAGCCGTCTTCCGGATATCTACCTCATCGATGGGAATCTGATGATATCCCGACGCCAAGTCAATCTTGGAGAACCAAGTAGCCCCCCTCAACTGATCCAACAACTCATCAATCCGAGGAAGAGGATACCTGTCCTTCACTGTGACTCGGTTAAGTCCCCGGTAATCTATACACAACCGAAAACTCCCGTCCTTCTTCTTCACGAACAACACCGGTGCTCCCCACGGTGAAGAACTCGGACGAATGAACCCTTTGTTCAACAACTCCGCCAGCTGCTTCTTCAGCTCGGCCATTTCTGCTGGAGCCATCCTATAAGGAGTCCTGGATATCGGTGCCGTCCCTGGTTCCAACTCGATCGTGAAGGGATCCGACCTAGACGGTGGCAACCCCTGCAACGACTGGAACACATCCTGGAACTCACTAACCACCCGAATATCCTGCACCCTGGCCTCTCCGACGGCCTCCGGCAAGGAAATCGTAGCTAAATACGCCTCGCAACCTTTCTCGATCAGACGCTCCGCGTGCACAACCGAGATCACGAGACTCCCGGAAGTCGGTCTCACACCCTGATACACCCACTTCCCTTCTCCTCGGTCGAACTCGACCCGCCCTCGGTGACAGTCCAGATGCGCTCTGAACTTCCCGAGCCAATCCATGCCCAAGATGACATCGTACAGCTCCACGGAGCAGATAATCAAATCGGCAGCCATGGACTCTCCTGCTACCTGAACATCCACGTCCCGCACACGACCGTGAATCCTCAGGAGCTTCCCTCCGGCAACCTCCACGAAACCCAAACTCACACCGGGCTCGCTCCGTAAATTAGCCTTCTCGGCCAACTCCGGGGAAACGAAGCAATGCGATGCTCCCGTGTCAAACAACACATGACACTCAACACCTCCAACACACAAGGTCCCTGCACATACACATGTGCCGAGAACCTTAACACCCCGACGAGCACGACATTCCCCGACACAGAATTAAACTTAGATGCGTCTAAGAAAATACCTGTGATCGGCCTGGAACTCGGCTCTCCGGACTCGGCGATGGAGTACACTCGAGGCGCTGATGCCACCTGCCTGACGGGCTGCACCACCGTGGTCTCACTCTGCCGCAACTGGGGGCACTGAGGCCTGATGTGACCCGGCTCCTTGCAGTGATAGCACACTCGAGAATCCACCCGTACTCCGCCCTTCTGAGGACAGTTCGCCACTCGGTGATCCATGCTCCCACACCCGAAGCAACCCGGACCACCCCGACTACCTCTCGAAGCGCCCTCTCGCTTCCGCTTCTGTCCTTGCATCGGCTTACTGCTTCTGCTTGGACCGGACTGCTGCACAGATCTTGCCTGAAAGCTCGGTGTAACCGCTACCACCTCGTCCTTCAGACCCTCCTCAAGCAAAGCTGCAGTCTCCACCAACTCATCAACCGTGCAAAAAGACCTCACCATGCAACGGTTCCTCAAGTCGACCCGAAGACCCATCAGAAACCTCTGAACACGGTCCGACTCACTCTCAGCCGCTCGTCTAACATAAGACCCGAGCCGGTTGAACTCCACCTCATACTCGCGTACCGACCGATCCCCCTGAGTCAAACTCGCAAGCCTCGACTGGATCCGGTGGAACGCCTCCTGAGGGAAATACTTGGAGTTAAACTCCTCCACAAAATCCGCCCAAGACATCGCGGCCTGAACTCTCCGTGATGCCACACCCCTCCACCAGAGATGCGCGTCACCTTCCAGATAATATACCGCAATGTCCACCTGGTATCCCGCGGGACACCTACTTGAGAGGAAATTCCTCTCCACCCTTCTCAACCACGCACCCGCGTCCTCAGGATTAGCACCTCCAGAGAAGAACCCCGTGCCAATCCTCTGCATCTGCTCCACCATCCTAAGGTAGGACGGGAGCTCCTCAGCAACCGCAGCTGCCACCTGAGGCTGAGCCTCCACAACTACCGGGACTACAGGAGCCTGAGCCGGTACCCTCTCTGGTAACCGCTCCAACAACCTCGACAACAGATCCGCTATGCGATCATCACGGGCCCGAGCATCACCCGCTGCTACCCCCGCAGCACCCGCTGGAACACCAGCCACACTGGCGCTCACGCCAGCCCCAACGGCACTCACACCGGCCGCACCCTCAGACCCAATCTGACTCGCACGCGAATCCTCGACCTGCTCCTCCGGCACACGGCCACGACCTCTACCACGGCCACGACCTCTACCACGTCCTCTAGCCATCTGCACACGTGCAGAAGCACAGGCTCAGAGAACGAAAATCAATCATCACAATAAAGATACTTACCGTGGAATTTCACAAGGCTCAAGAGGATGATTCTACGACCCCACACAACACCCAATCTATTCTAGAACCACCTAGGCTCCTAGAACCGTATGGGCTCTGATACCAATAATTGAAAGGACCGCATTTTTTTTTTTTTTTGCAAAGAAAGTAAACATATAATTAACATTATTACACCAACAGTACAACGCAAGTACTACAGCTTAAACAAGCTAACGGTTATAACAACAACTGGTATCGATCGATACTCCCCTAGTGTCGATCGATACCCAAACAACGAAAGCCAGCCCCGGGTCCTAATCATCCCCTCATTACCGCCTTGATTCCACGATCACGCCTTATCTTTACCTGCATCGACAAAAGTGATGCATCAACATTTGGCTAACCAAATGCTGAGTGAGATTGATCATCCCAACAACAGGCTACCAAGAAGCACAATAACAATTAACAATGATTAATTAGTAACGAATTAAACATTCAACACCAGTCGCAACTGGTATCGATCGACACCCCCATGGTATCGATCGATGCCCAAACCACACACAAGTCCCGACAAGGGACTGGTATCGATCGATTCCCCAACAACACTAGGTATCGATCGATACAACACACAAGTCCCGACAAGGGACATATATCGATCGACACCCAAACACAACACTTGGTATCGATCGACACAACACGGTTCAAGTCTATCACCTCGATACACTACAAGATAAGATCACCGCCAAGGGACATGTATCGATCGATACTCCCATGGTATCGGTCGATACTCCATCGCGATTCACCAGCATACAAGCCACCACAAGCATCAACAAGCTTTAACAATGCACCACGCAAGCTCACTTGCTAACCTTTGGTCACAACTCACCTTAAACGCGAAAGGATCGAGCTCTAAAACGACTTCCCGAGCTCAAGATCGATCTCCCTCTCTTCTCACAAGCTTATACCAACACAAAGCTCGCCAAACCTCTACTTCAAGCTTCTCACCAAGCTCAACTCTCTCGATCTCGCAAGATCTAAGCTTCGCAAAGCCTCTCTCTCTCTTTCTCTCCTTCTCTTTCTCTCTCGCTCTTTCTTTCTCTCTTTCGCGACCAACTCTGGTTTTATCCTCTAAGGATACGCTTTTATACTCGAAAGAAGATAAGAGAAGAAGATAATCCCGAGAAAACCCGGCTGGTATCGATCGATACTGCCCAGTATCGGTCGATACTGTCCGGAACAACCAGAATTGATTATTTTCCCTTCTATAACCAATTCTTCCGGAACACGGGCGCTACAAAAGTAGTCAATCCATCAACCAATCCAAGCCCACTCAGGTCGGTTGTACAACCTAATAAGAAATGAGGTGGACTGCCACCAAGATTACTGAAGAAAGGTCGGTCAGCACACTCTATCCAACCCAACGACCTGTCTTGCCCTACCATCGATCTGTCCTGACCGACCGTACCATCTAGGATTTAGATATCTCTAAACCACTATCTTAAGTTCAGTATATATAGGAATGTACCCTCATTGTAAACGGGATCCGATTGCTGAAATAAACGCTCTGACAACCACTTAAACCGACCTCATATTTGACAAAGAAAAACAACGATCTACTATATGCTTAAAGATAATACCGAACTCAAACATCTCTTTGAAGATCACCATCAAAACCGACCCGTTCTTACTCATCTTCGTCGCCGACCTCGTTTGTTCTCGTTGTCACCGATTAAAGACTTTCACATTGGAAGATGAACTAAGCACGACTCTCGCCCACTCCACGCCCTCTCACTATGTCCTCCAGACCCATACATTTTGGGATGTCTATTTATTAAAGTTTATTTTTGATACTCTCTTGTGGTTTTTATTGCGTACATTAAATGTCCTCACCATAGAACCCTGGTTTGTCAATGGGTGGATTATAGCACTGGACCAGTGGAAATCGACACCTGGACCAAAGTTCCTCAACTATATACCCTTTTAGATTCATATTAGACGTCTCCTTATCCATCTTATAAAAAAGCAAGCCGTTGAAACTTTAGTTGGTCCTCTCGGGAAAGTAGACAAGGTGGAACTTCACGCAAAGAACTCAAAATCTCTAGAATATGTGCGAGCACATGTTTGGATCAGAGCGGATGAACCTCTTCAGTTCAGAAGAGTGGCCGACAGAATTAGAGTTTGAGAAAATTCTCAAAGTATGCTTCATCTGCAAAAGACTGACTCACGACAAGAATATATGCCTATTCCAAATTCAAGAAACTCAGCCTACAAGGAAAACATGAAGACTTCTTAAAGAACCTGATCAGATGAAGAAGAATGATAAAGGAAAATTCATCTTAATCTCGGAGCCCCTAACTCTCAAAGGAGACAAAACACGCAACCTCTGCACTCTCAAGCGTTATACAAAACCTCTACCGAGGTCGAGGGGCGTGAAAAGCAGGCTGGAGTGGAACAAGAAACCGATAAGAGGTAAATCGACGAATGCCAAACAAGTATGGAAAAAAGTGGAGAATCCCTCCACAAGCAAAGGCGAAGATGGGGAAGCTCTAAGAGCACATGTGAGTAATGTTTTTCCCCACAAAAGCCAAAAAGACTCTGTAGGAGTGGAGGAATGAAAGAGAAGAACACTGACGAAGGAAGATCCCAAGACTACAACCACTCACCTTCAGTCTTTGAAAGATTGAGCCTCCAAACACCATAATCTGGAAATAAGAGCGAGGGATCGGAGGAAGCCGTGACCCATGGTTGAGCGATTCTGGTGGTTTGGCAAAGAAACCGAGAGAGCTAGTAGAGAAGAATCAAACCTTATAAGAGCTCTCTCCTCCATCACTCTTTGAAAGACTTGGAGAAAAATCTCAGGAGCATGACTCAGAATTCTTGGAGCATAAAGGTGCATCTACCAATAAAAGAAGAAGATTAAGTAGGAGTGATGAAAGGAAATAAAAAATGGTGAGAGTGGGATTAGCCGAGGAAACAAAGCAAACTCCATATGTTTTCCAAAGGCTTGGGAGCCCAACTGGTGGGTCAGGATCCAATTATGCGGGGAAAAACAATCATTCTATCTCTGTGGCAGCTCATTTCCAAAATCAATTTGCTGAGGAATCCGCTGTTGAAACTAGGACTATTTTGAAAGAAGGGTTGATGGGTGTTGATTCGTAAATCACACAAGGAGTTTAAAAAGAGAACTTTGATCGTAAACTCATTTTATTGATTGAATTCGGCGTTACAACAGAGTTTTGATGAAAAAGAACTAAGGAAACTAAAGAACTTGAGATCGGTGCTTGATGAAGCTCTCTCTATTCTTATGTCTCTCAGATGTTTGTGGATGATTTCTATGAGCTTGCCTTCTCCTTATTTATAAGATTTCGAGTCGGTTGTTTAAGATAATATTTCCTTTTTCCAAGTTCGATCAGGAAAGGAAATATTCCGAATCCCCTCCGAGATAAAGAAATCTTCCGTATATCTCGGAGGTCGGTCTTCTGTATTTCTCGGAGGTCGGTTTCCGTCTTGTTATATCGGATCGGGCCCTTGTTGGGCCACTAATTTTGGTAACCAAAATGAACGGGCTCATTTTGGGCTTCAAAGTTCGGCCAAGCGAATCTAGGTCCATCTTCCTCTTATCCGAACTTTCGTAAATCAGTACTGAACGAACTGATCTCGGTTCGAACCGAATTAAACCGGGGGAGTGCTAAATCCCCCTCTAACAATTGCCCCCCCCCCCCCCCCTCAGTTCGGCGATGGAGTTTTTCTGAGATTGGCGAGGTTTATAGGAGTATTCTTTAGCTCGGTTATAATTGAGATCAGTTCGTTTCATTCGATATTTCCTGCCTTGTGGATCCAAGTTCGGTAAATTTCTCACGGGATTCTTGAGTGCGGAACTTTCGAGTTCGCATATTTTCACGTTGATTATGAACTTTCGAGTTCGGTGGATTTTTCTCGGGAAGGGGGTGTCGATTCGTCTTCTTTAGTCGCAAAATTCGAGGAGTCGTCATCATTACATTTTTCTCTATAAATAGCGCTCAATCCTTCCCCATTCTCCACTTCTTCCTTTCTTTCAAAAAGGTACTTTCACTTTCTCTCTCTAGCGCTCTCCATTCTCTCTAGATTTATTTATTTTTACTGTTCTCCGATCAATTCTCCGCCGTGAGTTTCTCGATCTTCTTCGAAGATTTTCAAGTTTTTCACCAGATCTTCGTTATGTTCTTCATCGATTTCTTCTTTTCAATCGAGATGAGTTCGAAAACTTCTTCCTCTTCTGTTAATGACCGAACTCAACCTTCAAAGCTTCCCGATCTCGAGTTATTTATTGACAGCTCCGATTCGAGCTCGGACGGTCTGAGCAATGTTCGGCAAGAGCTGATTAGGCGCAATTCTCGGCGTGCTGTTGCCGGATCGAGCAGCCCAAGGGTCGTCATCGAAGTGCCTCATCTTATCGATGAGGATGAGCCCGAAGAAGAGGTTGCCGAATCGGGTGATCAAGTTCTGGCAGATCGGGAGTTGCAGCTTGGCTTGCGGAGGGCGAAGATGTAGCTCGCCCGGATGATCATGATGCCTTATCAGTAGTTCGTCAAGGTGATGAAGAAGATATTCCCTTGACGATAGCAAGACGAGTGGTTGAAAGGCCTACGAACATCGGGCCATCTCGTTCTAAGAGAGAGACGGTTCATGATACCTTGGAGCGATGCAACGCTTCGGACGATCTGGTTTTCAATATTCTAATGATTACCGATCGTCCTCGGGACGCCCCTGAAGGTTATATATGTGTTTATGAGGAGTATTTTAGAAGCTGCTGTCTTCAGTTTCATCTCCTATAGCTCCTTTACAAGTACTGTAAAAGGTGACATGTCGCGGTCTCCCAACTCATGCCGGCCACGATAATCAACATCATGGGTCTCCTTGCTCTTGGGAATGAGTGTGGTATTCCCATTACGGTTAAGATCTTCGAAAAGCTGTTTCGGGTGAATCTTTCAAAGGCCAATCCTTGATTTTTGTCGGCTAACGCAAAGCCGGAGTATGATCTTGTTACCGGGAACAAGCCGAGCAAGGTCAATAACTGGAGTTCCCGATACTTTTATGTCAAGATCGATGAATCTTCTGTTGAGCGTGCGGACGGGAGCTACCGAACTCAGTGGAGGATTCCTATTGGTACATATTGGTTTCTCGATCTTTATCCCTTGTTTTGTTTTGCCTAAGTTATGTTTCTCTTTTTGTTTTCAGATCGTCACGTACCGGGCTTCCTTATCACCACACCTGGATTCACTTTTATTCACGCGAAGCAGTTAAGTGCGGCTGAGAAAGTTCGGTGGCCCGAAGCATACCAGGAAAAACTCGACTTGAAAGCCAAACGAGCTCTTAAAGGTACATGTCGGTAAATCTTCCTTCGTAATCCGGCGGTTGCTTCTCTGGTGACGATCTGGTTTTACATATATATACTCTCCTTTTTATTTATATAGTGAATCCTTCTCGTCCGAAAAATGAAGCTCGACGACATCCCTGATCTGACCGCCGATATGGACGGCGAAGAAGAGAACATCGAAGTCCCGCCTGCTGTTCAGGACGGGCAAACTACTGCCGACGTGGAAATCTTCGAAGAACAGGTTCCGGGTGAGGAACCGGTTCCTGCTGAAAAACGCACTTCTCCAGCAGATGTGGTGAAGATGAGGAGAAAGAAAAGGAAGGGCAAGAGGCCGGCCAAGCAAGCTGTTGATCATGGTACGGGGGATGCCGAACCTCGGAGTGTCGAAAGTGACACGGTGGTCATATCGGACCGCTCCGCTGCATCGAAGAGGCAGCGAACTTCTGGGGCCATGGCCCATTCTGTCAGTTTTGGCTATGACAAGAATGAGCCGGTGCCAAATGATGCAGAGGCTTGCGTCGATCTGTATCGCCAATTGAACTTCAGGTCAGAGGTGCTTCCTCTAGTCGAGGATCTTTTTCAGTCCGAAGCTTACAAAAAGCTGGCTCGGACTACTGCTGAGGTAGATGAGCTTTCTAAACTCGGATGATGATTTTTATTATTATTTCTTTTTTTAGATTTCCTATCGTGACGGGCTTTTTCCTTCTTCAGATGATGGCTCAAACGAACGATCTCGTCAGCACCTATGACCGTGAGCTCGATTCCGCCCGCCAAAGGGCACTTAAGACTGGCGTACATGCCGTGGAGCTCCGCAAGGCATTGCTTGTCGAGCAAGAGAGGACGAGGGCTGGCGGTTTTGCAGTTGCCGAACTGACAAGGTAGATAGCCGCGCTGAAGGCCTCTAAAGCCGAGCTTGCTAAGGAGAGAAATGCCCTTGCTCATACCTTGTTTTGGGAAACATCTTGTCTGTGAGCTGGTCGCACTCAGTAGATTATGAAGAGGAAGGAGGTTACTGAGAAATCCTAGGTTCGGCTCCAGAAGGTCAAAGATCATTTGGCGGCCCTTGATCGGGTTAAAAAACCTTTCCTTGCCGTTAATCAAGCTCAAGGGGTTCTCGGCTTCTGCGATATTCTCCAGGCGAAGCACGGTATCGTTGTCCCGCCGTCTTGTATTGAGAGACTCAAGAAAATCAATCTGAATACGAGGCGGTCGATCTCTGCGAGCTTGCCGAGGGAGACCTGGTGGTGTCGCCTTTCGTCGAGCCGATTCATCTGGAGATCTCTCTCCCAATAGGCACTGAAATCCCGGCGGGTATTGACATGTTTGGTTCTAACCGGGCTGCGATGTCTTGCGACCGAGCTGACGCCATGCGGAATCAAAATGTTTAATTTATGTGCCTTGTATCTTCCTTTTTATATAACTCGGTTATCTGTGGCGCTTTTGCCTTTGTTTTTTGGCCAAGGAGGCTTATAACTTGACCTTTTGGACCGGAGGGTTTTTATAGTTCGGTATCCGTTAGGTTTTGGTACGACTTTCTTTATAATCATGATTATGACTTTCCTCAATCATTTTTCGGAATATTTATTTTATCGAACCTCGGCTTGTTTGAAGTCGTAAATCTATAATCATGATTAGCGAGGAATGGCGTTTGGCTTTACCTTTGGAGCTCAACATAAGAGTACGTGAACAACTCGTCTTAAGATACTCCAAGGTTTTCTCAGACCGAACCAGAGTGTGCGAGACAGGCTCGGCTTATTTAGCCCGAATGATCTGAGAATAAGTTAAATGCGAGACTGGTCTCGGCTTTATACATGGAAGGTGTTTTATCTATAGCATCATGAGGATGCATGCGAGCAATAGCTCGGCTTTATTTGATTTTATCGATCGTCTAGCCAGGACGTCGATGAGGGAACCGTGATGGTTGGAGGTGAACTTCTGGAGTTTCGGCGAACTATTTGAAGTTCGGCTTTCGTGGGTCCGAAATTTTTAGAGTTCAGTGAACTGTTTAAAGTTCGGTTTATTCTGATCAAACTTTAGGGTTCGGCGAACTTGTTTAAAATTCGGCTTTTGGAGGTATGAACTTTTTAGAGTTCGGCGAACTTGTTTAAAATTCGGCTTTTGGAGGTACGAACTTTTTAGAATTCGGTGAACTTGTTTAAAGTTCGGCTATTGGAGATACGAACCTTTAGAGTTCGGCGAACTTGTTTAAAGTTCGGCTTTTGGATATACGAACTTTTTTGAATTCGGCGAACTTGTTTAAAGTTCAGCTTTTGCTTAGGATAAAATTTTATTAAAGTAACAGCTGAACCCAAGGTGGGCTGCCTATGTACCCTCGAAAGAAGGATCAAGCCATTCGTAGTTCATATTACATCATTGTTGAAATCGAGCATAAAGAGGCTCGATGATTTTTTTTTTTTTTTTTTTGGCGCTAGTAGTAGTAGCGTTTGAGATTCATCGAGTTCCATGATCACGGGATCGGTGTTCCGTCCAACCTCATGAGTTCGTACACTCCGGGCTTGACGACCCTCATGATCTGATAGGGTCCCTCCCAGTTAGTTCTGAGTTTTCCTGCGCTCTTCTCTTCGGTGCCTTCGAAGACTTTGCGTAAGACGAGATCGCCATCTTCAAAGTGCCGTCCGCGAACCTTTTTGTTGTAGTAGCTTGCTGCCAAGTTTTGATAGTTTTGGATACGAAGCAAGGTTTGATCGTGTTGTTCTTCAAGTGCGTCGAGGTTGTCGAGCATGATTTCATCGTTTAGACCGAGATTTTTTACGAGCATCGTTCTGCGTATTGTTGGAACGTTTAGTTCGGCAGGACAGAGAGCTTCAACACCATAAGCCGGTAAAAAGGGGATTGTCCGGTGGATTGTCTTGGAGTGGTGCGATAAGACCATAAGACTTCGTCGAGTTCGTCAGCCCATCGGCCTTTTTTGACATCCAAACGTTTTTTGGGTCCGTCAATGATTGTTTTATTCGTTGATTCGGCATGGCCATTGCTTTTAGGGTATCTTGGTGTGGAGAAACTTAGTCAAGTTTTCCACTTGGCACAGAAATCGCCGAACAATGTTGAGATAAATTGCGGACCGTTATCGGTGACGATTTCGTACGGGACTCCGTGTCGGCATATGATGTTTTTACAGATGAACTTTTTGACGTCGAGGGCATGGATTTCGGGGTATGACTCGGCTTCGACCCATTTGGTAAAGTAGTCTGTCATAACGAGGATGAATTTTTTTTGTGTGGTGGACATCGCAGAGGACCGATTATGTCCATTCCCCAGCGCATGAACGGGTATAGGGCTGTTGATGTAGTTAGCAGTTCGGTTGGAAGATGTATCATCGGGCCATGTCTTTGACATTTTTCGCATTTGGTGATATATCATGGTTTTTACCCTGTTTAAGCCATGATATAAGTCCGTTTTATAGAGTCTTTCTACTATTTCGTAGTGTTTTAGAGTCTTTTACATGTTTTAGCACGTTTGGAGCATAATTGGAGATATTTGAGCTTTCTAGAGCATTTTGGAGCAAAGCAGACGTTCGTGTAGCTGAGTACCCGATTTGAAGTATCGGTATCGATCGATACCCCATTGGTATCGGTCGATACTCATCGAGGCAGACACGAACCGCGAATTAATGAAGAGTTGAAGAATTGCAGAATGGTCTAGAAGTCTTTATTATTTACATGAAGCCCCAAAACGTGATTTAGGTTATTTAATAGGATTTTACAGCCACTTTGATGGCTATGCTTTATTTTACTTTGGTTTTGTGAGAGAGCTTTTGAAGGGAGACAAGTCCGAAACTCTGTTCGTCCGAGAGAAGATTTCGAACCCTCTTGTTACCCTTTCTATTTTATTTCATGATTTATTCAAACATGTTTATTGCTTCAATTTCCATGTCTGAGTAGATCTCTTGTTAGGTTCTCTCTGAATGCTAGATTGATTAGTTATTAGGATTTACCATCTGAATTAGTTCTTCACCATAGGTTGTTTGCAAAGCTAATTCTAGATTGATCACCTAGAACTTAGATCTTAGGATAATTGATTTGGCGCGGAAGTGCAATTAATTACCTGATAGAACCTAGGGTGAGCAAAATAACTATTCGCAAAGGAATTTGGTTTAGTTGTTTTGTAAACAAATCAAACCTGATTAAAAAGCTGATTTAGACTTTAGGATTCGCAAAGGAATTTGGAATACCTAGGATTTAGATTTAGATAGTTTTCGCTGCGGAAGTTGGTTAACTATATCTTAGTGATTTGAGTTCAAGAACCGTGCTAAATCTGAATCATGTTAGTTAGTTTATCTGCATTCATTGATTTTCTGAGAAATAACCAGAACCTAGCTTTCTCCCAATTGAATTTACAACCGTTTTAATTTACATTCTGTTTTCAATACCATTGATTGTTTAGCGTAATTCTCACCTATATAATCTACTGTGTGGCTCTGTGAGTCCTTGTGTTCGACCCCTACTATACTGCAACTACTGCTTAGTACTTCTAGGGTATTAATTTGAGCATATCATTTGGCTACGAATTTATCACAGTCCGCTTGCATGGTTGGCCAGTAGTAGCTCGACTTTTTTACCTTTAGGGCTAAGAAGCGACCTCCGGCATGGTTTCCGCCATCGTCTTCGTGTATTCTTTTCATGAGTTCGTGAATATCGTCGCCGGACACACATTTGAGAAGGATGCCTGCCACACTCCAACGAAATAGCCCGTCACGGATAAGTACGTATCGAGCAGCTCGCATTTTGAATCGCCGGGCTGCCCATCTGTCGACTGGGACTACCCCGTCGATGATATATATTTTGATTTCTTGTGTCCAATCTGTGGGTGTAAGCTCGCTTGAGTGTTCAATGTTCATTGGCGCATGAAGGCCCTCTGATGGTTCCTCGGTTTTGTCATCGGAGTGGTTTTGCGTTGGCTCGACGATGTGTTCGTTTTCGTCGTTATGTTCGGGCTCGGCGTTATATTCTTCGTCTGTTATCTGCGTTTGCCTTTGTCTTCGTGGGACGGGCTCGGTTGCGGGATAATCTTCGTAATTATGCATGCGAGTGGTGATATTCCATTCCTCTATCTTTCCGATGCTCGGTTCGGGTATACTTTCGACTGGTATCGCCCTTTTGAGATGAGGATCCGAACTTGATGCTAGTGCGGCAAGTGCGTCGGCCGGAGAGTTTCCCCCCCCCCCTTGGGATTTTGGTAAGATCAAAATATTCGAACTCGGTGGCGAGTTTTTTCACGAGTTTGAGGTATGCGTCCATTCGATCGTTCTTTGCGTCATATTCTCCACTGAATTGGCTGGCGATAAGCTGCGAGTCACAATAGGCACGTATGCGAGTTGCGCCGATGGCCTTGGCTAAGCGGAGTTCGACGAGTAATGCTTCGTACTCTGCTTCATTATTTGACACGTTGAATGCCAGACAGCATGATTGTTCCAAGATTTCTCCGGTTGGAGACTTAAGTCGTATGCCTACTCCTGACCCTCGATGGGACGATGACCCATCCACGTGGAGGATCCATTGTTCGGTAGCTTCAACGTCAGTATTGACGAACTCTTGTGGTAGCTCGATAAGAAAATCGGCGAGGACTTGTGACTTGAGGCTTGTCCGATTCTTGTAATCGATATCATATTCACTGAGCTCGATTGCCCATTTGGCGAGTCGACCGGATTGACTTGGACTGTGTAAGATCGTTCGGAGTAGCTGATCAGTCAAGATGGTGATATAGTGTGATTGGAAATACGGTCTAAGCTTTCGAGCAGCGATGACGACGACGAGAGCAAGTTTTTCGAGAGTTGGATATCGGCTCTCGGCGCCATCGAGCGATTTACTTATGTAGAAGATTGGCTTTTGCTCGCCTCTGTCTTCCCTAACAAGAACTCCGCTGACCGCCAAGGTCGAAATTGCGATGTATAGATAGAGAGATTCACCATCCTCGGGTTTGGCTAAGATTGGTGGAGTGGACAGGTACTCTTTGAGCTGTTTGAACGCTTCTTCGCATTGGTCGTCCCATTTCAGGTGCTTGTTGCCGTGTAGCAGCTGATAAAAGGGGAGACACTTGTCGGTAGACCGTGAGATGAATATGTTAAGTGCGGCTATGCGGCCGGTTAACCGTTGGAGTTCTCTTTTCGTTGTCGAGGATGGGAGATCGAGGATTGCGGAGATCTGCTTGGGGTTAGCCTCGATTCCTCTTTGAGTGACGATATATCTGAGGAACTCTCATGATGTCACTCCAAATGTACACTTAGTTGGATTAAGTTTCATGCCGTACTCGTTCAATATGTCAAAACACGTGTTGAGATTTCTGACATGATCCTTAGCGAAGAGCGATTTGACGAGCATATCGTCGATATAAACTTCCATGGTTTTGCCGAGCTGGCCAACGAACATGCGGTTGACAAGTCTTTGGTATGTTGCTCCAGCATTCTTCAGGCCGAACGGCATGACTTTGTAGCAGTAGATGCCGCGATCGGTGATGAAAGAATTTTTCTCACGATCGTCTGGATGCAGTTCGTCGATAGAATATTTCGAACCCTTTTTGTTACTCTTTCTTATTTTCTATTGAGTATTTATTCAAACATGTTTATTGATTCAATTTCCATGTCTGAGTAGATCTCTTGTTAGGTTTAGGGATTCTCATAAGGGATTTCTTTGAATGCTAGGTTGATTAGTTATTTAGGGTTCATAATCTGAATTAGTTCTTCACCTTAGGTTGTTCTCAAAGCTAATTCTGGATTGATCACCTAGAACTTAGATCTTAGGATAATTGATTAGGCACGACAGTGCGATTAATTACCTGATAGAACTTAGGGTGAGCAAATTGATTATTCGCAAATTGATTATTCGCAAAGAGATTTGGTTTAATTGATTTGTGAACATATCAAACCTGGAATTAAGGCTGATTTATTCTTAGGGATTTGCAAAGAAATTTGGGATTCTGAAGTTTAGATTTAGATAGTTTTCGCAACGACAGTTATTTAATTATACTCTAGTGATTTGAGTTCGAGAACCGTGCGTAACCTGAACCCTGCTTAGTTAGTTTATTTTGCATTCATTGATTTCCTGAGAAATATCCCTGAACCTATCTTTCTCCAATTGAATTACAACTCGTTCACTGTTTACAGCTTTCTTTTAAATTGAACTGTTTAGCTTGATTTGACACTATACAATTTATTGTGCGATTTCTCTGAGTTCTTGTGTTCGACCCCTGATATACTGCAGCAACTGCTTTAGTACTTTTTGGGTATTAATTTGAGCATATCAAATTTGGCGCCGTTGCCGGGGACTCAATTTCGCCATTAGATTTTAGCTATCAAGTTTCGACTAAGCCCGTCGGTATCGATCGATACTACCTAGTATCGGTCGACACTCGTCGTATCTTTTTGTTGATATCGATCGACACCACTTGGTATCGATCGACACTCATCGTGTTTTTGTTACTAACGTTCTTGGTTTTTGTGTTTCAGGTGCATGCCTATTCGTGAAACCAGAAGAAACAAAAGCACTCCGCTAGTCAATCTATCGTTAGAGAAGCTAGCACATTTAGAACGCACAAACAGAAAGACAAAGAAAACATCAGTGATGAACAACCCAGTGGTTTTAAGAGCTGATGAAGTTGGAGTCTTGAGAGACCAAGAGGGTCAAGTGTGCAATGAGAGAGGGCAGCGACTTGATGAGGCTGGAAACGTCATTGCCAGTCCTGCTGTTGTTGGTCAGATTGTCGCGCCAGCAGCACAGGCCAACGTTGAGAATGCTGGAGTTGATCGAGGTAGAACACTTGGTGAGCACAACAGACCTGATCAGTTCTTTGCCAATCGAGCTGCGATTCGCATCCCAACTTTTCAGAGGAATGACTTCGAGCTGAAACCTGCGTATTACGCTCTTGTAAGTCAGAACCCTTTCCATGGCCTACCTCATGAGCATCCCATGTATCATATAGAAAGGTTCGAGGATTTGGTCACTGGTATGAAGTACAATGGAGTGCCCAATGAGTTCCTTTTCTGTAAACTTTTCCCGTACACTCTTGGTGGGGATGCTGCTTATTGGCTGAAGCAATTAGCTCCTGATTCGCTGACTACATGGGATGAGACGAAGAATGCATTCCTGTTCAACTTCTACGATGATGCGAGATCTGAAGAGCTCAGGAACAAAATCTCTCAATTTTCTCAAGGTCCAACAGGGCACTCAAAGCTGCTTGGATCCGTTTCAAATCATATCAGAGAGATTGCCCGCACCATGGGTTCAATCAGGTTCAGCTGTTGGGTACTTTCTACAGAGGGATCGATTGGAGGTACCAGATGGCTTTGGATACTGCGAGTAATGGGAACTTCAACACCAGATACCCAGATGATGCGGTTGTGCTGATTGAGAACTTGGCGTCTAGCAATAGCACTAAGAATGCTGATTTCAAGCGGAAGAAGCAAGCTGCAGGAATTGATGGATCGCAGATTGATGAAGTTCAGGCGAAGTTGGATATTCTGATTGGGAAATTGAAGAAGACTGTACATTTTGCTGATGGAGTCGATATCATGGATGAAGAAGAGGTGGAGGATGTTAACTACTTTGGTGTTTCTGGTTTTCAGGGTCAGCGATTTGGGTACAACAACAACCGAAATTTCAACAACAACAATCAGCAGGTGGGTACAAGTTAGAGGGGAACCAATCTGGTTTCGGAGCGAAGCAATTTACTCAGAAACAACTTCAGAGCAGCGATTTCACTCGCAATTATGGGAACTCGTCGTACCAACCAGTCTCTCCAAAGTCCGTAGATAATAAGATGGAATCCATGATGGAACAGATTCTTCAGGGACAACAGAAGTTGCAGGTGGACTTCAATGGAAAGTTTGACTCTCTGTACCTCGATCTGAATGGGAAAATCAAAGCCATCAATCTTTCCCAGAGGAAGCTGGAAACTCAGGTTGCTCAAACAGCCGCAGCTGTAAAGAGGCAAGAAGGATTTCTGCCAGGGAAAACTGAGAATCCAAGGGCACACATCAATGCCATCACTTTGAGGAGTGGAAAAGAGGTGCTTACAGGAGTGAAGAACAGTCCAATCGCAGAAAATCTCGTCGATCTTGCTAGAGATGACGATTGGGATTTTGAAAATCCCCAGGTATCGATCAATGCCAGCCAGTGTCGATCGACACCAGTCCTGACATCTACCCGAGTGGATCCAAAAACCCGTGTATCGATCGATACCCCTCAAGTATCAATCGATGCTGAGGCACAGCCAGAGAAGGATCCCGAGATTGTCAAGGAGAGGATGTACACCCCTAAGATACCTTATCATATACTTCCTAAGCTGACAAGGAAAGAATGGGAAGATGCTAGATGCAAGGTTATGTTAGACAAGTTGGTTGTGGAGCTTCCGTTTGTTGATGCTATTAAGACTTCTCCAGCTTTCAGGAGGTACGTGAAGAAGATGGTGTCTAGCAGTCTGAGCCTTGAAGAAGGTGTCATGATGATTTCAGCTGAGTGTAGTGTGATTCTACTCAAAAAAATCCCCAAGAAACTGCCAGACCCAAGGAGTTTTGTTTTGGATTGCACCATCTTCACAGAGAGATTCGAGCGTGCTCTCTGCGATATTGGGTCGAGTGTGAACCTTATGCCACACTCAGTTGCCACGCGAATGGGAATAACTGATTTCCAATCTACAAGGATTTCGCTGGTGCTTGCTGATCGCTCAGTGCGACTTCCAGAGGGACTAATCGAAGATGTCCCAATCAAGATTGGGAATTGCTTGATCCCAACAGATTTCATCGTCCTAAAGTACGATGATGAGCCTAAGGATCCTCTTATCCTGGGCAGGCCATTCCTTGCAACTGTTGGAGCCTTGATTGACTGCAAGAATGGACAGATAGCTCTCAACATCGGTGATTTGGTGATGTCCTTTGACATGGAGAAGATGATGAAAAGGCCAACCATCGATAGACATACGTTCTATGTGGACACCTTCAGTGACATAGCTGAAGGGTACTTCCTGGAGATGCACCCTGAGGATCCATTGGAGAGAGCATTGGTCTGTTCGGCCACTTCGGAGATCCGTTCATGTGACGATAATGCTGGATACTCGAAGATGCTTGATTCTGCATCACCAGTATCGATCGATACCCCTCTGGTATCGGTCGATACCCTACAGCCAGATGGGAAGTTAGCCGATGGTTTTAAGCAAGCTGCTGGGCTTGGAGATTGGAGTACAGAGAATGCCCCTAAGGTGGAACTAAAGCCACTTCCAGCGAATTTGAGGTATAGTTGTCTTGGTCCTAATTCTACATACCCTGTCATCGTTAATGCTTCCTTGAACAACGCAGAGATTGCCTTACTGCTGAACAAGCTGCGCAAGTATCGCAAAGCTCTTGGCTATTCTCTTGCTGACATTTCAGGTATGGCGCCAGACTTGTGCATGCATCGGATTCACCTGGAGGATGAGTCAAAATCTTCGATTGAGTGTCAGAGGAGGCTGAATCCAAACCTGAAGGAAGTGGTCATGAAGGAAGTGATGAAGTTGTTGGAAGCAGGGATTATCTATGCCATCTCGGATAGTTCTTGGGTTAGTCCAGTTCACGTTGTGCCTAAGAAAGGAGGCATAACTGTGGTGAAGAACGAGAAGGACGAGCTGATCCCTACAAGGACAATCACTTGTCACATGATGTGTTTTGACTACAGGAAGCTGAATGCGGCTACAAGGAAGGATCACTCCCCATTGTCATTCATTGACTAGATGGTGGAGAGGTTAGCGAGTCACCCATACAACTGTTTTCTTGATGGGTACTCAGACTTTTTCCAGATTCCTATACATCCAGAGGACCAGGGAAAGACGACCTTCACATGTCCCTAGGGCACATTCGCCTACAGAAGAATGCCATTTGGATTATGTAACGCTCCAGCGACCTTTCAGCGATGCGTGATGTCGATTTTCACATATATGACTGAAGAGTTTATGGAGGTATTCATGGATGATTTTTCTGTGTATGGATCGTCATTCAAGGATTGTCTGGATAACTTGTACAAAGTGTTTCAAAGATGCGAGGAGAAGCATTTGGTTCTTAATTGGGAGAATTGCCACTTCATGGTACAAGATGGCATTGTTCTTGGGCACAAGGTTTCTAAGGCAGGGATCGAAGTCGACAAGGCTAAGATTCAGGTCATGATAAGCTTGCAACCTCCACGATCTGTTCATGAGATACGAAGCTTCCTTGGTCATGCTGGGTTTTACAGGAGGTTCATCAAGGATTTCTCTAAGCTTGCACGCCCACTCACAACCCTGTTATGTAAGAAAGTCAAGTTTGATTTCACATCTGATTGCCTTGTAGCCTTCGAGGAGATTAAGAAGGCATTGGTGAGTGCTCTTGTAGTCCAACCACTTGATTTGAATTTACCTTTTGAGGTTATGTGTGATGCGAGTGATTTTGCTGTTGGAGCTGTGTTGGGTCAGAGGAAAGACAAGAAGCTCCATGCTATTTACTATGCCAGCAGGACGTTGGATGATGCTCAGCGAAATTACAGCACCACTAAGAAAGAGTTGCTTGCAGTTGTCTTCTCTTTTGAGAAATTCCAGTCCTACTTGATTGGGAGCAAAGTTATTGTTCACACAGACCATGCTGCTCTCAAGTACCTGCTGAAGAAAAAGGACCTCAAGCCTCGTCTATGCCGATGGGTTCTTTTACTTCCGATATCGAGATCAAGGACAAGAGAGGAGTTGAGAACGGAGTTGCTGACCACTTATCGCGCATAAATGTCGATGAACTCGTGCCTATTGATGATTCCTTACCAGAAGAGGGTGTTTACTTCATTGAAACTCAACCATTTACTGATCGGTCCGAAAATCTGCAATTTTCACGAGTGCAGACCGTCAGTATCGATCGATACTCACCTAGTATCGATCGATACCAGACTCGATCCGACCTTGTTATGCCAGCAGCACACTTCAACTCTTTGACGTCTATACAGCTGTTGTATCTAGTCCTGCATGACCATGGTATGCTGACATTGCTAACTACCTTGCTGTAGAGACTGAGCCCAAGCATCCCACAAAGTATGCGAAGAAGAAGTTTATGCGTGATATGAGACGATTCTACTGGGATGAGCCTTACCTCTACAAGCACTGCTCAGATGGTATATACAGAAGATGTGTTGTAGAGTCTGAGGTGCCTGCGATTCTCTTCCATTGTCATGGTTCCGAGTATGCTGGACACTTTGTTACCTTCAAGGCGGTGTCCAAGATTCTTCAAGCAGGTTTCTGGTGGCCTACTATGTCCAAGGATGCTCATGCCTTCATTTCACAGTGCGACGCTTGTCAGAGGAAAGGGAAGATCAGTAAGAGACACGAGATGCCACAGAATTTCATTTTTGAGGTTGAAATTTTCGATTGATGGGGCATTGATTTCATGGGTCCCTTTCCTTCGTCACACGAAAACATATACATCCTGGTTGTTGTGGACTATGTGTCCAATTGGGTGGAAGCGATTGCTAGTAAAAAGAATGACTCCGCTGTGGTCATTAAGCTGTTTAAGACCATCATCTTCCCTCGATTTGGAATACCTCGAATTGTGATAAGTGATGGTGGCTCTCACTTTATCAACAAGACTTTCGAGAGGTTGCTAAAGAAGTATGGTGTAAACCATCGAGTAGCTACTCCATATCATCCTCAAACAGGCAAATCAAGGTCTCCAACAGGCAAATCAAGGTCTCCAACAGGCAAATCAAGGATAATCTGGAAAGACAGTAGGTGCTACTAGGAAGGATTGGTCTACAAAGTTGGATGATGCGCTAAGGGCTTACAGGACTGCTTTCAAGACACCGCTGGGTACTACACCATTTCACTTGCTGTATGGGAGAGCATGTCATCTTCCAGTGGAGATTGAGCACAAGGCAGCATGGGCGATGAATTTGCTGAACTTCGACATCAAGCCTGCTGTAGAGAGGATATTGATTCAACTGAACGAGTTGGATGAGATTAGGCACCACGCCTACGAGAACTCGAAGATGTACAAGGAGAGGACTAAAGCCTATCATGATAAGAAGATCATCTCCAGACACTTCGAGCCAAATGACCAGGTACTTCTGTATAACTCTCGCTTGCAATTGTTTCCTGGTAAACTGCGCTCTCGTTGGTCTGGTCCCTTCACAATCAAAGAGGTCAGACCACATGGAGCTGTCGTGCTGATTAGTCCTACAGGCGATGAGTTCACTGTCAATGGACAGAGGGTGAAACACTATTGGGCGAAAGCCGAGATTCCAACAGGGCAGGTAATGCCTTTGGATGATGCACCCACAGCCTGAATGGCGTTACAGTCAAGCTAATGACTTTAAACGAGCGCTTGGTGGGAGGCAACCCACTGGTGAGTCTGCTTTTGATTTTTTTTCTTTTGCATTTTTCGTTTTGTGTTTGTGTCAGGATAAACAAGGAGCAAAACTCAAAATCGCCTTAGTATCGATCGATACCCCATTGGTATCGGTCGACACCAATCGCGAATAGACGGTTCATCATTCTAAACCTGGTATCGATCGATACCAGGCTGTGTGTCGATCGATACTCGATGTTCCAGCAAGGTAACTTCTTGTTTTTCCCAATTTGATTCTGTTCTTTTGTTTTCTTCTACCAACCTTAGGCTAGATAACACTGGAGACAGTGTTGTTCAAGTCTGTTTGTTTTTCTTAGAGTCAGTTGTCTTATCGAGTCAAAAACGTTTTATTGAGTCAAAACTTGTTGGAGATGATGATCATGGGCTTGAATTGTTGTTTGGATTTTGTTTTTGAGTGACCAGTGTTGCAGGATCAGCTCTAGATCGACTAATGAAAAATCGAAGGAGTGACCAGTTGACTAGAAAACATCCATGTCTCCAGCAGAGTTCTTCTGAAACCTGAGCCAAAATTTTGCACTTCATCAGTATGGTTAGTGTTCATAGAGCTTGATTCATCATTCATATCTGATAAAGCAACCCGCGTGTTTAGAGTTATGGTATCTCTCTCCCCTGTTATAAGTTGATAAATAAGAGCATAAAATATGAAATGATTTTCTTCTGAGTAGAGGGTTAGGAAAATTTCTAGCGATCCCATTATTCTACTTAAAAGGGAATGATCACACAAAGGTTGAAAGCGAGGTAAGGAAAATTTCCTGTGATACCACTATTCGCCTAAACCTTTGATACATAGAGAGGAAAGAACCGGAGATTCGGTGGCACACACCATCAATACTCGCGTTTCGAACCTTAATGTGTACATGCAAGATCAAAAAGAAAAGAGAGAACATAATAAGAAATAAGTCTGGGGAGAGAAATTGATACAAAAGTATGAAAAGGGTGGTTCCTTGTCATGATATTGTATGGTAATGAATCTAGAAGGTTCTTGAACATTAGCTACAACGATGAAACTGGTGATGAAGGTTTTATTTGAACAATGCTGTGAGATAATGTGTGGAGTCTGGAAAAGCTGCGAATGTCTACGGAGAAGTACATGGTGGTTAGATCAAAAGGTGGTTAGGTAACATTTGGGTGCTTGGGAAAAGGATCTGATACGTGCTCAAGTGTTGAAGAAGCTGGACTAAGGTCTCTCTCTTCTGTCAACGTGATAAGATGGATGTTGCTGGTGGGGCGATGAGAACCACAAGAGAGGCGACGGTCTCTTGATACTTCAAGGGGTTTCCCTAAGGATCGGACTCACTCACGATCTAAAGAGAGAAAACATTTTTGTGAAGAACAAAAACTCGATAATAACCAAGGAAAATTCTTATTGTCTGCGTGACTGAGAAGGACAATGCCTTAGGGTTTTTAAAAAGAGCTCACGCCCCCAAAGAAAAAGAAATAAACCGAAAAGGAAATAACAGGACAGGTCCTTAACAATTTAGGCCCGTTTACAAAATAATTAAAAGACTAAGAGAAATAGAAGTGAGGCCTCGTGTAGCTGGTCTTCATGGGCTTACATAGAGTCATTAGTTGGGCCAATAATATTGCAAGCCGTTTCACCTCGGTAAAAACTCATCTTCACAAAACCAGTGGGATAAAAACGAAGGTTGGGAAAAAAGCACCAAACGACTTACAAACCCAACTAATGACCTTCCTTGGGCCTAAGTCATCTCTGGTGAAGTGAAATCGACCATAGATAAGTGGGCCACGAGCCTGGGCTTGATGAGTGGCCACTTATTGTTATCGGCCAGCAAAGGATCCAGCCGATATGTCTTCAGTGTTTGGACGTTCTGGTCCGAATGGTAAGGATTTTTGGGCTGATCTTTAGTGTTCTGGAAACTAGACTCAAAGAAATTCAAATCCATATGTGGATCGCCTTCTGTATCGTCCGGGATCATGAGTGGATCCTGCTTCAAAGAATTGGCCCAATAACTGCTCGCAAATGGGCTTAGCAGACTAATGTCCGTCTTGAAGAAACATTCTTGTCTGAGCTGGTCCATGAACATGTTGAACTTCTTTTACATGTCCCTGCTCCTGGTTTTAGTCACTGGTCCACTTGGTACTAGTGGTGCTTTTATGACTTGGGTCGTTGACTCGATGTCCTCATCAGGATCTCTGCGATGGTTCCTGAACATGTGAGTCTCCGCATTTTCAAACCTCTTTCTCTGGTTTAGTTTTCTGTTTTGCTTGAGGGAAAACAAAGGCCAAGTCTGGGGAGTTGATATATCATGGTTTTTACCCCTTTTAAGCCATGATATAAGTCCGTTTTATCGAGTCTTTATTCTATTATAGAGTCTTTTAGAGTCCTTTATAGGTCTTAGCACGTTTGGAGCATAATTGGAGTTATTTGAGCTTTCTGGAGCAGTTTGGAGCAAAGCTGAAGTTCGTGTTGCTGAGTACCCGATTTCACGTCAAGCATCGATCGATACCCCCTGGTATCGATCGACACCCATCGCAGCATGACACGACCCGCGACTTTAATGAAGAGTTTAAGAATTGCAACTTGGTCCAGAAGTCTTTAATAATTACAAGAAGCCTCAAAACGTGACTTAGGTTATTTATAGGAATTTTACAGCCACTTTGTTGGCTATGCTTTATTTTATTCTGGATTTGTGAGAGAGCTTTTCAAGGGAGACAAGTCTGATACTCTGTTCGTCGAGAGAAGATTTCGAACCCTTTTTGTTACTCCTTCTTATTTTCTATTGAGTATTTATTCAAACATGTTTATTGATTCAATTTCCATGTCTGAGTAGATCTCTTGTTAGGTTTAGAGATTTGCATAAGGGATTTCTTTGAATGCTAGGTTGATTAGTTATTTAGGGTTCATAATCTGAATTAGTTTTTCACCTTAGGTTGTTCTCAAAGCTAATTCTGGATTTATCACCTAGAACTTAGATCTTAGGATAATTGATTAGGCACGACAGTACGATTAATTACCTGATAGAACTTAGGGTGAGCAAATTGATTATTCGCAAAGAGATTTGGTTTAATTGATTTGTGAGCATATCAAACCTGGAATTAAGGCTGATTTATTCTTAGGGATTTGCAAAGAAATTTGGGATTCTAAAGTTTAGATTTAGATAGTTTTCGCAACGACAGCTGGTTAATTATACTCTAGTGATTTGAGTTTGAGAACCGTGCGTAACCTGAACCCTGATTAGTTAGTTTATTTTGCATTCATTGATTTCCTGAGAAACATCTCTGAACCTATCTTTCTCCAATTGAATTACAACTCGTTCACTGTTTACTGTTTTCTTTTAAATTGAACTATTTAGCTTGATTTGACACTATACAATTTATTGTGCGATTTCTCTGAGTTCTTGTGTTCGACCCCTGATATACTGCAGCAACTGCTTTAGTACTTTTAGGGTATTAATTTGAGCATATCACCAGATCGTCTGCAAACTTGTGACAACGTATCGCTGAAAAGGATCCATCTCCATCTCAGGTGGTGGAGGAAGAGAAAACGCAGCAGCAAGAGGAGGTGGCTCGTGTCGCGGTTGACCCCCAGCAGGGTCATCTGCAGGCGGCTGCGCTCCAGTAGTTGAGCCTCGATGTCTAGTGATCGGTGCAGGCTCCATGTCACCATCAGCGGGTGCGAAGAGCAGCTGAGCAGGGTCACCGCCTATGTCCGTCAGATCAGTATTGGGGAGCTGAACCAGAAAGTCCCCAACGGAAGTGCTAAAAACCCAACGCATGTGAGGTTTCAGCCAACGCAGGTGCTCCAAGTGCGCCTCGTCCATAAGCTCGCAGGAGGTCACGATCGAGCAATTGGTGGTGCTGATTCCCAGGTTCAAGAAAATGGGAGTGAGAAGACTACCCACCGTTTCTGTCTTCTTACGACCTGCAGTCCGAGAAGCCTTGCCACGTCATGTGAAAGGCTTAACCTTCAGCGACTCCAAGTGATGTGCGAATACAACACCCAGGTTAACCGCAAGATCCAACTCAGGCGACTCATATGCTTCATCAGAACTGAGATTTCCAATACCTATAGACAGAACAACCAGCTCGGCAACTCTCATCTTGTTTGGCTACATCTTACACAACAAAGTGTTGCTCAGGATCCTCACAAGGCAGCGCAGGACGGGATGGCACACATCTATCTGTGTAGTGGTCTTACTGTTATAGACTCCATGCCCAAAGTGAGACCAGAATGCCTCAATATCCATGAACTTGCGAGGAAGCTCGCACTTCGAGAAGTCCCGGTGAAACCCATATATGTCGCAGAGCTCCTGAAAAGATATCCTGTATCGCACACCGCAAATCAGGAAAGTAAGAACCCCCTGCTGTACAGTCACTGGAGGTTCACTAGTGTAGTAGACGCGGATAGAAGCAAGGAACTTGCGAACCAAGTCATGGTACAGGTCATATTGCCACGCAGGCATCGTCCCCAATCCGATCTTGCAGATCAGTCCATCAAGCTCCCTGTCAAAACCTAAACGACGCATAGTGTGCGTATCAATAAAGCGAGTGGGGCGCACATCAACCTCCTGCCATGCGTTGTAGAAGAGCGACTCAAAATCGTCTCATTCCTCAGAAATAGACCTGTTGGGGCAATCTTTGCTCTCCGTGATCTCTTTATCCGACCCTTCGTAATCATCCCTCAAACGTATCCTAGCCTTCTCACTGATCTTAGGCCATGGAAATCGAACTGTTGCGTGAGGAAGCAATGGTGATGAAGGTGTAAGAGCCTCAGGTGGTGCGTCGCGTAAGTTTGTACCAAAAACCACTGTAAAGTCTGTGGAGTGGGTGGACTGAATCATGTAGCGGTTCTGGGTAAGGCAAGCAATAACCGATCCTGGTATCCAAATCCCGCTATGGAAGAACTCGACTTGAGCACCCAGCTGGTACTCTCGCTCCGATGGGTTAGAGCTGGACGCGGTATCAGTGCGTGCTTTCTTCCTTGGTGCCATCTGCATCATCAACAAACACAAAACTCGGCATAAATCCAACGTCTCTCTCAAACACAGCAAACTCGGCTAAGTAAAACGGTGAGCATCGACCGATACCACTTGGTATCGATCGATACTCACACAGGTATCGAGCATCACACATAGAACACAAATCCGAAAACTCCAAAAGAGCAAACCAAGGGTAAATAAATGTAATGCAAGATTCGACTAGGCCTAGAACACACAAATCAAGTGATAATCGTCCAGCAAAACAAGTTATAAAAGCCTATAAGTCGAAAATCAAACCTTGGGTCACGGATTGAAAAGATGAGAAATCGTGATTCATACCTTGTACATCGTGAGAATGAGTGAGAGAATGAGACAGAGGATGAAAATCCAAGCAGAATAGGCACAAAAATCACTCAAATCCGTTGAGAAACGAAGATTTGTGATTTTGAGAGAGAGAGTTCAGTACTTTTATCGAACTATGGAGGCGGTGGGAGAAGAAAGGAAAAACCGTAGGGTTTAATAGGAAACTTACCTGCGCATGGAGTATCGATCGATACCAATGAGTATCGATCGATACTGAGTGTGTGGAATGATTGACTCGCCACACGGAGGTCGGTCCAGAATGTGTGTGTTTAACGACTGGTATCGACCGACACCAAGTGGCATCGATCGATACGGAACCTCCGAATCTGTTTCACGTGACACAACGAAACACAAAAAAAACTAGAAAAATAAAAGACTCGTATGTACAGACTTACCAGTGGGTTGCCTCCCACTCAGCGCTGGTTTAACGTCACGAGCTTGACTTTACGGACGATCGGTCAGGAGAGGAATGAGAGCTCGTACTGAAACAAGCTCCACAACTCGACATCTCCAGGTTCAGAGTTTTGCCCAACATATTCTCCACAACCTCTTGTCCTTTCTCCTTTAGCTCCGGAGTGAGAAGAATTCAAGCCTTTGAGAACGGTCTTGAGGTACCTTTGCATTTCACCTTGTACTCGATCGAATTTCCATCGCACTTCTGAGGGATTAAGGTGACTTTTGTTGCATTCTCGACTCTTTTGCTCTTCACCTCTTTCTTTGCCTTAGTCTTTTTGATGACCTTCTTGGTTATGATAGGAGGGCGATCCAGAACTTCCATGACAGGTGGCTCAGCATAAGGCTCTTCCAAAAGATCAACTACCAATGTTTCTCCTGTAACAGTGGTGATGCAAGGGATATGTGCGGGAGTTCCTCTAGGGATGGCTTTGTAGAGGACCTGTTTGTCAATGTATGAAAACGAAATGCTCTCACTGGGCGTGTCTATAACTGCTCCAGCTGTAGACATGAACGGTCTCCCAAGAATCAAAGGGTTGCTGGACCTTGCATGCATCTCCACAGCCTGAAAATAGGTAGGAACTAGACAGTCTCCTACCTTAACTATCAAATAAGGGATCACACCATATGGAACTGATGTGGAAGAGTTCGCAAATGTGAGAGCCATCTGAGTAGATCTTATGTCATCGATTTCCAGTTTCTCTACAAGTGCTTTCGACATGACATTGACGCTAGACCCTGAATCAACCAGAGAGTCTTTGAATTCAACTCCGGAGATGGAGCATGGAACTTAAAATTTCTCTGAGTCTTCCCTCTTAGTCAGCTTCTTCAGGGGAGGTGGTACGCACTCAAACCCGTCTCACACAAACCGGAGGTTGATGGTCGAGAGTTTGGGTTGAGAGGATTGTGTTGAAGAAGCTGGACTAAGGTCTCTCTCTTCTGTCAAAGGTATAAGATGGATGGTGCTGGTGGGGCGATGAGAACCACAAGAGAGGCGACGGTCTCTTGATACTTCAAGGGTTTTCCCTATGGATCGAACTCACTCACGATCTAGAGAGAAGAAATGTTTTTGTGAAATTCTCAATGTCTGCGTGACCAGCAAAGACAAAGCCTTAGGGTTTTTTAAAGAAGTCACACGCCCAAAAGAAAAGGAATAAATCGAAAAAGAAATAAGAAGATGGGTCCTTAACAATTTAGGCCCGTTTACAAAAGAAATAAAAAGAATAAGAAAAATAGAAGTGAGGCCTCGTGTGCTTGGTCTTCAAGGCTTACAGAGAGTCATTAATTGGGCCAATAATATTGCAAGCCGTTCGGCCTCGGTAAAAACCTATCTTCGCAAAACCAAGTGGGATAAAAACGAAGGTTGGGAAAAGAGCACCAAACGACTCACAAACCAAACTAATGACCTTCCTTGGGCCTAAGTCGTCTCTGGTGAAGTGAAATCGACCTTAGATAAGTGGGCCACAAACCTGGGCTTGATGAGTGGCCACTTAGCGTTATCGGCCAGCAAAGGATCCAGCCGATATTACTTCAGTGTTTGGACGTTCTGGTCCGAATGCTAAGGAGTCTTGGGCTGATCTCTAGTGTTTTGGAACTAGACTCAAAGAGCTTCAAATCCATATGTGGATAGCCTTCTGGATCGTCCGGGATCATGAGTGCATCTTGCTTGAAAGAATCGGCCCAATAACTCCTCGTTAACGGGCTTAGCGGCCTAGTTTCTGTTTTGAAGAAACCTTCTGATCCGAGCTGGTCCATGAACATGTTGAACTTCTTTTCCATCTCCCTGCTCCTGGTTCTACTCACTGGTACACTTGGCACTAGTGGTGCTTGTATGACTTGGGTCGTTGACTCGATGTCCTCATCACTCCCTCCCTCTTCATGAGGTTTTGACCCCCCAAACGTCATCACCTGCATCAAAACGAGCTAAGTCAGAAACATTGAATGTAGCAGACATCTTAAGCTCACCTGGGAGTTCTAGCTTGTAGGCGTTGTCATTGATTTTCTGCAAGATTTTGAATGGGCCGTCTCCGCGAGGCGATAGCTTCGATTTGCGTTGGTCCGGGAATCGCTCCGGTCTCATGTGCAACCACACCCATTCTCCAACTTCAAAAGACACGTGCTTCCTGCCCTTGTTGGCATTCTTTACACGTTGGGCATTGGTCCTTTCGAGCTGATCTTTGACCGATTGGTGTAGCTTCTTCACGTGTTCGGCCTTCTTGGCTCCGTCGAGGTTTAAGAACTCTGTTTGAGGTAGAGGCTTAAGATCCAATGGCATTTGTGGATTAAATCCATATGCGACCTGAAAAGGAGACAAATGAGTAGCACTATGGACATCTTTATTATAAGCAAACTCGACAAAAGGTAAAGCTTCACGCCAAGTTTTAAGGTTTCTCCCTATCGTTGCTCGAAGCAACGTTCCAAGTATCCTGTTAACGACTTCAGTTTGGCCATCGGTTTGTGGATGGCAGGTTGTGGAGAAGAGCGGCTTGGTTCCTAGCTTCTTCCAGAGGGTTCTCCAAAAGTGGCTCAGAAACTTGGTGTCGCGATCCGAGACGATCGTCCTCGGTACTCCATGTAGTCGGAAAATCTCCTTGAAAAAGAGGTCCGCGGTTTGTATAGCATCGTTTGTCTTGGCACATGGAATGAAGTGTGCCATCTTCGAGAACCGATCCACCACGACAAAGATGGAGTCCTTGTGCCTGATCTTAGGCAAAACTAGCACAGAGTCCATAGAAATATCAATCCATGGTAAAGTAGGAATCGGTAAAGGAAGATACAAACCGTGCGGGTGAACCTGAGACTTGGCTTTCTTGCAAGTGACACAAACATTGCGGGATGGATAGGCGTTTATCTTTAAAAAGATAGCCGTCATGGACATAGTAAGAAACGTGGGCTCCCTTTCCATGGTTATTGTATATCTCGGCAAAATCAACATCAGATTCATATAATGGAATAATCATTTCAAATCCAAGAACCTTGGCTTCCATGGTCGATATTAGCGCATATCTCCGAGATAGGGCATCGGCCACCACATTATCCTTTCTCGTCTTGTACTTGATCACATAGGGGAACGTCTCTATAAACTCCAGCCACTTAGCATGCCTCCTCTTGAGGTTAGTCTGACCCCTAAGATGCTTCAAAGTCTCATGGTCCGTGTGGATGACACACTCCTTCGAGAGTAGATAATGCTGCCACGTCTCCATTGCTCGGACTAAGGCGTAGAGCTCCTTGTCATATGTAGGATAGTTGAGCGTGGCTCCACTTAGTTTCTCACTGAATTAAGCAACAGATTTGCCTCCTTGAGTACGTACAGCACCGATCTCTAAACCTGAGGCATCACACTCAATTTCAAACGTTTTAGAGAAGTCGGGTAAAGTTAAAACGGGAGCATGAGTCAAACGATCCTTTAGGCCTTTGAAGGCCTCTTCTTGGGCTTCTCCCCACTTGAAGGCCACGTCCTTCTTGATTATGGCAGTGAGAGGTGCAGCAAGAGTGCTGAAGTCCTTCACGAACGGTCGGTAAAAGCTAGCCAACCCGTGAAAGCTTCGGACTTGGCTAATGGTCGTTGGCGTGGGCCATTCTTGGATGGCTTGGACCTTCTCCTGGTCCACTCTAAGTCCCTGTGAACTCACAACAAAGCCTAAAAACACAAGCTCATTAGCCCAAAATGTGCACTTCTTCAAGTTGGCGTAAAGACCTTCTTGTTGAAGAGTCTTAAGGATTTGTTCTAAATGAGATAAATGTTCAGCTAGAGTTCGACTATAAATGAGAATATCATCGAAGTATACCACTACAAACTTACTAATGTAGGGTCTAATAACCTCATTCATGAGTCGCATGAAGGTACTTGGCGCGTTAGTTAGCCCGAAAGGCATAACTAGCCATTCGTAGAGGCTTGCTCCGTCTTGAAGGCCGTCTTCCATTCGTCACCTTTTCTCATTCGCACTTGATGGTATCCACTCCTCAGATCAATCTTGGAAAACAAATTAGATCCAGAGAGCTCATCAAGCATGTCATCTAACCTCGGTATCGGATGTCGGTATTTGATCGTTATGTTGTTGATCGCGCGATAATCCACGCACATCCTCCACGTTCCATCCTTCTTTGGCACCAAAAGGACTGGAACGGCACATGGACTAAGGCTCTCAAGAACATAGCCCTTGTCCATAAGTTCCCTCACTTGCTTTTCGAGTTCCTTGGCTTCTTCGGGATTAACGCGGTATGCGGCTCGATTGGGCAATGAGGCTCCGGGCACGAAATCGATCTGGAGCTCTATTCCTCTTATGGGAGGCAAGCCAGGAGGTATCTCATCAGGAAACACATCAGCAAATCGGTCCAAGAGTTGAGTAACTTCATTTGGAAGTTGTTGCTCCAACGCACTAGAACCTGCACTTAAAGTCTCCTTAAAGATCATTAGTAATACCGGTTCTTTGCAAGTGATTGTCTTAGAAATATAACTGGGTTTGATAAACAATTTTTTCCTGGTCGAGGCATCTTTCTCTTTTAACATAATTTTAACTTGTAATTCATGTACTTGAGTAGGTGTAAGAGGTGTTAAATTATACTTCTTTTTATCATGCACAAACGAATACATATTACTTCAGCCATGGTGAATGGCGTCCTTGTCAAACTGCCAAGGTCTACCAAGAAGAAGATGGCCAGCTTGCATAGGAACAACATCACACACAACCTCATCCGAGTACTTGCCCACATTGAATGGTACAAGCACTTGGTCCGTTACGCGCAATTCAGCCTTATCATTTAACCATCTTAACTTATATGGGTGAGGGTGTTTAGTGCGTTCTAGGCAGAGCTTAGTGACCATGTAGTCACTCGCTACATTGGTACACGACCCTCCATCAATTACCAAATTACATACCTTACCTTGGATGGAACATCTAGTATGAAAGATGTTGTCTCTTTGGGCTGTCTCGTCAGGATGAACCGTGAGGTTCAAGGCTCGCCTTATGACCAGAGACTCACCATATTCAGCCTCACAATCTACTTCTTCAGTGGCTGCTTTGTTAATTTGCACATCGTCCTCATCTTGAGACTCGTACTCACCTGAATCCATCATGATCATAACTCGGGGATTTGGGCATTCTCTAGCCATGTGTCCTCTGCCCTTACACTTAAAACATGTTATGTCACGAGTTCTAGAAGTGCATGGGTTAGAAAACTTACCGTGACTAGGCTCAGAGGCCTTAGAAGTGAACCTAGGGTCGACTTCGACCGACTTGCCCTTCTCCGCGGCCTTAGATGGAAAGCTGGTAGGAGTTTGGGTCTTGGCTCGGTTCTGGTCCCATGTTTGGTTACTTCTTGTCCACCCAGTAGCATAGGATTTCTTCTTCAAGTGTTGTTCAGCTTGGATGGCATGGTGTAAGATGTCCTTCAAGTCGTGGTATGGAAGCTTCTCCACTTTGTGACTTAGCCGTTCGTTGAGTCCGTCTAAGAACTGAGCCATGAGGGTTTCAGTGTCTTCATCAAGCTCTAGACGGTTCCTTAGGTGCTCGAACTCTTCAAAATATTCCTCCACACTCCTAGTCCCTTGGGTTAATTTTCGAAACTTCTTTTATAGGTCTCGGTGATAGTAAGCGGGGACGTATCATTTCTTCATAAGCTGCCTCATCTCTCGCTAAGTAAGGACTTGAGGAGATTGGCTCCTTCTTCGGCCAGAAACCTCACGGTCCCACCACGAGAGAGCATGGTCCGTGAGTTGAGCTATGGCTAAGGCTAGCCCCTTTTGCTCGTTGTAGTCATAGTAGGCGAATATATGCTCCATTCGTTGCTCCCATTCCAAGTAGGCTTCGGGATCTACTCGGCCAGCAAAGGTTGGGGCCTTTAGCTTCATGTCCGTGGAGTGGTGCCTCTGAAAGTCACCTTCGGCCTCTTCAAAACCGTTGTGCCTCGGTCCTCTCCTCCTTACTTGAGGTCGTGGTGGTTCCTCCTCTGGATCAAGGTCGGCTCCTAGGTTTTCTTCAAGGTTATTGGCTCGTTGCTGTTGCCTCGGTTGGTGATTGTTGTTGGCTTGAGGCTGCTCCATATGATCAAGCCTTTGGACTACTCTATGGAGCTGTTGTTGCATAGCCGTGATGGCTTGCATGAGAATGGCATTAGGGTCTTGCGGTACATCATTGTTTTCCATGGTTTCTCCTTGCAAAAAAAAAATTCACAAAGTGTATCAATGGAGCACAAATAAATCGACAAGGACAAGTAACAAGGTAAAAAAAAAATTGAAATTCTTAAATCAAAAAGGAAAAATTCTAAAACTAAAGCACTCTCTTTATTATTTTTTTGAATAATTTAACAAAAAGGAAATAGCAAAAATCGAAAATTCTATGTCTTTTCTATTTTTTTGTTGACTACGACCCTAAAAGGAACAATTAAAATTCGACAAACTAAAGATATGCTAAGTTTTTTTTTTTTTTGATTAATCTAGCAACCTAAACAAGAACAAAACAAATACAGAAAATTAAAAGATGATAAGGGAACGTTTACACCTTAGATTCAAGAGCTTTTGAAGCTCTGATACCAATATCATACGCACTCACACCCGTCTCACACAAACCGGAGGTCGATGGTCGAGAGTTTGGGTCGAGAGGATTGTGTTGAAGAAGCTGGACTAAGGTCTCTCTCTTCTGCCAACGGGATAAGATGGATGGTGCTGGTGGGGCGATGAGAACCACAAGAGAGGCGACGGTCTCTTGATACTTCAAGGGTTTTCCCTAAGGATCAGACTCACTCACGATCTAGAGAGAAGAAACGTTTTTGTGAAGAACAAAAACTTGGGAATAAACTTCTTAATGTCTGTGTGACCAGCAAAGACAAAGCCTTAGGGTTTTTTAAAGAAGGCACACACCCAAAAGAAAATGAATAAATCGAAAAAGAAATAACAAGACGGGTACTTAACAATTTAGGCCCGTTTACAAAAGAAATAAAAAGAATAAGAAAAATAGAAGTGAGGCTTCGTGTGCTTGGTCTTCAAGGCTTACAGAGAGTCATTAATTGGGCCAATAATATTGCAAGCCGTTCGGCCTCGGTAAAAACTCATCTTCACAAAACCCAGTGGGATAAAAACGAAGGCTGGGAAAAGAGCACCAAACGACTCACAAACCCAAATAATGACATTCCTTGGGCCTAAGTCGTTTCTGGTGAAGTGAAATCGACCTTAGATCAGTGGGCCACGAACCTGGGCTTGATGAGTGGCCACTTAGCGTTATCGGCCAGCAAAGGATCCAGCCGATATGTCTTCAGTGTTTGGACGTTCTGGTCCGAATGCTAAGGAGTCTTGGGCTGATCTCTAGTGTTCTGGAAACTAGACTCAAAGAGCTTCAAATCAATATGTGGATCTTCCGGGATCATGAGTGGATCTTGCTTGAAAGAATCGGCCCAATAACTGCTCGTTAACGGGTTTAGCGGCCTAGTGTCCGTTTTGAAGAAACCTTCTGATCCGAACTGGTCCATGAACATGTTGAACTTCTTTTCCATGTCCCTGCTCCTGGTTCTAGTCACTGGTCCACTTGGCACTGGTGGTGCTTGTATGACTTGGGTCGTTGACTCGATGTACTTCTGACCTTGATGAAGAGTTCCTTAATCTCTTCCTCAGTTTCTTTGCAATCCTGGAAGCGACTGTAAAGAGGGCGGTACTCAAGAGCTTCTTCACAAGTCAGTGTGAGTGGAATTATCCGTACCATCTTCTCAAAGCCACGCTGCTGCTTTGGAGAAATGGGATCTCTGAGGTGTTTGGGTGGTCGAGGATCTGGTTTCTTAGGCTTGTAGACACGTTCCTTAACCTTCTCTGGCTTCTTTACGATCTCTGGTTCGGCCTCCAAGGGGTGTCGATCGATACAAGGTTGGTGTCGATCGACACAAGGCTCATGTGTCGATTCTTCATGTTGGTATCGATCGATATCAGCAGTGGTATCGATAGATATTGACGAGCCAGATTCGGAATCACCTTCTACAAGGTTTTCGAGACCTCCTACACCTCTCAAGGTGATGGCATTGACGTACTCCTTCTGTGCCTGAGTCGTCTTTCCCTTGACAGCTGCTGCAGTCTGAGCTAATTGCGTTTCCAACATCTTCTGATGAGTATCGAGAGCGTCGATCCTTCCACTCGGATCCTTTTACACAGCATCTATCTTTCCGTTGAGATTCACTGTGAGCTGCAGCTGTCCTTGAATCAGTTGTTCGAACATAGATTCGATCTTGCTATCTGGAAGCTTAGCAGGTATAGGTTGATAAGATTAATTTCCATAGTTCCTGGTGTACCCACTGTTCTGAGATGATCTCTGACCAAACTGGTTCGAACCTCCTTGCTGAGAGTTGTTGTTGAAGTTTCGGCTGTTGTTGAATTGATTCCTCTGGCCTTGAAAACCAGGACCACCAATGTAGTTGACATCCTCTACTTCATCCTCGTTGAATACCTCAACATCTTCAGCAAAGTGAACAACATTTTGTGTCTTGCCCATAAGAAGACTGTGCATATAATCCAACTTAGCTTGAAAATTGGCAATCTGTGAGCCATCCATGTTACCATCTAGCTTCTTCCTCTCATAATCAGCATTCTTGGTGCTATTGTTAGATGCCAAGTTCTCAATCAGGACATAGGCTTCATCAGGATATCTGGTGTTGAAGTTTCCATTGCTCGAAGCATCCAAAGTCATCTGATACCTCCAATCAAGTCCTCTGAAGAAGAAACCCATCAGCTGAACATCAGAGTATCCATGATGTGGACAATCTCTCTGATACGATTTAAATCTCGTCCAAGTAGCCTTGAACGCCTCAGTAGGTCCTTGAGAAAATTGGGAGATTTTGTTCCTCAGATCTTCGGATCTTGCATCATCATAAAAGTTGGTCAGGAAAGCATTCTTAGTCTCCTCCCAAGTAGTCAGCGATCCAGGAGGCAACTGCTTCAGCCAGTAAGTTGCTTCCCCACCAAGAGAGTATGGGAAAAGCTTGCAGAAGAGATAGTCGTAGGACACTCCATTGCTTTTGATGCTAGTGACCAAATCCTCGAACCTCTCAATATGATCCATGGGATGTCCGCTGGAAAGACCATGAAAAGGGTGTTGTCCAACAAGAGTGTAGTATGCAGGTTTCAGCTCAAAGTCGTTCCTCGGAAAAGCAGGAGGACAGATCGCAGATCGATTTGTGTAAAACTGGTCAGGCCTGTTGCACTCACCAATCGTTCTACCACGATGAACCACAGCATTCCCAGCATCCACTTTGTTCGCGTTCCCAGCGACATTCCCAGCGACAACAGGAGCAGGTGGAATGATGTTCCCCTCTCCATCCAGACGTTGTCCTTGCTCATTTCACAACCGACTCTCTTGGTCTCTGTAAGCAGCTGCTGCATCTTGAACCAACTCCACTTGATTGTTGTTCATCTTTGCTAGTTTATTTGCTCTCCGGTTTGTGCGTTCCACAAGTGCTAGCTGCTCGAGCGACATATCAACTAGCTGAGTGCTCTTGTTCTTTCTGGTTTCGCGATTAGGCATACACCTGAAAACATGAGTCAAAAACGTTAGTAACAAAAACGTGATGAATATCGACCGATACCAAGTGGTGTCGATCGATATCAACAAAAAGACAACGGCGAGTATCGACCGATACTAGATAGTATCGACCAATATCGACGAGCTTAGTCGAAAATCTCAGACTAAAATCTAATGGCGAATTGAGTCCCCGGCAACGGCGCCAAATTTGATATGCTCAAATTAATACCCTAAAAGTACTAAGCAGTAGTTTCAGTATAGTAGGGGTCGAACACAAGGACTCACAGAGACACACAATAGATTATATAGGTGAGAATTACGCTAAGCGATCAATGGTATTGAAAACAGGACGTAAATTAAAACTGTTGTAAATTCAATTGGGAGAAAGCTAGGTTAAGGGTATTTCTCTGGAAATCAATGAATGCAGATAAACTAACTAACATGATTTAAATTTAGCACGGTTCTTGAACTCAAATCACTAATATATAATTAACCAACTTCCGCTACGAAAACTATCTAAATCTAAATCTTAGGTATTCCAAATTCTTTTGTGAATCTTAAAGTCTAAATCAGCTTTTAAATCATGTTTGATTTGTTCACAAAATAACTAAACCAAATTCCTTTGCGAATAGTTATTTTGCACACCCTAGGTTCTATCAGGTAATTAATTGCACTTCCGTGCCTAATCAATTATCCTAAGATCTAAGTTCTAGGTGATCAATCTAGAATTAGCTTTGCAAACAACCTATGGTGAAGAACTAATTCAGATGGTGAATCCTAATAACTAATCCATCTAGCATTCAGAGATAACCCTTATGAAAACCCTAAATCTAACAAGAGATCTAATCAAACATGGAAATTGAAGCAATAAACATGTTTGAATAAATCATCAAATAAATCAGAAAGAGTAACAAGAGGGTTCGAAATCTTCTCTTGGACGAACAGAGTTTCAGACTTGTCTCCCTTTAAAATCTCTCTCACAAAACCAAAGTAAAATAAAGCATGGCCATTAAAGTGGCTGTAAAATCCTATTAAATAATCTAAATCACGTTTTGGGGCTTCTTGTAAATAATAAAGACTTCTAGACCATTCTGCAATTCTTCAATTCTTCATTAAGCGCGAGTCGTGTCTGCCTCGATGAGTATCGACCGATACTAGGCAGTATCGATCGACACTCAGACTTCAAATCGGGTACTCAGCTACACGAACGTATGCTTTGCTCCAAAATGCTCCAGAAAGCTCCAATATCTCCAATTATGCTCCAAACGTGCTAAAACCTGTAAAAGACTCTAAAACACTACGAAATAGTAGAAAGAATCTACAAAACGGACTTATATCATGGCTTAAACGGGGTAAAAACCATGATATATCACCCTGCTCCAAGCAACCGTTCGACCTCGTCATTGACATCCTGGGCCTTCTCAGGTCCGAGCTTGCGCCTTTTCTGCTTGATCGATTTGAAGGTGGAATCGATGTTGAGTTCGTGATTTGTGATCTTTGGATCGATCCTAGGCATGTCGTTGATTAACCAGGCGAAGGTTGATACGTTCCTTTTGAGAAAATTGACTACGTCATACTTGATCTCTGCATCGAGTTCAGCTCCGATTATGACGCATCTGTCGGGGTTGAGTTCGTCGATGTTGACTTGAATAATTGTTTCTTGTCTCGGCAGATCGGGGTCGTTAACGGTTTTTTTTGTGTTGATTATTGTGAGAGCAGAATCTCACAACCTCAATCCTTGGCTCTTTCAGGTCGTATGAACTTAGGAGAATTTGAAATGAGAGAAAAGTTGTATTATTGTTTTTTGCCAAGAATTCGATTCTCTTAAATTATAGTCGATATTCTAAACTTATACACGCTCTCAAAGAATGTAACGCTTAGTCCTAACTATATGCATTTAATTCAAACTTCAATTTTACAATCTAAGAATTTATTATCGAGCTTGATCATGGGTTTTGGATTAATGTGTTTGACTTGCTAGCTGCGAGCTCCTTCTCCCAACGACCACCCCTTTTTCTGCGTACTCGGCTCCTTACCAACTCGCGGGCTTTCTCTACGAGTCCTTTCAATGAGCTGGGCTTGATTCCAGGCCTAGTTAATCAGGCTGGACTTTGAGTGTGGAATTTGGGCCCAACAGCTGCCCCCAATATATTTAATGATTTATCATTGAGGATGCGGCACTGCGATCTCGGGATTTAATTGATATTCCAGTTGATACGATCTCGCAATCTCGGGCTTCTGATTGATTTCTCGCTTGATCGCAGGGCGAGTTCGTAGGGATCCTGTAATGTCTGCGCGGCTTTTAAGGGATATGACAGGACGAGTAGGCGAGTGGCTATAAATGAGCGGTTCTCGTTGCTTCAACTTCCCACTCCGCCTCAGCTCCCACTTACCGAGGTAATGATGTTTTTTCACTTTTTCCCTTTTTTTAATTGTTATTTCTACTCCATTAATTGAACTGTCTTCACCTTATTCTTATTTTTACTTGAGATATTTTCCTCTGTGAAAGTTCAACCTCCATCGTTTCCGGTCGGATTTCTTCCTTTTTCAACCTCGATTTTATTTTTGCTCTTTTCTGCAATGGCTTCTACTTCTCAGCTGGATGCTCATCTTCCCCTTGCCGAGCGGTTTAACTCTCACTCGAAGAGCACGATTTCGGCTGATGAGCTTGCAAATATCTCTTCCTTATGCGGACTTGATATCGGCGATCTGCTCGTCCCGCTGGCTGATAGCTCTCCGGAGAATCCTCCGGAGGGTTATGCATGTGGTTATGCCGCGTTCTTCCTTAGATGCCGCCTCAATTTTTCCATCTCGGCAGCTATCTCTAATATCATCAGCGACCTCGGACTCGCCCTTCCACAGCTTATGCCCAGCACGATGAGGTCCCTTGTCGCACTCTGGGTGCGTTCTAAGGAGTATGGGATTGTGTTTGACACTGAGGTCTTTCGCCAGCTCTTTAATATCAAGGGGAACTCTCATCTTCGCAGGACCTATTATTTTCCGGCGAAGGTCAATCGGTCCGTTTTTAGATTCAATGTGAGGGATGATAAATGGTGGGAGCAATGGTGCTATTTCAGAATCTCCAGCAAATTTGTTGAGGGCGAGTCGGTACTTCGACATTCCGGGGCCCATATTACGGGTCAGCGCGATCCCTCGGATGATGATTCGAGCATCCCTTCTGGGGATTTCTTAATTGCCGTTTTCTTCTGTTCTAATATGATGACCCCTTTTCTTTTGTGCAGAGTCAATTGATTATTCAAAGATAGTGACGGCTGAGGTTCAACAGCTTGTCGACCTTGTCAAGGGTGAGAGTTCCGACTGGAAGGGTTTCTCCCTTGATAGAATTCAGCAGGCTCGTGAACGCCGAGCTTCCAGGCTATCCGTTGCGTCTACTTTCTGGCTCATAGGTTTGTGTGGATTTATATATTTATCTTTTTAGATTAAGAATTGTTTCTTTATTTGGATCTCCTTTGTTTACTTCAAATTCAAGCTTCGACTCCCGCTCCATCCATTATCCCGAGACTCGAGGCTGTTGCTAAAGATCTAGCCCGTGTTGAGGTTGATCCTCCGGTTGGCTCCCAGGTGCCGGATACTGCTCTTGCTACCTCCCAGATCGATCTTACTCGTAGCGACAGCTCCACCGAGTGTAGCAAAATGGTTCCTCCCTAGAAACCGCAGCGCCTTTCTTACAGGGAGAGGATGCGATTGCGCCCTGCCCCGACGCCAGCCAGTGCTCTTGATAAGAGGGACAAAGAGGCTCTTGGTAAGTCCGCCCGTGTTGAGACCCCGCGTCGTGAGGAGGTCGAGAGGGGTGATAACCGCGAGCCTGAAGTTGATCATCGTGACGGTGGCAGTTTGCCAACGGGTGGTGAAACCGAGATCGCCCAACATGATATACGAGCTAGAGGTCCTTAAAGATCAACTTCCAGGGTGTCTTCTAAGGAACCAAGTCATTTTGCCGAGCATCAGTCTCGCTCCAAGCGATCTCGTGGCGACGGGTTTGATGGCGAGGAAACACCAAGGAGGCACGTGGCACCTCGTTCTCAAGGTGGTGGAGGTATTTCTCCGAATGCCTTTAGGTTCGATTTTGATGGACCTGAGGCAATCGTTGAGAACAACTCCCAGCTTGCGAATCTCTTTAGGCATGTTAGGCCTTCCTCCTGCTTATTGCCGTCTCTTAGGAATATGAAGAAGCCTAAGGGCTATATTCAGTTCGCAAGTGCAATGGGCCAGGTAGCTTTAGCTGTCCTTACTTTATTTTCCATTACTTTGGTTTTTCTCTGCTGAATTTTCATATTCCTTTCTCAGGCCATCTCTGCCGCCAACAAGCTGATTAACTCTTTTTAGCAAGATCTCCGTTCTGCTGCCCAGCCCGAGGAGGTGGAGAGGACAGCTAGGACCATTGCCGACCTCGTTTCCGAACGGGACGAGCTGGTGAGGAGAATTACTCGGAACGAGGAGAAGATTGCTGAGGTTACCCTTTTGGAAGGCCAGATTAAGGACCAAGCTATTTTGGCCAAGAGATGGGAAGATTCCGCTCGGGAGGCTCAAGATCTGGTTTCTGTGCTGGAGAAATTAAGTGAGGATTTGAAGGTGGATCTCCGTGTTGCCGAGGGGCGAGCTGGAGCTGCTGAGGTTGGATTGCATTCAGCCAGCGAAAATATAGTGGATTTAAGTGTCCAGATTGAGAAGGTTACGGAGGACTCAAAGAAGCTTGCCAAGAGGCAGAAAGAGATGGTGAAGAAAGTTGAAAAGGCCGCGAGGAGGGAGATATCTAAACAATATCGCGGCATTGTTTTGGGGATAAAGGATAAATGGGAGAAGAAGAAGATCGAGGTCGATACCGAGACTCAGGTTATGGAGTGTAAATCCAACATCCTTCTTCTTGATGACATTATCAACCAGACCATCAATTATTTTGAGGCTGAAAATAAGAGCATCCATGTTGAGAAGCTGTGGTTGAATGCGGAGCTTGCCATCGTCCAGGTATCAGATTTTTCCATGGGTAAAATTGACATTCCTCAGGTATCCGATGATTCGGTTACGCTGCCTGCTGGGCCAAGCACACAATTGAGTGATCAGCTGGACCTTGGTTCTCGGGAGCTTAGGAAGGAGTTCCCGCTGCCCTTGGATCAACCTGTCCTGGAGGATAAACCAGCTGAACCTGCCTGCTTAAGATTCCTTTACTATTTTCGTCTTTTGTTGTTTTTCGAACTCGGTGCCTGGGTAGTCTTTTAAACCCGTTTCTGGTTTGCTTGTTGAACTTGTTTATGCCCTAGTGGGATTTTTGGTTTGAACTTGTGCTCCCTTGAGGAGGCTTTATTTACTTTGATGATGATTTTTTTTTAAAGGATCTTTTGTATAGTTATTCATAATTTTTGCCATTTAGAGGCTGTCTTTTTTTTAGACCAAAGGCAGTTTTTCAGCCAAAGACCCAGGTCGTTTAGAGACCTTGCTCCCATGTCGTTAAGAGACCTCGGGAGCTGACCATACGATTTAAAGACGCAAGGTCGAAGCCGTTTAGAGGCATGCATGAAACCTAAACAGTTCAGACGAAGAGGTTGTTGTCATTTAGGGACTAGAAAGGTTGTGACTCTGCAATTTAGACGCAAAGTCGAATCATGCTAGCTGGTAGCATGCTTTAGCTCGTAAGGATGTTCATTTATGGAGTAAAGCTTTTAGCTTGTAAATAGTAGTTGAAAGATCTCAGGATTAAGAGAAGAAGATTTTTTTTATTTTAATACATGCACCCTTATGAGGTTGCCCACGTACCCTGAGAAGAGATCAAGCCTTTTTGTAGTTCAATTTTTACAAGTGTCTTTTTAATGATAGTACTTCTTTAAATTCATGGCATTCCATGAGTTCCTTTCGGGTGTATTGTCGTACACCATGGCAAGCTTGTATACGCCGTTCTTTACTACCTCGGAGATTCGGTATGGGCCTTCCCAGTTGGTGCCCAATTTTCCAGCGTTCCTTTCCCTCGAAATCTTCGTTGTTTGACCTTTGAATTATATTAGCGTGCTGCCGCGTGTTGATAGTTTTGAAGATTAACGAGTGCTCGATCTCGACATTCATCGATAACATCGAGTTGGTCGAGAAGCATTTCGTTATTTAGTTCCTCGTTTACGGGGCATATGTCTACCCTCAGGCTGGGGACTGCGACCTCAGCGGGAACCACGGCCTCAATCCCATAAGCCAAGGAGAATAATGTTTCTGAGGTTGCTTTGCGAGGTGAAGTCTGACAGGCCCACAATACTTCAGGGAGCTCGTCGGACCATTTTTGCTTTTTAGCATCCATTCGTTTTTTGAGATTGCTCAGTATTAGATGCTGCCTCGAACTGTCCATTGCCTTTAGGGTAACGTGGGGTCGAGGTTGTTAATCGGATTCCGTGATCTCCGCAGAACTCGAGAAACTGATTTGAGATGAACTGTTAACCGTCGTCGGTTACAATCTCATATGAGACTCCGTGCCGACATGCTACGTTTTGCCATATGAATTCATGTATGTGGTTTGCTTTAATTTGCTGGAAAGCTCCTGCCGCCATCCATTTGGTGAAGTAGTCAGTGAGAAACGACACTTTCTTTTTCCCGAGGTTACCATGGGCTCTACTATATCCATTGACCACCTCATAAAAGGGTATGGAGATGAGATGGAAGATAAGTTTTTAGTAGGTTGATGCAATGTGGGAGCATGCCGTTGGCATTTGTCGCACGCTTTGGAATGTTCTTCGCAGTCAGTGACCAAGGTGGGCCAAAAGTATCCTTGCCTTTTGATCCTGATGGCTAATGCCCTTCCTCATGAGTGTTTGCCACATGAGTCTCTGTGTATTTCTGATAATATCGTAAAAGCTTCGAGCTCGTGGACGCATACTAGGTAGGGGCCGTTTACACTTCGCTTGTAAAGGCGGGGGTTGATTATACAATATCTTGAAGCTATTGTTTTGAGCTTGCGAGCTTCCCACTTGTTGGGGGGAGCCTCTCCCCCCTCAATGTATTGTTTAATCGTTACTCGCCAGTCATCTCTTGCAATCACTTTTTCGCGGAGGTAACATGCCTGGCGTCAAGCAGGGCTAGCTCCGGGTCTTCTTCTCCTACTTCGGGAGGGAGGTCGCCCGTTACTGGGGCTACTATTATGTCCAACTCCATATCGTCATTGTCTGTTTCCATTAAATCCTCGATGTCCCTATCGATTTTAATGCTTGGTTTTTGAATTCCTTCCACTGGAATCACTCTTTTTACAAGCGGATTCGAGCTTGATGCCAGAGCTGCCAGTGCGTATACGATCGTGTTCTCACCTCGCGGTATTCGCGTTAGGCTGAAAGGTTCGAATTGTTTAACTAGCTCATGGACTATGGCTAGATAGGATTCCATCCTGCTATCTCTGGCTTCATATTCTTCATGAAACTGGCTTGTAATGAGCTGGGAATCGCTGAACGCATTCAGTTTGCGTATTCCTATTCCAGCTGCGAGTCGGAGACCCGCTATTAAGGCCTCGTACTCGGCTTCGTTGTTCGATTCTGAGAATCCGAGTCTAAAGGATTGTTCCACAACCTCGTTAGTCGGGGACACTAGGTGGATTCCAACACCTGCCCCTGTTTCGAGAAGGCTCCATCGACGTAAAGCTGCCAGGTCTCGGCACTTGTACTGGTCACCTGGCTGTTAGCTGTGAGCTCGATGATGAAATCAGCTAGTTCATGTGACCTCGATGATGAAATCAGCTAGTTCCTGTGACCTCGATGATGAAATCAGCTAGTACATGTGCTTTGGCGCTAGTCCGAGGTCGATATTCGATATCGTACTCACTCAGCTCGATGGCTCATTTCGCTAGCCTGTCAGACTGGCTGGGGACGTGCAATACTGTGCGTAATGGCTGTGTTGTCATTACTATGATAGGGTGTGACTGAAAATACGGCATGAGCTTGCGAGCTGAGATTAATACTGCCAGAGCCAGTTTTTCCATTCGTGGGTACCTGTTTTCAGCGTCTACTAGGGATTTGCTCACGTAGTAGATTGGTTTCTGCTCAGCTCGTTCTTCTCTTATGAGGACGCCACTCACTGCGGCCTCGGAGATCGCTACGTATAGGTAAAGCGGCTCTCCCTCAATTGGTTTTGATAAAATGGGGGGGGGGGGGCAGGCTCGGAGACGTATGCTTTTAGTTGCTTAAAGGCCTCCCCGCATTTGTCCTCCCATATGAACTTTTTGTTTCCCTTTAGTAATTGGTAAAAGGGGAGACATTTTTCGGTCGACCTGGAAATAAATCGATTTAGTGCAGCAATGCGGCCTGTCAGCCTTTGCACCTCTTTTACCGAGCTTGGAGGTTGCATTTCCAAGAACGCACTGATTTTTTTGGGGTTTGCTTCTATTCCTCTTTGAGTCACTATGTAACATAGGAATTCGCCTGAAGCGACCCCACATGTGCACTTTGAATGATTAAGTTTCATCCCATACTTGTTTAGTAAGGTGAAACATTCCACCAGCTGGCTTATGTGATCTTCCTCTTTCAGAGATTTAACCAACATGTCGTCAATGTAGACTTCCATTGACTTACCCAGGAGGCTGGCAAACATCATGTTCATAAGTCTTTGGTAGGTTGCTCCAGCATTTTTAAGGCCAAATGGCATCACTTTATAGCAATACGTTCCTCGTTCCGTTATGAATGATGTTTTATCTTGGTCCTCAGGGTTCATTTGTATTTGATTATATCCGGAGAACGCATCCATAAAGCTGAGGAGCTGGTGCCCTGAGGGAGCTTCCACCAGCTGGTCGATGTGAGGTAGTGGGAAGCTATCCTTAGGACATGCTTTGTTTAGATATGTAAAATCCACACATACTCGCCAGGTGCCATTTTTCTTCTTTACTACGACCGGATTTGCTAGCCAGTCAGGATATTTTACCTCCTTGATGAATCCGACATCTAGCAACCTGGTGACCTCACTATTAACAACCTCGGTCTTGTCAGGTCCAAATTTCCGACTCTTTTGACGTACTGGTTTGTGATTTGGATCCACATTGAGCTCATGTGAAATGATGTTTAGATCAATTCCGGGCATATCAGTTGTTGTCCATGCGAATGAGCCGAAATTTTCTTTGAGGATTGTTATTAATTGGTACTTTTGAGCATTGGAGAGTTCGGGCCCAATTCCTACTTTCTGGTTAGGATGAGACTCGTTGACCACAATTTTCTCGATAAAGTCTTTGCAAGGTCCGATGAAGCCTGGACCACTTTTCTTTTTGGCTAGGCGATATGCGAGCTCATCTTTACGTTGTAGTTGGTATATGGTACTTTCCTTTGCGATCTGGAAATCTGCCATGTAGCACATTCTGGATTCCTTTTGACTCCCCTTAACTGTTGCGATTTCATGCGGGGTAGGGAATTTTATGCATTGATTGTATGTTGAGGATACAACCCTCATTGAATGTATCCAGGTTCTTCCTATGATGGCATTGAATGGGGTTGGCATGTCTATCACCGTGAATTCGACCATCCTTCTTACTCCGACTGCTATTACAGGGAGTTTTATCGTTCCGAGAGATAGCGTGGTTTCCCCGGAAAAGTCGGTTAACACCATCTTATTCTCTTCGATTTCGTGATCCGGTATATCCATTTTCCTAAGTACGCTTAGGAGGATGAGTTCTACAGAGCTCCCTGTGTCCACGAGCATCTTAGTGAGCTCAAATTCACCCACTTCTAGCATGATTAAGAGAGCATCATCATGTGGGGAATCTAGCTCAACGGCCTCGCTTTTCCAGAACGAAATTTGTGTGTCAGGTCCCTTGAACGGGGTCTTATCGTGTATGTCGGTATTTACCCTTCGTTGATGTTTCTTAATTGAGTTTACGGAGTTGCGACATAGATGGAATCCTCCATGAATAAAGTTAATTCTTTTCTTTGTGCTGGAAGAAGGCAGATATGTTTCCCTGTCTTTGGGGGGATCTCGCCTCGTCGTGTCCTCGGCTGAACGTTCTCGCTTACGATCATCCTCGGATGGGCGATCACGCCTCTCATTATCTCAATCCTTGGCCTTTTTCAGGTCGTATGTTCTTGAGAAATAACAAAGAATTGCTTAGATGAGTTTGAGAGAGAAAATGTGTATATTATTATTAGCCAATAATTCGGTCCTTTTCATTGTAGTCAATATTCTGAACTTATACATGTTTAAAAATAATGTAACCGCTAATTACTAAATATACGTAATTGAATTTAGACAATAAATTCACGATGTAGGAATTCATTATTGAGCTTGATCCCGGGGCTTTGGGTTTAATGTGTTTGACTAGCTTGATGCGAGCTCCTTCCCCCCAACGATCTCCTCCTTCCTGCGTACTCGGCTCATTCCCAGATCGCGAGCTTACTCTACGAGGCTTTTCAGTAAGCTGGACTTGATTCCAGACCCGTTTAATCAAGCTGAACTTCAGGTGTGAAATTTGAGCCCAACAGTTGCCCCCAGCATCTTTAATGATTTATCATTGAGGATGCAGACTGCGATCTCGGGATTTAATTGATCCTCCAACTGGCACGATCTCGCAATCTCGGGCTTCTGATTGATCTCTAGCTTGCTCATAGGGCTAGTTTGTAGGGATCCTGTAGCGTTTGCGCGACTTTTGAGGTATGTGACAGGATGAGTGGGCGAGTGGGTATAAATGAACGGTTTTCGTTGCTTCAACTCCCCACGCCGCCTCAGCTCCTACTTACCGAGGTAATGATGTCTTTTCACTTTTTCCCTTCTCTTTTTACTATTATTATTTTCACTCCATTAATTGAAATGTCTTCTACTTATTCTCACTTTTACCCGAGATATTTTTCTCTGTAAAAGTTCAGCTTCCATTGTTTCCGGTCGATTTTCCTTCTTTTTCGAACTCGATTTTCTTTGCTTTTTTCTGCAATGGCTTCTACTTCTCAGCTGGATGCTCCTCCTCCCCTTGCCGAGGGATTTGATTCACACTCGAAGAGCACGATTTTGGCTGCTGAGCTCGCAAATATCTCCTCCTTGTGCGGACTCGATATCAGCGATCTGTTCATTTCGTCGGCTGATAGCTCCCCGGAGAGTCCTTTGGAGGGTTATGCATGCAGTTATGTCGCGTTCTTCTTGAGATGTCGCCTTACTTTTCCCATCCCATCAGCTCTCTTTAATATTATCAGTGATCTCGGACTTGCCCTCCCGCAGCTTATGCCCAGTGCGATGAGGTCCCTTGTCGCACTCTGGGTGCGTTCCAGGCATTATTTTTGATACTGAAGTCTTTCGCCAGCTCTTCAACGTCAAGGGGAATTCTCATCTTCGCGGGACCTACTACTTTTCGGCGAAGGTTAATCGATCCGTCTTTAGATTCAATGTGAGGGATGACAAATGGTGGGAGCAATGGTTCTATTTCAGAATTACCAGCAGGTTCGTTGAAGGCGAGTCGGTGCTTAGACACTCCTGGGCTCAGATCACTGGTCAGCGCGATTCCGTAGATGCTGATTCGAGCATTCCTTTTGGGGATTTCTTAATTGCTGCCTTTGTTTTTTTTGTTCTAATATGGTGAACCTTTTTCTTTTGTGCAGAGTCAATTGATTCTTCAAAGACAGTAACAGCTGAGGTCCAACGGCTTGTCGACCTTGTCAAGGATGAGAGTTCCGACTGGAAGGGTTTCTCCCTTGATAGAATTCAGCAAGCTCGTGAACGCCAATCTCCCAGGCTGTCCGTTGCAGCTGCTTTCCGACTTATAGGTTTGGAGGGATTTATATTTTTACCCTTTTTTTAGATTAAGAATTGTTTCTTTATTTAGATTCCCTTTGCTTGATTTTGCAGATTCTCCACCTCCATCTCCTCTACTTCAAATCCAAGCTCCAGCTCCCGCTCCATCCATTATCCCGAGACTCGAGGCCGTTGCTAAAGATCTAGCCCGCGTTGAGATTGATCCCCCGGCTGGTTCCCAGGTGCCAGATACTGCCCCTGCTACCTCCCAGGTTGATCTTACTCGTAGCGAGAGCTCCACAGAATCCAGAAAGATGGTTCCTCCTAAGAAGCCGCAACACCTTTCTTACAGGGATAGGATGCGATTGCGCCCTGCTCCGATGCTAGCCGGTGCTCTTGATAAGAGGGTCAAAGAGGCTCTTGGTAAGTCCATTCGTGCTAAGACCCCGCAACGAGAAGAGGTTGAAAAAGATGATCATTTCGAGCCTGAAGCTGATCGTGGTGGTGGTGGCGTTCCGCCAAAGGGTGATGAAGTTGAGGTTACCCAACATGATGTTCAAGCTAGGGTCCTCAAAAGTCAGCTTCCAGGGTGTCTTCTAAAGAGCCGAGTCGTTCTGCCGAGCATCAATTTGATGGCGAGGAGACATCAGGGAGGAGACATCAGGGAGGCATGTGGCACCTTGTTCTCAGGGTAGTGGAGGTGTTTCTCCGAATGCCTTTAGGTTCGACTTTGACGGTCCTGAGGCAATTGTTGAGAATAACTCCCAGCTTGTGAATCTCTTTAGGCGTGTTAGGCCTTCGTCCTGCTTCTTGCCATCTCTTAGAAACATGAAGAAGCATGAGGGCTATGTTCAGTTCGCAAGTGCGATGGGCCAGGTAGTTTTTGCTGTCTTTACTTTGCTCCTTGTTACTTTGGTTTTTCTCTGCTGAATTTTTATGTTCCCTTCCCAGGCTCTTTCCGCCGCCAATAAGCTGATTACCTCTTTTGAGCAAGATCTCCGTTCTGCTACCCAGGCCGAGGAGGTGGAGAGGGGAGCTAGGACCATTGCAAACCTCGTCACTGAAAAGAACGAGCTGATGAGGAGACTCACTCGGAACGAGGAGAGGATGGCCGAGGTTGCTCTTTTGGAAGGCCAAGGTAAGGACCAAGCTGTTTTGGCCAAGAGATGGGAAGATTCCGCCCAGGAGGCTCAAGCTCGGGTTTCTGTGTTGGAGAAATTAAATGAGGATTTGAAGGTGGATCTCCGTGTTGCTGAGGGGCGAGGTAGAGCTGCTGAGGTTGGTTTTCGTTCAGCCAGCGAAAATATAGCAGATTTGAGGGTCCAGGTTGAGAAGGTTACAGAGGACTCGAAGAAGCTCGCCAAGAGGCAGAAGGAGATGGTGAAGAAAGCGAGACTCATGTTATGGAGTGTAAATCCAATATCCTTCTTCTTGACGACATTATCAACCAGACCATCAACGATTTTGAGGCTGAAAAGAAGAGCATCCAGGTTGAGAAGCTGAGGTTGGACGTGGAGCTTGCCATCGTCCAAGTATCAAATTTTTTCATGTGTAAACTTGAAATTCCTCAGGTATCCGATGACTCGGTTACGCTGCCTACTGGGCCAAGCGCACAATTGAATGATCAGCTGGACCTTGGTTCTCAAGAGCTTAGGAAGGAGTTCCCGCTGCCCTTGAATCAACCTGCCCCGGAGGATAAACCACCTGATCATGCTTGCTAGAGATACCTTTACTGTTTTCGTTTTTTGTTGTTCTTTTGAACTTGGTGCCTGGGGAGACCTTTAAACCCTTTTCCAGTTTATTTGTTGAACTCGTTTATGCCCTAGTGGGATTTTTGGTTTGAACTCATGCTCCTTTGAGGAGGCTTTATTTACTTTGATGATAAAAAAATATTTTATTCATACTTTTTGCCGTTTTAGAGGCTGTCTTTTTTAGATCAAAGGCGGTTTTTTCAGCCAAAGACCCAGGTCGTTTAGAGACCTTGCTCCCAGGTCGTTTAGAGACCTCGGAAGCTGACCAGACGATTTAAAGATGCAAGGTCGAAGCCGTTTAGAGGCATGCGTGTAACATAAACAATTTAGACGTAGAGGTTGTTGTCATTTAGAGACTAGAAAGGTTGTGACTATGCAATTTAGACGCAAAGTCGAGTCGTGCTAGATGGTAACACGCTTTAGCTCGTAAGGCTGTTCATTTATAGAGTAAATCTTTTAGCTTGTAGATGGTAGCTGAGAGGTCTCATGCTGTTTTTAACATGCTCGAGGAAGAAGATTTTTTTTATTTTAATAGTTGCACCCTTATGAGGTTGCCTACGTACCCTTAGGAGGGATCAAACCTTTTCGTAGTTCGATTTTTACTAGTGTCTTTTTAATGATAGTACTTCTTTAAATTCATGGCATTCCATGAGTCCCTTTCAGGTGTATTGTCGTGCATCCTGGCGAGCTTGTATACGCCGTCCTTTACTACCTCGTAGATCCGGTATGGACCTTCCCAGTTGGTGCCCAGTTTTCCAGCGTTCCTTTCCCTTGTGTTTTCGTAGGTTTTTCGTAGGACGAGCTCGCCAACTCGAAATCTTCGCTGTTTGACTTTTGAATTATAGTAGCGTGCTGCCGGGTGTTGATAATTTTGAAGATTAAAGAGTGCTCGATCTCGGCGTTCCTCGATAACATCGAGTTGGTCGAGAAGCATCTCGTTGTTCAGTTCCTCGTTTTTGGGACATATGTCTATCCTCTGGCTGGGGACTGCAACCTCAGCGGGAACCACGGCCTCGATTCCATAAGCCAAGGAGAATGGTGTTTCTGAGGTTGCTTTACGAGGTGAGGTCCGGCAGGCCCACAAGACTCCAGGGAGCTCGTCGGACCATCTCTGCTTTTTTGGCATCTAGTCGCTTTTTGAGATTGCTCAGTATTAGCTTATTTGCTGCCTCGGCCTGCCCGTTGCCTTGAGGATAACGTGGTCGAGGTTGTTAATCTGATTTCGTGATCTCCGCAGAATTCGATGAATTGATTTGAGATGAACTGTGAACCGTTGTCGGTTATAATCTCGTACGGGACTCCGTGCCGGCAGACTATGTTTTGCCATACGAATTCATGTACGTGGTTTGCTTTAATTTGCTGGAAAGCTCCTGCCTCAATCCATTTGGTGAAGTAGTCGATGAGGACTAGTAAGAAGCGACACCTTCTTTTTCCCGAGGTTGTCATGGGCCCCACTATATCCATTGACCACCTCATAAAGGGGTATGGAGATGAAATGGAAGATAAGTTTTCAGTAGGTTGATGCAACATGGGAGCATGCCGTTGGCATTTGTTTCACGCTTTAGCATGTTCTTCGCAGTTTGCGACCAAGGTGGGCCAAAAGTATCCTTGCCTTTTGATCCTGATGGCTAATCCCCTTCCTCCTGAGTGGCTACCACACGAGCCTCCGTGTATTTCTAACAATATCGTAACAGCTTCGAGCCCGTGGACGCATACTAGGTAGGGACCGTTTACACTTCGCTTGTAAAGGCGGGAGTTGATTATACAATATCTTGAAGCTATGGTTTTGAGCTTGCGAGCTTCCCACTTGCTGGAGGGAGCCTCTCAACCCTCAATGTATTGTATAATCGCTACTCGCCAGTCAGCTCTCGCGGTCATTTTTTCGCAGAGCGTAACGTGCATGGCGTCAAGCAGGTCTGGCTCTGGGTCTGCGGCTTCTCCTTCTTCGGGGAGAAGGTCGCCCGTTACTGGGGCTATTATTATGTCCAACTCCATATCGTCATTGTCTATTTCCATTAAATCCTCGATATATTTATCGATTTTGATGTTTGGTTTTTCAATTCCTTCTACTGGAATTACTCTTTTTACAAGTGGACTCGAGGTTGATGCCAGAGCTGCCAGTGCGTCTGCGATCGTGTTCTCACCCCGCGGTATTCGCGTTAGACTGAAGGCTTCAAATTGTTGGACTAGCTCATGGACTATGGCTAGATAGGATTCCATCCTGCTATCTCTGGTTTCGTATTCTCCATGAAACTGGCTTGTAATGAGCTGAGAATCGCTGAAGGCGTTCAGTTTGCGTATTCCTATTCCAGCTGCGAGTCGGAGACCCGCTATTAAGGCCTCGTACTCGGCTTCGTTGTTCGATGCTGAGAATCCGAGTCTTGAGGACTCTTCTACGACCTCGTTAGTCGGGGATACAAGGTGGATTCCCACACCTGCCCCTTGTTTCAAGGAGGCTCCATCGACATAAAGCTGCCAGGTCTCGATACTCGTTCTGGTAACATGGCTATTAGATGTGAGCTCGATAATTAAATCAGCTAGTACATGTGCTTTGGCGCTTGTCCGAGGTCGATATTCGATATCGTACTCGCTCAACTCGATGGCCCATTTGGCTAACCTGCCAGGCTGGTTGGGGCTGTGCAATACTATGCGTAATGGCTGTGTTGGCATTACTACGATGGGGTGTGATTGAAAATACGGCCTGAGCTTGCGAGCTGAGATTAATACTACCAGAGCCAGTTTTTCCATTCGTGGGTATCTGGTTTCGGCGTCTACTAAGGACTTGCTCACGTAGTAGATCGGTTTTTGCTCAGCTCGTTCTTCTCTTATGAGGACGCCACTCACTGTGGCTTCGGAGATTGCTACGTATAGGTAAAGTGGCTCACCCTCAATTGGTTTTGACAAGATGGGGGGCTCGGAGAGGTACGCCTTTAGTTGCTTAAAGGCCTCCCCGCACTTGTCATCCCATATGAATTTTTTGCTTCCCTTTAGTAACTGGTAAAAGGGGAGACATTTATCGGTCGACCTGGAAATAAACCAATTTAACGCGGCAATGCGGCCTTTCAGCCTTTACACCTCTTTTACCGAGCTCGGAGGTTGCATTTCCAAGAACGCACTGATTTGTTTGGGGTTTGCTTCTATTCCTCGTTGAGCTACTACGTAACCTAGGAATTCGCCTGAGGTGACCCCAAAGGTGCATTTTGAAGGATTAAGTTTCATCATGTACTTGTTTAGTAAGGTGAAACATTCCCCAGCAGATTTATGTGATCTTCCTCTTTTAGAGATTTGACTAGCATGTCGTCAATGTAAACTTCTATTGACTTACCCACGAGGCTAGCAAACACCTTGTTCATAAGTCTTTGGTAGGTTGCTCCCGCATTTTTAAGGTCAAATGGCATCACCTTATAGCAGTACGTTCCTCATTCTGTTATGAAGGATGTTTTATCTTGGTCCTCAGGATTCATTTGTATTTGATTATACCCTGAGAATGCATCCATAAAGCTGAGGAGATGGTGCCCTGTGGTAGCTTCCACCAGCTGGTCGATGTGAGGTAGTGGGAAGCTATCCTTAGGACATGCTTTGTTTAGATCTGTAAAATCTATGCACACTCTCCAGGTGCCATTTTTCTTCTTTACTACAACCGCATTGTCTAGCCAGTCAGGATATTTTACCTCTTTGATGAATCCAATGTTTAGCAACCTGGTGACCTCACTGTTAACAGCATCGGTCTTGTCAGGTCCAAATTTTCGGTGCTTTTGACGTACTGGTTTGTGGTTTGGATCATCATTGAGCTCATGTGAAATGATGTTTAGATCGATTCCCGGCATGTCAGATGTTGTCCATGCGAATGAGCCAGAATTTTCTTTGAGGAATGTTATTAAATGCTCCTTTTGAGATTTGCATAGCTCGGTCCCAATTCCTACTTTCTGGTTAGGATGAGATTCGTTGACCACAATTTTCTTGATAAAGTCTCTAAGAGGTCCGATGAAGACTGGACCACTTTTCTTTTTGGCTAGGCGGTATGTAAGCTCATTGATATGCTCAATTTAATACCCTAACAATACTAAAACAGTATTTGTAATATAGTTAGGGGTCGAACCACAAAGAGTCACGGAGATCACTCAATAGATTGTATAGTGTCAAATCAAGCTAAGCAAATAGGGTGAAATTGAAAGCAGTGCAGAAATTAAAAGTGTTGTAATTCAATTGGAGAAAGATAGGCTCAGGGTATTTCTCAGGAAATCAATGAATGCCGATAAACTAACTAACAAGATTTAGATTTAGCGCATTTCTTGAACTCAAATCACTAAACTATAATTAACCAACTGTCGTTGCGAGAATTATCTAAATCTAAACCTCAGAATCCCAAATCTCTTTTCAAATTCCTAAGAATAAATCAGCTTTAAAGTTCAGGTTTGATATGTTCACAAATCAATTAAACCAAATCTCTTTGCGAATAATCAATTTGCTCACCTAAGGTTCTATCAGGTAATTAATCGCACTGTCGTGCCTAATAAATTATCCTAAGATCTAAGTTCCAGATTCGTCAACCTAGAATTAGCTTTGAACACAACCTAAGGCGAAGAACTAATTCAGATGGTGAATCCTAATAAACTAATCAACCTAGCATTCAGAGAAAACCCTTATGAGAACCCTGAACCTAAAGTGGATATACTCAGACATGGAGAATGAAACAATCAACATAACTGAATAAATCATCAAAGAAAATAGAAAGAGTAACAAGAGGTTTTGAGATCTGATCTCGGACGAATGGAGATTCAGACTTGTATCTCTCAAACCAAAGTAAAATAAAGCGTAGCCATAAAAGTTGCTGTAAAATCCCTATAAATAACCTAAAGCACGAATTGGGGCTTCTTGAAATTATTAAAGACTTCTGGGCACTTTTGCAATTCTTCAAGTCTTGGAAAACTCGCGGGTCGTGTCTTGCTGTGATGGGTATCGATCGATACTAGTCGGTATCGATCGATACCAAGGCTTCATATCGGGTTCTCAGCAACACGAACTTATGCTTTGCTCCAAATGCTCTAGAAAGCTCCAATATCTCCAATAATATTCCCAACGTGCTATGACCTGTAAAATACTCTAAAAGACTCCAAAATACTATAAAGACTCTATAAAAAGGACTTATATCATGGCTTAAATAGGGTAAAAACCATGATATATCAACTCCCTCAGACTTAGCTTTTGCTTGCCCTCAAGCAAATAGAAGTCTAAAGAAGAAAACGCGGAGACTCACTTGTTCATAAACCATCGAAATGACCCTCTTTCCAAGTACCTAAATGTCACTTAATCAGTCTTCGATCTAACCATCATGTACTTCTCCGTAGATATTCGCAGTTTTTCCAGACTCCACACATTACCCCACAGCATTGTTCAAATAAAGCCCTCATCGCCAGATTCATCGCTGCAGCCAATGTTCAAGAACCTTCTAGATTCTTTACCATACAATATCATAACAAGGAACCACCCTTTTTAACACTTTTTGTATCAATTTCTCTCCCCAGACTTATTTCTTATTATGTTTCTAGAATTTACATATTAAGGGATTGAGACGCGAGTATTGATGGTGTTAGCCACCGAATCCTCGGTTCTTCCCTCAAAAGTAAACAAAGGTGTAGGCAAATAATGGTATCACAGGAAATTTTCCTAACCTCGTTTTCACCTTTTTGTGATCATCTCCTCTGAAGTAGAATAATGGGATCCTTGGAAACTTTCCTAGCCCTCTACTCAGAAGAAAATCATTTCATCTTTTAATGCATCTTATTACTTGTAACAGGGAGAGAAATGCCATTATCTTAAACATATGGGTTCCTTTGTTAGATATGAATGATGAATCAAGCTCTATGAACACTAACCACATCGATGAAGTGCAAAAATTGGCTCAGGCTTCAGAAGAACTCTGCTGGAGACATGGATATTTTCTAGTCAACTGGTCAGTCCTTGGATTTGTCATTAGTCGATCTAGAACTGATCTTGCAACTCTGTGCACTCAAAAACAAAATCAAATCAATAGGTTCAAGCACATGATCATCATCTCCAACAAGTTTTGACTCAATAAAAACAATTTTGACTCAGTAAAACGACTGACTCTACGAAAAACAAACACAATGTCAGCAGACACCTCCCCCAGACTTGAACAACACTGTCCCCAGTGTTATTTAGCCTAGAGTCAGTGAAAGAAAACAAAAGAACAGAACAAAATTGGGAAAAACAAGAAGTTACCTTGCTGGAATATTGAGTATCGACCGACACACAGCCTGGTATCGATCGATACTAGGCTTAAGTCGACACAAGAGATTTCATTGCCTGCAGGGTATCGGCCGATACCAACAGGGTATCGATCGATACCCTGGCGATTTCGTGGTTGCCAGTTCAGTTTCTCCTTGTTTGCTCCAATCTGATTCAAGACGAAAAATGAAAAGAAAATACTTATATATAGACTCACCAGTGGGTTGCCTCCCACCAAGCGCTCGTTTAACGTCAATAGCTTGACTGTAACGCCGTTTAGGTAGGATAAGAATGAGAGCTTGCACCAAGGCAGGCTCCACAACTTGACATTGCTAGCTTTAGAGTTTTGCTCAACATGCCTTCCACAAACTCCTGTCCTTTCTCTTTCAGCTCCGAAGTAAGAAGAATTCTAGCCTTAGAGAATGGCTTCGAAGCTCCTTTGCACTTTACTTTATACTCAATCGAATTCCCATCACTGTTCTGAGGGATTAAAGTGACATGGGGATTCTCGACTTTTTTGCTCTTGGCCTTCTTCTTCTTTGTTGCCTTAGCCTTCTCGACAATTTCCTTGGGAATGCTGGGCGGTTCAGCTGAAATGTTTGTTACAGTAGGCTCATCAGGAGGCTCTTCCAAAAGATCAACTGCCAGCGACTTTTCTGTAACAACCTCGATGCTAGAGACACGTGTGGGAGCACTCCTAGGGGGAATGATATCATAATAGACCCCTCTATCAATGTAAGAGAAATAGATTCTCTTATTAGGCATGTCTATGATTGTGCCAGCAGTAGCCATAAATGGTCATCCCAGGAGTATAGGCATACGAGATATCGCACTCATCTCCACAACCTGAAAATCAGTCTGCACCAGACAATCTCCTACTTTGACCAGTAAAGCAGAGATTGTACCGTATGGAAGTGAGGTGGAGTCGTTCGCGAATGTGATATATACTTTTGAAGATCGAATATCAGCGCCCAACCGTTCTGCAATTGCCCTTGAGATGACGTTGACACTAGCCTCTGAGTCAACGAGAGACCCTTTGAAATCAACTCCAGAGATAGAGCATGGAACCGTAAATTTCACTGGATCTTCTCTTTGGGTCAGCTATCTCTGTGGTGGTGGTACGCCTCTAGCCTTAATGAAGAGTGCCTTAATCTCTTCCTCAGTTTCTCTGCAATCCTTGAAGTGACTTAGCAGAGGACGGAACTCTAGAGCTTCTTCAAAAGACGATTCATTGGAGATCCTTCGTACCATCTTCTCAAAGCCACGCAGCTGCTTTGGAGAAATGGGATCTCTGAGGTGTCGAGGAATAGGATTCAGCTTCTTGGGCTTGCGAACTCTTTCTTCAATCAACTCAGGTGTTTTCACTGTTTCTGGCTCGATCTGCGATGGGTATCGATCGACACCAGGCATGGTATCGATTGATGCTGTCGCTGTTGAATCGTCCTTGGCAGTTATATCATCATCAAAAGGAAGCTCCACAACAGATTTATCCGACAAAGCTTTGCATCTGGCATCCTCCCATTCCTTCCTTGTCATAATATGAGGTATAGGAAAAGGTATGTTGGGTTTGTAGACTCTCTCTGCAACTATTTTAGGCACCACATTCGAAATCTCAGGCGTCTCCTCAGAAATTGCCTCAGTATCGATCGATACCAGTGGGGTGTCGATCGATACATGGGTTTTGGAAGTATCCCGTTTCAAAATTGTAACTGGCATCGATCGACACTTGGGGGTATCGATCGATGCCTTGGCGATTTCAGGATCCTCATCGAAATTTTCTGCACTTGAGGAGATCGTATTGACGTGTACTCTTGGATTTTCAGTTCTCCCTGGAAGAAAACCTTCCTGCCTCTGCATAGCTGATGCGGTCTGAGAGACCTGAGTTTCCAGCTTCCTCTGACAAAGGTTGACAGCTTCAATCTTCCCATTCAGGTGGTCAATCTTCCCATTAAGATCAGTGTACAAATGGTAAATCTTCCCATTGAAATCCACTTGCAGTTTTTGCTGTCCCTGAAGAATCTGCTCAAGCATGGATTCCATCTTATTATCGGTAGACTTTGGAGAGATGGGCTGGTACGAAGAATTCCCGTAACTGCGATTGTTGTTGCTGAAGTTCCGGTTGTTGTTGTACCCAAATTGTTGACCCTGAAATCCTGAACCACCAACGTAGTTACAATCTTCCATTTCATCTCCACCGATATTATTGACTCCATCAGCAAAGTGTACAGCCTTCTTCGACTTCCCAATCAAAATATCCAGCTTCGCTTGAACTTCAGCAATCTGAGATCCATCAATTCCTGCAGACTGCTTCTTCCTCTCGAAATCAGCATTCTTGGTGCTATTACTATATACCAAGCTCTCAATCAGCACGACTGCATCATCCGGATACCTGGTGTTGAAGTTCCCATTACTCGCAGTATCCAGAACCATCTGGTACCTCCAATCAATCCCTCTGTAGAAAGTGCCCAGCAGCTGAACCTGATTTAACCCATGGTGCAGACAATCTCTCTGATATGATTTGAAGCGAATCCAAGCAGCCTTGAGTCCCTCTGTTGGACCTTGAGAAAAATTGAGAAAGTTTTTTCCTGAGCTCTTCGGATCTCGCATCATCATAGAAATTGCACAGGAATGCATTCTTCGTCTCATCCCATGTAGTTAGCGAACCAGGAGCCAACTGTTTCAGCCAATAAGAAGCGTCCCCACTAAGAGAATATGGGAAAATTTTTGCATAAGAGGAATTCATTGGGCACTCCATTGTACTTCATACCAGTGACCCATGGGATGCTCTTCGAACCTCTCGATATGATCCATGGGATGCTCATGAGGTAAACAAATGGAAAGGACTCTGACTCACGAGAGCATAGTACGCAGGCTTCAGCTCGAAGTCGTTCCTCTGAAAAGTTAGGATGCGAATCGCAGATCGATTGACATAGAACTGATTAGGTATGTTGTGCTCGCCAAGTGTCCTAACTCGATCACCTGCAGCATTCCCAACGTTGGCGCGCCCATCTGGCGCGATAATCTCAATAACAGCAGCAGGGACAACGACGTTTCCAGCTTCATCAAGTCGATGCACTCCCTCATTGCACACATGACCCTCTTGGTCTCTCAAGACTCCAGCTTCATCAGCTCTTAAAACTACTGGGTTGTTCATCCCTGATGTCTGCATTGTCTTTCTGTTTGTGAGTTCTAAACGTGCTAGCTTCTCTATCGATAGATTGACTAGCGGAGTGCTCTTGTTTCTTCTGGTTTCACGATTAGGCATGCACCTGAAACACAAAGATCAAGAACGTAAGTAACCAAACAAAATACGTTGAGTATCGATCGATACTGGTTGGTATCGATCGATATCAACAAAGAAATCGTCTGTGTATCGACCGATACTAGTGAGTATCGATCGATACCGACGAACTTAGTCGAAACTCGACAGCTAAAATCTAAAGGCGAAATTGAGTCCCCGGCAACAACGCCAAATTTGATATGCTCAAATTAATACCCTAACAGTACTAAAGCAGTAGTTGTAATATAGTTAGGGGTCGAACCACAAAGACTCACGGAGATCACTCAATAGATTGTATAGTGTCAAATCAAGCTAAGAAAATAGGGTGAAATTTAAAGCAGTGCAGAAATTAAAAGTGTTGTAATTCAATTGGAGAAAGATATGCTCAGGGTATTTCTCAGGAAATCAATGAATACAGATAAACTAACTAATAGGATTTAGATTTAGCGCCGTTCTTGAACTCAAATCACTAAGCTACAATTAACCAACTGTCGTTGCGAGAATTATCTAAATCTAAACCTCAGAATCCCAAATCTGTTTGCAAATTCCTAAGAATAAATCAGCTTTAAAGTTGAGGTTTGATATGTTCACAAATCAATTAAACCAAATCTCTTTGCGAATAATCAATTTACTCACCTAAGGTTCTATCAGGTAATTAATCGCACTGTCGTGCCTAATAAATTATCCTAAGATCTAAGTTCCAGATTCGTCAACCTAGAATTAGCTTTGAACACAACCTAAGGCGAAGAACTAATTCAGATGGTGAATCCTAATAAACTAATCAACCTAACATTCAGAGAAAACCCTTATGAGAACCCTGAACCTAAAGTGGATCTACTCAGACATGGAGAATGAAATAACCAACATAACTGAATAAATCATCAAAGAAAATAGAAAGAGTAACAAGAGGTTTTGAGGTCTGATCTCGGACGAAGGGAGATTCAGACTTGTCTCTCTCAAACCAAAGTAAAATAAAGCGTAGCCATAAAAGTAGCTGTAAAATCCCTATAAATAATCTAAAACACGAATTAGGGCTTCTTGTAATTATTAAAGACTTCTGGGCACTTTTGCAATTCTTCAAGTCTTGGAAAACTCGCGGGTCGTGTCTTGCTGCGATGGGTATCGATAGATACCAAGGCTTCATATCAGGTTCTCAGCAACACGAACTTCTGCTTTGCTCCAAATGCTCCAGAAAGCTCCAATATCTCCAATAATATTCCCAACGTGCTATGACCTGTAAAAGACTCTAAAAGACTCCAAAATACTACAAAAACTCTATAAAATGACTTATATCATGGCTTAAATAGGGTAAAAACCATGATATATCACTCATCTTTTTGTTGTAGTTGGTATATAGCACTTTTCTTTGCTTTCTGGAAACCTTTTGACTCCCCTTAATTGTCATAGCACTTTTGTAGTTGCCATGTAGCACATTCTGGATTCCTTTTGACTCCCCTTAATTGTCACGATCCCATGCTGGGTGGGAAATTTTATGCATTGATGATATGTTGAGGACACATCCCTCATTGAATGTATCCAGGTTCTTCCCAGGATGGCATTGAATGGAGTTAGCCTGTCTATCACCGTGAATTCGACCAATCATCTTACTCCGGCTGCTATTACAGGGAGTTTTATCGTTCCGAGAGATAGCGTGGTTTCCCCGGAAAAGCCGGTTAACACCATCTTATTTTCTTCGATTTCGTGATCTGGTATATCCATTTCCCTAAGGACGCTTCGGAGGATGAGTTCTACAGAGCTCCCCGTGTCTACGAGCATCTTAGTGAGCTCGTATTCACCCACTTCTAGCATGATGAGGAGAGCATCGTCATGTGGAGAATCTAGCTCAACGACCTCGCTTTCCCATAACGAAATTTGTATGTCAGGTCCCTTGAATGGGGTCATGTCACGTGTGTCGGTGTTTACCCTTCATTGATGTTTCTTAATTGAGTTTACGGAGTTGCGACATAGCTGGAATTGTAAGGCTTGAATCTATTACGAGGTGGGCTTCCCACTGAGTATGAGTGTATCCCCTGGCTTTTCCCGGATTTTTTAGATCCTTGGTAGTTGATTGTCTGAGCTTGCTTAGTCGAGGTTGCGGATGCATGCTGCTTTGGTTGAGCTGCACTCGTTTCTTCGAGGATAATCCAGCGCGAAGCGCGATGTAATGCATCATCTAGTGATACGCGCTCCCGAACTGTAAGCTCCTCAAAGAATTTTGAGGTTTTTAGCAATCCGTTTTGGAGGGCTTCCAAGGCCGTTGGATTATGCAGATCAGCGATTTTCGCTTTGACGGCTTTAAATTGTCAACATACGTTCGCAATGAGTTGCCTGGCTTTTGAGTAAGTACCCACAGATCGTCCTCCGAGGTCTCGATCTGGATGAATACCGAATATTGCTTCAAAAATGCAGCTTGAAGTTGGGTGAAGTTGTCAATTGTGTTGGGTTTCAGGGAGGTAAACCATTCCAAGGCCAAATCTGTTAGATTTTCGGCGAAAAAATGGCTGTGCGCTGACTCGAGGTCGCCCCCGAGTAGTCACACCCTCGAAAAGGCGAATTTGAAACTTCTCATGAATGCCTTGGGGTCGGTTTCTCCGTTATACTTAGGAAATCGGATATTCCCGACATCGCCGAGCTGAGGGCTCGCGATTCGTGAGGTGAATTGGGTCTGATTGACTTCATCAATCACTATGTATATCTCAGGTGCTGAGCTAAGAGCAGCGTGGACCTCCGATCTCATCCGCTGTAGCTCGTCGTTCGTTTCCTCGCAATATTTCTTGATTAACTCAAACCCATGTGAGCTGCCGGATCCCAAGTTGTTTTCGTAGCAGGGATTCTCCGGCAGGTTGGGGATGGTTGCTGCCATCGAAATTATCCAGAGGTTCGACCTCGCTTACGTTCCCAGAGCGGGCCTGACCGATTAGTAGATTCAAGGTCGGGTCTACTCCTGGTAAGGTCATAATTGGCGTAACTTCTCCTTCCGTGACCTGGACCGTGGAAGGAGTGAATATGGGGTCCGATATCATTAAGTTAAACCATGAGGCGGTGGCTGAGCCGACAATCTTGCTGGTTGAAGCATTAATATCAGAAAAGTTTAGTCTTGTCACCGGTGGAAGTGTGAATGGCAATCCTCCCATCCCAGGGGCAAAAAGGGATTGTGTCCCAGGTGGGAGGGCGAGCCATCCAGAGGTACTTGCCTGATTCGCTCTTTCGAGGTCATCCTGGCGTGCTGCCATTGAGCGATTCTGCTCTATGAGGCACAATATCAGGTTCCGGATCTCAGCTATTTGATCAGGAGCCGATTGGTTCAAGGCTGCAGGTCCTGAGGGGTCGACAATATCGTCGATCCCAGTCGAGACGTTAGCTCCCGAGGTGGTAATGGGAACGTTTGTTGTTCCGTCCAGGTCTGTTGGAGCGATGTCGGCGGACTGGGTTAGAGGAATGGAAGAGTTTATGACTCTGGATGATGTAGTAACTGCCGCACTTGTTGTGTCCGCCATTGTCTTCTTTTGAGTGGTTAGTTTCGTAGGTTACAAAGAGGAAGTTGTTTCGCTCTTCCCTACAGATGGCGCCAAATTGTGAGAGCAGAATCTCACAACCTCAATCCTTGGCCTTTTTCAGGTCGTATGTTCTTGAGAAATAACAAAGAATTGCTTAGATGAGTTTGAGAGAGAAAATGTGTATATTATTATTAGCCAAGAATTCGGTCCTTTTCATTGTAGTCGATATTCTGAACTTATACATGTTTAAAAAGAATGTAACCGCTAATTACTAAATATATGTAATTGAATTTAGATAATAAATTCACGATATAGGAATTTATTGTTGAGCTTTATCCCGGGGCTTTGGGTTTAATGTGTTTGACTAGCTTGCTGCGAGCTTCTTTCCCCAACGATCTCCTCCTTCATGCGTACTCGGCTCCTTCCCAGATCGGGAGCTTACTCTACGAGGCTTTTCAGTAAGATGGGCTTGATTCCAGGCCCCTTTAATCAAGCAGAACTTTAGGTGTGGAATTTTGGCCCAGCACATTTCCCTAAGGACGCTTAGGAGGATGAGTTCTACAGAGCTCACCGTGTCCACGAGCATCTTAGTGAGCTCATATTCACCCACTTCTAGCATGATTAAGAGAGCATCATCATATGGGGAATCTAGCTCAACGGCCTCGCTTTCCCAGAACGAAATTTGTGTGTCAGGTCCCTTGAACGGGGTCTTATCGCGTGTGTCGGTATTTACCCTTCGTTGATGTTTCTTAATTGAGTTTACGGAGTTGCGACATAGCTGGGATCCTCCATGAATAAAGTTAATTCTTTTCTTCGTGCTGGGAGGAGGCATATCTGTTTCCCTGTCTTTGAGGGGATCTCGCCTCGTCGTGTCCTCGGCTGAACGTTCTCGCTTACGATCATCCTCGGATGGGCGATCCCGCCTCTCATCGTCTTGATTTGGGTAATAGTTCTTCCTTGGAGGAGGTTTCTCCAATTCGATGTTTCCCAGCTCTCCTGCTGAAAATTTGGCAGCGAGCTGCTTCTTCACTTCATGGCACTCCTCGGTCGAGTGGCTGATATATCATGGTTTTTACCCTATTTAAGCCATGATATAAGTCCTTTTTATAGAGTATTTCTAGTGTTTTGTAGTCTTTTAGAGTCTTTTACAGGTTATAGCACGTTTGGAGCATAATTGGAGATATTGGAGCTTTCTGGAACATTCTGGAGCGAAGCAGAGATCCGTGTAGCTGAGACGTCGAAATCACATGAGTATCGATCGATACCCGTCGAGGAAACAGAAGGATCGCGACTTATTGAAGAGTTGAAGAATTGCAGAATTGGCCCAGAAGACTTTAATATTTACAAGAAAGCCCAGAACGTGTTTTAGGTTATTTATAGGGATTTTACAGCCACTTTTATGCTATGCTTTATTTTACTTTAGTTTGAGAGAGACAAGTCTGAATCCCCCTTCGTCTGAGATCAGATCTCAAAACCTCTTGTTACTCTTTCTATTTTATTGATGATTTATTCAGTTATGTTGATTGTTTCATTCTCCATGTCTGAGTAGATCCACTTTAGGTTTAGGGTTTTCTGATAAAGAATTTCTTTGAATGCTAGGTTAATTATATGCTTAGGATTCACCATCTGAATTAGTTCTTTACCATAGGTTGTTCTCAAAGTTAATTCTGGATTGATCACCTAGAACTTTGATCTTAGGATAATTGATTAGGCACGAGAGTGCGATTAATTACCTGATAGAATCTATGGTGAGCAAATTGATTATTCGCAAAGAGATTTGGTTTAATTGATTTGTGAACATATCAAACCTGAACTTTAAAGGATGATTTAGACTTTAGGATTCGCAAAGAGATTTGGAATTCCTAAGATTTAGATTTAGATGGTTTTCGCAACGATAGTTGGTTACCTATATTTTAGTGATTTGAGTTCAAGAACCGTGCGTAATCTGAATCTTGTTAGTTAATTTAGCTGCATTCATTGATTTCCTGAGATAAACCCTGGGCCTATATTTTCTTCCATTGATTTACAACACTTTTAATTGCATACTTCTTTTCGTTTAAATCTTTTGATTTAGCGTATTTTAGATCTATATAATCTATTGTGTGATATCTTGAATTCTTGTGTTCGACCCCTGATTTACTGCAGCAACAACTTTAGTATTATTTAGGGTATTGATTTGAGCATATCAAATTTGGCGCCGTTGCCGGTGACTCAATTCCCCATTATATTTTAGCTAAAAAATTCGTCTAAATCGCCCGAGTATCGATCGATACCCTTCAGTATCGATCGATACCCTACGTATATTTTAGTTACTTACATTCTTGGTTTTTGTTTTCAGGTGCATGCCTAATCGAGAAACCAGAAGGAACAAGAACGCTGAGCTAGTTGATCTATCACTCGAGCAACTAGCACTTGTGGAACGCATAAACATGAAAGCAAAGAAATCAGCTAAGATGAACAACAATCAAGTGGGGTTGGTTCGTGATGCAGCTGGTGCTTACAGAGACCAAAATGGTCGGTTGTGCAATGAGCAAGGACAACGTCTGGATGGAGAGGGGATCGTCATGCCACCTGCTCCTGTTGTCGCTGCGAATGTCGCTGGGAACGCGAGGAATGATGTGGTTAATCGTGGAAGGACGATTGGTGAGTATAACCGGCCTGACCAATTTTTCGCCAATCGGTCAGCGATTCGTCCTCCTGCGTTTGAGAGGAATGACTTTGAGCTGAAGCCTGCTTACTTTGCTCTTGTAAGACAGCATCTCTTTCATGGTCTTCCTCATGAACATCCGATGGACCATGTGGAGAAGTTCGAAGACTTGGTCACTAGCATCAAGAGCAATGGAGTGTCCTACGACTATCTCTTCTGCAAGCTCTTCCCCTACTCTCTAGGTGGAGATGCGACCTACTGGCTGAGGTAGCTACCTCCTGGTTCGCTAACTACTTGGGAGGACACTAAGAGAGCCTTCCTGATCAACTTCTACGATGATGCACGATCTGAGGATCTGAGGAATAAAATCTCCCAATTTTCTCAAGGACCTACTGAGGCGTTCAAGGCTGCTTGGACGAGATTCAGATCGTATCAGAGAGATTGTCCACATAACGGATACTCTGATGTGCAGCTGCTGGGTATCTTCTTTAGAGGAGTAGATTGGAGGTATCATATGGCTTTGGACGCTTCGAGCAATGGTAACTTCAACACTAGGTACCCTGAGGATGCTTATGTGTTGATTGAAAACTTTGCATCTAGCAGTAGCACCAAGATTGCAGACTTTGAGCGCAAGAAGCTGGCTGGTAACATGGATGGCTCACAGATCGCTGAATTTAAAGCTCAGCTGGATTCTATGCACAGTCTTCTGCTGGGAAAGACAACAAAGGCCGTCCACTTTGATGCTGAGAATGAAGTGAAAGATGTTAACTACATTGGTGGTTCTGGTTTTCAGGGTCAGCGATTTGGGTACAACACCAATCGAAACTTCACCAACAATGCTCAGCAAGGAGGGTACCAATCCCCACCACCCAAAGCTCCTGAGAGAAAGATTGAGGCTATGCTTGAACAGCTGGTTCAAGGGCAGGAGAAGATTACGGTAACTTTCAATGGGAAATTGGATGATGTATACACCGAATTAAGGGTAAGGATCGAGGCTCTCGATACCAGTCACAGGATGCTGGAAACGCAAGTAGCTCAGACTGCAGCAAATGCCAAGGGAAAGACGGTTCATTCACACAATGCACACGTAAATGCAATCTCCTCAAGTGCAGAAAATTTCGATGAGGATCCTAAAATTGCCATAGCATCGATCGATACCCCCAAGTGTCGATCGATGCCGGTTACAATTCTGAAACAGGACACTTCCAAAACCTGTGTATCGATCGATACCCCATTGGTATCGGTCGATACTGAGGCGATTTTTGAGAAAACACTTGAGACTTTGACTGTGGTGCCTAAAGAAGTTCAAGAACGAGTCTATATACCGAGGATACCTTATCCCAGAGCTCTTGGGAAGGCTAAGAAGGAGGTAGAGGACGTAAGATGCAAAACCATGGATAATCTGATTGTGGAGCCTCTTGATGATGATATATCTGCCAAGGACAATTCAACAGCGATAGCATCGATCGATACACTACCTGGTGTCGATCGATACACCTCGCAGAACGAGCCAGAAACTGTGGAAACACCTGAGTTGATCAAAGAAAGAGTTCGCAAGCCCAAGAAGCTGAATCCTGTTCCTAAACACCTCAGAGATCCCATCTCTCCAAAGCAGCTGCGTGGCTTTGAGAAAATGGTAAGAAGGATTTCCCCTGAATCGTCTTTTGAAGAAGCTCTAGAACACCGTCCTCTGCTAAGTCACTTCAAAGATTGCAGAGAAACTGAGGAAGAGATTAAGGCACTCTTCATTAAGGCTCGAGGTGCACCACCTCCACTGAGACAGTTGACCCAAAGGGAAGATCCAGGGAAATTCGTGGTTCCACGCTCTATCTCTGGAGTTGATTTCAAAGAGTCTCTCGTTGACTCAGGGGCTAGTGTCAATGTCATCTCAAGGGCAATTGCAGAACGGTTGGACGTTGATATTCGATCTTTAAAGGTATCTATCACATTCACGAACGACTCCACCTCACTTCCATACGGTACAATCTATGCTTTGCTGGTCAAAGTAGGAGATTGTCTGGTGCCAACTGATTTTCAGGTTGTGGAGATGAGTGCGATATCTCGTATGCCTATACTCCTGGGACGACCATTTATGGCTACTGCTGGCACAATCATAGACACGCCTAATAAGAGAATCTTTTTCTCTTACATTGACGGAGGGGTCTATTATGATGTCATTCCCCATGGAAGTGCTCCCACACGTGTCTCTATCATCGAGGTTGCTACAGAAAAGTGGCTGGCAGTTGATCTTTTGGAAGAGCCTCCTGACGTGCCTACTGGCACAGACGTCTCGATTGAACCGCCCAGCATCCCCAAGGAAGCTGTCAAGAAGGCTAAGGCAACAAAGAAGAAGGCCAAGCGCATAAGAGTCGAGAATCCCCATGTCACTTTGATCCCTCATAATTGTGATGGAGATTTGATTGTGTACAAGATGAAGTGCAAAGGAGCCTCGAAGCCATTCTCTAAGGCTAGAATTCTTCTTACTTCGGAGCTGAAAGAGAAAGGGCAGGAGTTTGTGGAAGGTATGTTGAGAAAAACTCTGAAGCTAGCAATGTCAAGTTGTGGAGCCTGTTTTGGTGCAAGCTCTCACTCTTATCCAGCCTGAAAGGCGTTACAGTCAAGCTATTGACGTTAAACGAGCGCTTGGTGGGAAGCAACCCACTGGTGAGTCTTTTATTTTTGTATTTTTTTCGTTTTTGTGTCTTGAATCAGATTGGAGCAAACAAGGAGAAACTGAACTGGCAATCACGAAATCGCCAGGGTATCGATCGATACCCTATTGGTATCGGTCGATACCATGTTGGTATCGGTCGATACCCTGCGGGCAATGAAATCTCTTGTGTCGACTTAAGCCTAGTATCGATCGATACCAGGCTGTGTGTCGGTCGATACTCAATATTCCAGCAAGGTAACTTCTTGTTTTTCCCAATTTTATTCTGTCCTTTTGTTTTCTTCCACTGACTCTAGGCTAGATAACACTGGGGACAATGTTGTTCAAGTCTGGGGGAGGTGTCTGCTGACATTGTGTTTGTTTTTTTTTAGAGTCAGTCGTTTTATTGAGTCAAAACTTGTTGGAGATAATGATCATGTGCTTTAACCTATTGATTTGATTTTGTTTTTGAGTGCACAGTGTTACAGGATCAGTTTTAGATCGACTAATGAAAAATCCAAGGACTGACCAGTTGACTAGAAAACATCCATGTCTCCAACAGAGTTCTTCTGAAGCTTGAGCCAATTTTTGCACTTCATCGATGTGGTTAGTGTTCATAGAGCTTGATTCATCATTCATATCTGACAAAGGAACCCATGAGTTTAAAAATACTGGTATTTCTCTCCCTGTTACAAGTTTATAAGGGCATAAAAGATGAAATGATTTTCTTCTGAGTAGAGGGCTAGGAAAGTTTCCAAGGATCCCATTATTCTACTTCAGAGGAGATGATCACACAAATGTGAAAGCGAGGTTAGGAAAATTTCCTATGATACCATTATTCGCCTGCACCTTTGATTACTTTTGAGGGAAGAACCGGGGATTCGGTGGCTAACACCATCAATTCTCGCGTCTCGAGCCTTAATATGTAAATGCAAGAAACATAATGAGAAATAAGTCTGGGAGAGAAATTGATACAAAAAGTGTGAAAAGGGTGGTTCCTTGTTATGATATTGTATGGTAAAGAATCTAGAAGGTTCTTGAACATTGGCTGCAGCGATGGAACTGGCGAGGATGGCTCGATTGAACAATGCTGTGAGATAATGTGTGTAGTATGGGAAGCTGCGAATGTCTACGGAGAATTACATGGTGGTTAGATCAAAAAGCTGGTTAGGTGACATTTGGGTGCTTGGGAAAAGGGTCATTGCAATGTTTCAAGAACAGGTGAGTCTCTACGTTTTCAAACCTCTTTCTCTAGTTTAGTCTTCTATTTGCTTGAGGGCAAGCAAAAACTAAGTCTGGGGGAGTTGATATATCATGGTTTTTACCCTATTTAAGCCATGATATAAGTCCTTTTTATAGAGTCTTTCTAGTGTTTTGTAGCCTTTTAGAATCTTTTACAGGTTATAGCACGTTTGGAGCATAATTGGAGATATTGGAGCTTTCTGGAACATTCTGGAGCGAAGCAGAGATCCGTGTAGCTGAGACGTCGAAATCACATGAGTATCGATCGATACCCCCTGGTATCGATCGATACCCGTCGAGGAAACAGAAGGATCGCGACTTATTGAAAAGTTGAAGAATTGCAGAATTGGACCAGAAGACTTTAATATTTACAAGAAAGCCCAGAACGTGTTTTAGGTTATTTATAGGGATTTTACAGCCACTTTTAGGCTATGCTTTATTTTACTTTGGTTTGAGAGAGACAAGTCTGAATCTCCCTTCGTCCGAGAGCAGATCTCAAAACCTCTTGTTACTCTTTCTATTTTATTGATGATTTATTCAGTTATGTTGATTGTTTCATTCTCCATGTCTGAGTAGATCCACTTTAGGTTTAGGGTTTTCTCATAAAGGATTTCTTGGAATGCTAGGTTAATTATCTGCTTAGGATTCACCATCTGAATTAGTTCTTCACCATAAGTTGTTCTCAAAGCTAATTCTAGATTGATCACCTAGAACTTAGATCTTAGGATAATTGATTAGGTACGAGAGTGCGATTAATTACCTGATAGAATCTATGGTGAGCAAATTGATTATTCGTAAAGAGATTTGGTTTAATTGATTTGTGAACATATCAAACCTGAACTTTAAAGCTGATTTAGACTTTAGGATTCGCAAAGAGATTTGGAATTCCTAGGATTTAGATTTAGATAGTTTTCGCAACGAGAGTTGGTTAGTTATATTTTAGTGATTTGAGTTCAAGAATCGTGCGTAATCTGAATCATGTTAGTTAATTTAGCTGCATTCATTGATTTCCTGAGATAAACCCTGGGCCTATATTTTCCTCCATTGATTTACAACACTTTTAATTGCGTACTTGTTTTCGTTTACATCTTTTGATTTAGCGTATTTTGGATCTATATAATCTATTGTGCGATATCTTGAGTTCTTGTGTTCGACCCCTGATTTACTGCAGCAACTGCTTTAGTACTATTTAGGGTATTAATTTGAGCATATCAGTGGCCCTTGATTTTATGGAAATCACACCACTTGCTGGGATCGTAAGGCTTGAATCTATTACGAGGTGGGCTACCTACTGAGTATGAGTGTATCCCCTGACTTTGTCCCTGATCTTGGGACTCTTTTTCCAGGACTTTTTCGGTCATTGGGAGTTGGTTATCTGATCTTGCTTAGTCGAGGTTGCGGGTGCATGCTGCTTTGGTTGAGCTGCACTCGCTTTTTCGAGAAAAATCAGAAGCGCGGTGTAATACATCATCTAGTGGTACGGGCTCCCGAACTGTGAGCTCCTCAAAGAATTTTGAGGTTTTTAGCAGTCCGTTTTGGAGGGCTTTCAAGGCCGTTGGGTTATGTAGATCGGCGATTTTTGCTTTGATGGCTTTAAAGCTGTCAATATACTTTCGCAATGATTCACCTGGTTTTTGAGTGAGTACCCACAGATCGGCCTCCGAAGTATCGATCTGGATAAATACTGAATATTGCTTCAAGAATGCTGCTTGAAGTTGGGTGAAGTTGTCAATTGAGTTCTGTTTCAAGGAGGTGAACCATTCTAAGGCCATATCCGTTAGATTTTCGGCGAAGAAATGGCAGCGTGCTGACTCGAGGTCGCCCCCCAAGTAGTAGCACCCTTGAGAAGGCAAATTTGAAACTTCGCATAAATGCCTTAAGGTCGGTTTCTCCGTTATACCGGGGAAATCATATATTCCCGACATCGCCGAGCTGAGGGCTTGCGATTCGCGATGTGAATGGGGTCTGATTGACTTCATCAATCACTATGTCTATCTTAGGCGCTGAGCTTAGAGCAGCGTGGACATGCGATCTCATCCGCTGTAGTTCAGCGTTCGTTTCTTCGCAATATTTCTTGATTGATTCAAACCCATGTGAGTTATCGGATCCCAGGTTATTTTCATTATTGCTCGATAAGCGGAGCAGGGATTCTCCGGCAGGCTGGGAATGATTGCTGCCACCATTCTCAGGTCATGCTCCGACCTCGGGATTATCCCGAGGTTCGACCTCATTTACGTTCCTAGAGCGATCCTGACCGATTAGTAGATTTGAGATCAGGTCTACTCCCGGTAGGGTCGCAATTGGCGTAATTCCTTCTTTCGCGATCTGGATCGTGGAAGGCGTGAATATGGGGTCCGATATCATCGAGTTGAACCGTGAGGCGGTGGCTTAGCTAACCATCCTGCTGGTCGAAGCATTAATATCGAAAAAGTTTAGCCTTGTCACCGGTGGAGGTGGGAATGGCAATCCTCCCTGCCCAAGCGCAAAAAGGGATTGTGTCCCAGTTGGGAGGGCGAACCGCCCGATGGCTCCTGCCCGAGCCGTTCTTTCGAGGTCATCCTGGCGTGCTGCCATTGAGCAATTCTGCTATATGAGGAACGATATCAGGTTTCGGATCTCAGCTATTTGATCCGGAGCTGGCTGGTTTAAGGCTGCAGGTCTCGAGGGATCAGCAATAATGTCGATCCCAGTCGAGACACTCGCTCCCGAGGTGGTAATGGGAACGTTTGTTGTTCCGTCCAGGTCTGTCAGAGCGATGTCGTCAGACTGGGTTAGAGGAATGGAGGTGTTTATGACTTCGGATGATGTAGTGACTACCGCAGTTGTTGTGTCCGCCACTATCTTCTTTTGAGTGGTTAGTTTAGTAGGTTACAAAGAGGAAGTTGTTTTGCTTTTCCCCACAGACGGTGCCTAATTGTGAGAGCAGAATCTCACGACCTCAATCCTTGCCTCTTTCAGGTCATAGAACTTTGGAGAATTAGAAATGAGAGAAAAGTTGTATTATTGTTTTTTTCCAAGAATTCGATTATCTTACATTATAGTCGATATTCTAAACTTCTACACGCTCTCAAAGAATGTAACCGCTTAGTCCTAAATATACGCATTTAATTCAAACTTTAATTTTACAATATAGGAATTTATTATCGAGCTTGATCCTGGGGTTTTACTTTCTAGCTACGAGCTCCTTCTCCCAATGACCTCCCCCTTTTCTGCGTATTAGGCTCCTTCCCAGCTCTCGGGCTTGCTCTACGAGGCCTTTCAATGAGCTGGGTTTGATTCTAGGCCTACTTGATCAGGCTGGACTTTGAGTGTGGAATTTGGGCCCAACAATTATGCATGTGCGGGGTGCTGTCCTTAATTTGCACTCGTTGATATAGGAAGTTCGGGACATCACTTGGTCACCTCTCATAGTGAAGACTCCGGATGGTGTTGGAAATTTTAAGCATTGGTGATAAGTCGAGACGACGGCCTTCATCATGTATATCCACGGCGTTCCAAGTATGACGTTGTATATGGCTGGTTTATCCAGGACTAGGAACTTGACCATCTGCATGACCCCACCAATGTAAACAGGAATTTTTACCGTTCCTGCGGTCATGGTCTGCTCGCTCGAAAATCCTGTTAGTGGTTCGATATTCGGTTTGATCTGAGCGTCCGGTAAATCCATGTTTCTAAGCGTTTTTCCGAATATTACGTTAACCAAACTTCTGGTATCAACGAGGATTCATCCGACGGCAACATCTCCGATAAGTATTTCGACGACTAGTGGGTCCTTATGCGGCATGTGCAGCCCTTCAGTGTCGGCTTCAGAGAAGGTGATTGGCACTCCGCTCGTTGTAGCTCGGTTTTCGCGTTGTGCGGCTAGCGCCTCTCTACTATACTCTTTAATTGTCTGGACAGAATTGTTGCAAGATTCCAATGCTCCCATGATCATGTTGACGCGTTTCCGGACTTGGGGGTGTGTTGGTTTTCCATTTGTTCCTCCCGATCCTGTTTCTGTTGACCTATGTCGGCAGCGTCTTTTGCTTATTTGGGATCTTTGTTCGGTTTGCCGTTGTCACGACGTCGTCTTCTGTTGTCATTGCGGCAGGGTCTGTTCATCGGTCGGAACCCCCTTCTACCGGGACCTCCCATTTCTTGTATTTCATCAGCAAGAACTCTTGGATATGACGGCAGTCTTTGGTGGTATGGCCCTCACGATTATTAAAGTGACAGAATGGACCGGACTCGTTGTCGGACTCTTTTGAGTCGTCTGATCTGACCCATGTGTTCCAGTGTTGTTGTGTTTGGACGGCATTGACCGGTTGTTTCGGAGTGGCGTACTGCTTTTCCTTGACGAGTAGTTGCTTTGGAGGAGTGTACTGCTTATCCTTTGCGGCTTCCTCCTCTTGCTCGAAGTTGTAGATGTGCGACTTATGCAGGATATCTTCCAAGGATTTCGGCCAGTTCCGTTTGATTTCTTTGTGAAAGTCGGACCGATACCAGGTTGCTTTTTAAAGGGCTTCTATCGCGTCTTCGTCGTCGATCGTGCAATGAGATACCACCTATTTGAAGCGGTTCATGAAATTGCGTAGAGGTTCGTCGCTTTTCTGCTCGAGTGCCCAAAGGTTGGCATTTCTCGTTTTTTGTTTCATGATCATGGTAAAGCGTTTGAGGAATTTTGTTGTAAGCTCGTTGTAGTTGTTGATCGAGTTCGCATCGAGTTGTGAGAACCAGTCTAGTGCAGTTCCGCAAAGATTTTCCACGAACAGCTGGCACATGGCCGCGTCTTTTTCTTCCTTGTTAAAGAAGCGAAAACGGTTCATCGTGATTACAAATGAGGTCAGAAAGTGACGTGGGTCGGTGTGTCTGTCATATGCGGTAATCTTGACTCTCTCCAGGCGTTGGACTGGAGTATTGATGACCCGATATGTGAATGGTGTCTTCTGTGTTTCCTGGATAACTCGATCGATCTCTGGTGCTGAGCTCGTAGCCTGATGGACTTTGGATCGGATGTCTTGAAGCTGAACTCGGACGTCCTCGAACTCTAGGCCTATGGATGCTTGATCGGTGATGCGGGTTCCCAGACTGGCTGTGGACCTTCTCGTTGGTAGGTCTGCCGTGTTTGGATTTCGGGCACCGTTCAGCTCGGGTAAGAGGTTCCGACGAAGATCATTTTTAGGGGTGATCGGGTTCTGGCTGAATATTCCGATCTGGTTTCTGAGTTCGGCTTGTGAAGCCAGCAGAGATTCGAACCGCTCTTCGTTCTTCTTAGAGATTTCCGCGAACTGAACCGCCATTGCCTCCATGAGTGTGGTTGGATTGATCAATGTCGGAGCTGTTGGCGTGACCTCCGGAGGGTTCGGAGGATTGTCCTCTTCGGTAGGTAAGTTCGGGGGGTTTCCTCCGGCAAGTAATAGGTCGGTATCTTTCGGGATGGTCCCATCGTTTGTCTGATCGACACCGTCGATGATGACTGCTTCAGTGTCTAATGGGTTCGTCATTGCCGAACTCAATCAATTGAGATCTGAAAGTTCTGTTTTATACGTGTTCTCTCAGGCCAGAATGCGTAGTAAATAAAGTTCTCCCCACAGTCGGCGCCAATTGTTGATTCGTAAATCACACAAGGAGTTTAAACAGAGAACTTTGATCGAAAACTCGTTTTATTGATTGAATTCGGCGTTACAACATAGTTTTTATGAAAAAGAACTAAGGAGACTAAAGAACTTTAGATCGGTGCTTGATGAAGCTCTCTCTCTATTCTTCTGTCTCTCAGATATTTGTGGATGATTTCGCTGAGCTTGCCTCCTCCTTATTTATAAGATTTCGAGTCGGTTGTTTAAGAGAATATTTCCTTTTTCAAATTCGATCAGGAAAGGAAATATTCTGAATCCCCTCTGAGATAAGGAAATCTTCTGTATATCTTGGAGGTCAGTCTTCTGTATTTCTCGGAGGTCATTTTCCGTCTTGTTATATCGGATCGGGCCTTTGTTGGGCCACTAATTTTGGTAACCAAAATGAACGGGCTCATTTTGGGATTCAAAGTTCGGCCTGACAAATCTAGGTCCACCTTCCTCTTATCCAAACTTTCGTAAATCGGTACTAAACGAACTGATCTCGGTTAGAACCGAGTTAAACCGGGGAGTGCTAAATCCCCCTCTAACAATGGGTAATTCCAACCATGTGACATCACTATGAGGATATTGAGTTGGAACTGTCAGTAATAGGAGATGGTATTTAGAGAATGTATTTGGTCACCTTGGTTACTATGACCTTCACACAGTAGAGCCAACATGGCTGAGTGGTGGGCTCGATTTTATGTGGAAGGAGTCAGTTACAGTTACAATTTTGCATTCCGAGAAGCGGATGATAGACATATCAGTTAAGTGGGAAGGGAAGGAGTTATTTCTTACTTGTGTGTATGGAGACCCTGCCAAGAAGCTCAGAGGAAGAGTGTGGGAAAAAATAACTAGAATAGGCCTCACAAGACATGGCCCATGGATGCTAACTAGGGATTTTAACTTGGTGGTGGATCCATCTGAAAAGTTGGGGGGAACGAAAAGAACTGAAATAAGCTATAAATAATTCAAACAGATGTTAAATGCTTGCAGACTATGGGAAATCAGACACACAGGGAACCAGTTATCTTGGTTTGGCATGAGAAATGAAGAACTTATTCAATGCAGGTTGGATCGGACAGTAGCTAATCAAGAGTAGGCAGAGAACTTCTCTCAGGCCATGCCATTTATCTTCGAAGAGTAAGTTTCGATCACATCCCTTTGATCACGTGCTTGCTGGAAGATCACCAGAAAAAGAGAGTTGGGTTTAAGTATGACCACCGTTGGATAAAGAAGGACAATTTCAAAGAAGCAGTGACCACGAGTTGGTGCAGCCAAGAACCATGATTTCAGAAACCTGCGATGGAAAAAATCTCAAGAAGTAGAAAGGCCATCTCGGCTTGGAAGCACAACTCAAAGCCGAATTCTTCTCTGAGGATTCAAGAGTTAGAACACCAAATTGACATGCATACCAAACAAAATCCTCCCAACCAGAATGAGCTGATGAGATTACGAAAATAGCTGCAAGAGGAATATCATAATGAAGAATCTTTTTGGAGACTAAAAAGCATAGTGCAGTGGTTAAAGAAAGGAGATAGAAACACCAGATTTTACCACGCAGTCACCAAAGAGAAAGAGTGGTTTGCTGAGGCTGACTTAGGAGGAGTGGCAGAGGCGTACTTCAAGAAACTTTTCACTTCTGAGAACATTGGGTACCAGCTGAGAGAGATGGAGCTTTCGCAGAACATCAACCGGTTATTACGCATGAACAAAATGAGAGCTTATTGAAACCAGTCACAAGAGAGTAAGTGAGAAAAGCAGTCTTTGCCATGAATCCTAGTAAATGTCCTGGCCCTGATGGCATGAATGGATACTTCTTCCAACAGTTCTGGGATCATATTGGAGGAATCCAAGAATTTTTAGGACGGGGAATATGGAAGAGGGCATGAATATGACAAACATTTGCCTCATTCCTAAGGTCAAAGCCATCAGATTGACAGAATATTGCCCAATCAGCTTGTGTAATGTGGTGTATAAGATAATAACAAAGGTAATGACCCAAAAACTCAAGAAACTCCTCCCTTACGCCATTTCCGATACACAAGCTGCTTTTGTGGAAGTTTGCCTCATCTTAGACAACATTTTGGTTGCACATGAGCTCCTATACGCTTTGAAGTCAAACAATAAAAGGTTCAGAGGAGTTTATTGTAATCAAAACGGATATTTCAAAAGCCTATGATAGACTTGAGTGGGAATTTCTGGAAAAGGCAATGAGAATATTGGGATTTGCAGAGCACTGGGTGTCTTTAATTATGAGTTGTGTTACAACAGTGTCCTACCAGGTTCTCATAAACGGAAATCCTTATGGGGAAATCATCCCTACAAGAGAGCTTAGACAAGGTGACCCTTTCTTGCCCTATCTTTTTGTTATATGCACTGAGATGCTGGTGAGAATGATGAGATGTGCAGAGATAGATAAGAAAATTTCAGGTCACAAAGTGGCATTTAAGGCACATGCGGTTACACACCCTCTCTTGCTGTTTTGCATAAAATCTAGCATCCACCGGTGAAATTAAGGTAACCCAAAACACTTTCAACCTCACCTCTAAATGCCTTTAATACCTAGCCTCGATTGTCTTGGTTTAATCTTTTTGATGAGAAATTCATGTTTTCACTTAATGAATTTAGAGAGCTAGTTGACCTGATTTTTGGATTTTGAAAGTTTATATTTCGTATGACGGATACCGTGGACTAGTAGTGTTACGAAAACTTCCGGTGAGAATTTTCTAGGCTATGTTGCGTTTGATGTAGTTCGATGGTTATGGTTTAGAAGGACGGTCTCCGATATTTCTAGTTCCCTATGATTTTTGTTAGATCATTTCCAAGCTTAAGTTTTGTCTTGTTTGAGGACAAACAAGGTTTAAGTATGGGGGTGTGATAACACCGTATTTTTACCCGTTTTACCGTTTATTTTAGAACACTTTAATAAGTGTTTCATTTGCTTTTACATGTTTTTATTGTAGTTTTCGCATATTTGTAGTTTCAAGACTCCTTTCAGGTTCCTTAGGCAAAACGATCGATGCAAATTGAAGAAAACCAGATTTTAGACAATTTCGTACCGTCAGAAGTTAGACATCCAATGGAAAACAAGAAACCATGTAGCTGTAACTGTAACCCTGCAATTGCATCAAAAGACCAGTAGCTGCACCAGCAACTGCATCAGAAACCCTGTAGCTTCAACAGAAAACCTGCAACTCCTCGGTCCTTCTAGATGTTTGAAAAAATGCTTCAAATGAGGTGCTTCATTCTTCACCAGAATGAGTCTTACAACTCCTTCAACTCAGATTCGTGTTGTTCACCAAGAGACATAGCTTGGCTTTCAGCATAAGACACTCAAGTCTCTACAAACATTTTTTTGTCTCTCCACAACCAGCTATACAAAGAGAAGAACGTGGGAACTCAAGGAAAATGAGCTTTACTGCTCTAACCTTCCAAATATCCAACTTTTTTTTACTTCTCTTCACTTTCCTTCTTTTTCTAGATCCTTTCTCTCACAGATCTGGATCTTCTTTCTCTCTTTCTGCTTTTGCTTCTTCTGGATCTGAGACTTTCCTTACTGAAATCTCAATCATCCTCAGAGCTTCACTCATGCCTATAAACTCCAGCTAAGCCACGAGTTTCTCCTTCCATAAAACACAACCTCCATGACAAACAAACTCTTTCACTTCAGTTCTTGTCAAAACATGATTATTGGCTTGAGAGAACCACGAAACACAGAACTTAGGCTCTGATACCAATCTATTGAGGATCCAGAGGCTCAAAGGCGTCACCTTTACAGAGCTTAGACCCCAACAAACCAAGATCTGAAGCAGTTGTTGACATACTACAGAGACTAGCAAAGAAAGTTGCACAAAACAAAGTTTAGAAATATTGAGAGAAAGAGAGAAGGAAAAGGTAGCACACACAAGATTAACGAGTTCACGCCCATAACTCGGGTCGCTACATCTCGCCGGGATTTCTTCCCGGAATCCACTAGATCACATAGTTTACAAAGAGATCCACAAATCCCCAAAAGCCCTCTTACAAAAGCTTCTCTCGGTTCTCACTCTTTACCTCTCTACATTGTGTTGTGTGCTCTCATCTTAGCTCAACTCTCTCATGTCTACCTCTAACTTTATATATATGAGGAGATACCCTTAAAACCTAGTACAATCACCGAACGCCAATGAACCTCCTTTAAACACGTTTGAGTCTTGGTCAAACAAGCCTTAGACACAAGAGACAAACTGTCACTCTCATGTCTCAATAATTGTGCCACATCCAGCTGTTGCTTCTTTGTGGTCCCCCATGGCTTAACTTTCAATCTTCATTAATCTTGGGTTAGTTCTTCAAGCTTGCTCATCAAGTTCACAATCTTCACATTAGGAATCTAGGATCGTAGATTTGGTGTTTTTTTGTTTGGAAGTTTGCAAAATGACGTCGTTCGAAATGACGAAAAAAGTAAAAAAATGGTTACTGTTTTTTAAACAAAAGTTAAAGTTGGTTAAACTTATACCTAAATTTGCATGGTCAACATTAGTTAAGGTCTTGTTTTGTCACATTAGTTATGGTTTGCTGATGTCTGTTTACCATAGACAATGATATGTGATAAAATAAATGTAGTTTTTACCGTTAATATGAAACATAGTCATAAATGGCTAACAAATAAATAATGAAAACCTTTGACTAAAATCATCACCCAACCTAAAAAACTATAAACCCGAATATCTATTATGGAAAACTCATTATATATTATTCATTACATAATATGGAAGCTTTATTAAACTCATTAAATATGTATACATGTATATATCTATATAAATGCACACGCATAAAACAAACACAATACATTCTCAACAAGCATTAGAATATTTCAAAGAAGAAAGGTAAATTAGATTATAAATATGTTGGATTTCGTAGGAAAACTTGGATTTTTTCTATTGAAGATGAGTAGAGATATTCCTCTCATACCAAATTTTTATTTTTGTTTTAACAATGATTTTTAATTTCATTTTTAATAAGTTTTGTTTTGTCATCAGATCTAAGGATTCCAAGAAAAAGTCATTCTATCCTCAAAAAAAAAAAATAATGGCAGCCAAAATGTCTCCATCTGTTTTATTACCTTTGTTGATGGTGTTTGCTTTCATCACCATGCCCATGATATCAGGTAACACGTTTGTTTGTTCAATGCTAAATTTTCTTAAACATGATTCATAAAATATCTTTAAAAAAAATTAGAGGTTCTTTGTCCAGGTGAGTCAAAATCATTCGACAAAAAGTGTTGATATTTGCATTTTACATATTAATTTTTTCCTATAAATAAATTGGCATTATTTATACTTAAATTTGCTGATGAATTTGTTTTTGAACAAAATAGGACAAGCACCAGGATGTACTAAGGGATGTACAAGCACACCAGAATGCATTAAAATATGTAAATCCAAAGGGCATCCCGGAGGGAGTTGTGTACCATACGTAAGTCACTATATTCTTGACTCTTATTGTTGCTGCGATGACGTTTATTCTCCTATCTCCAGACTCCAGTCCCATAAGTACTAATTAATCTCTTATATTTTATATGTACTCTCAATTATAAAAATGAATAAACATATATTTAAATATGAAGATTGATATTATCTCATCTAAGCCCTACTCTGGTCTAATTGTTAAAAATAAAATAATGTACGCAATAAAAACAACGAGCATCAAAAGTAAACTTTAACAAATAGACATCCCAAAATGTACGATTTTTTAGGAACACCGTCACACCACTTAACTCTTTTTTAGGCACTATCCGAACGTCCAATTAACGTCTAGGGATATTTTAAACAAGGGGTTTTGGATAAACCAAGTGCATTGTCTACTATAACTTGAATAATAACATACATCAGCACTATAAATAAATAATTATTATTAAATTTTGAATAATTTTTGTAATAATGAGAGTGTTGAATAAGTTGTGTAATAATGAGAATGTTGAATAAGTTGTAAAATATTTTATGGAAGTATATCTGGCTTGATGATGGAAAATGTGGCTCCGTATCAAAGTAGGCTATCACCGGTATGGGCTTATCATATTTGATAGGAAAGATGTATATCTTGGTATTTGGAGATGTTTGGGATAGATATGACAATTCTACTTCTTTTGACTCTTCTACTCTGCATGCGTCAAGTGTATAAAGGTCAAAGAGCATGAACTGGTCGTCGTTATCTTCTTCTTCGGTGTCAGATTCTTTTGAAGACCCTTCTTCTTGTATAATTAATTAACTTATTCTGTCTACGTGGATGGTCTAGAAAGAACCAAAACTCTCATTTTTATACAAGAGATAAGTTGCATACAAAAACAGATAACTACTTAGATATTTTTCTAGCTAGAAGGAAATTTCCAATTTACTTCGTTGGCAAGATTCTCTTTTCGGAAAAATCCTAATCACTGCAGAACATAAAGGGTAGTCAAATCCTTAATTCATTATTCTATGAGAGTTCTCCCCATATTTTTCCAACTTTTGTTAAAACATTCTTTCGGGTTTTGTCCCTTTTTTATTGGATTTCTGTTCTTCAAGCCAATGGCGATGGATTGCTATTGATATTCCTCCTTAATTCATATTTGTTCGTCTCAGGTACATCTGTTTCCATTTTTCGGCCGGAGAAGTCTTTCTGGTTAAATGAATTTTAATTTTAATTTTAATTGTTGCTTGTTTTGTACTTAAACTACAGGATTCACTTCGAGAAACTTTACTATAGAGAACAAATGCAATTACAGAACGGCTCTGAGCAGTTAGAAGAAGCCTTTGACTGGTACAGCTAACTTAGTTGACTGATTATTTATTAGCTTGGAGCTTGTTAGGTCGATGTCAAGGTGGCTTTTCGAAATATCCGCAAACCACGGGTGGACTAAAATTCGTTATTGGGCCTACTTCGTTTTTTGGCTTAACTTTAGATATATTTTAGATTGAATTGATGGACTTGTTAATAGACTTAATGGGCCGGATTTCATGTGTGAAATCCAGCTCCAAGATGATTTACTACAAGCCTTTTTAATGTTTTTCTGAAGATGTAAAAAACGATATTTTTGAAAATGAACTTCTCATAAAAATGGCATTTTTGAAACTTCTCATTTAATAAAAATATATTTAAAATTCAGCTTTCAATTGTAATAAATTCTGTTGACCAATATAAATTTTGTTTTAAAGTTGTAAAATACGTTTGACACTAAAATTATAAACAAAAGAATTGCCGCATAATATTAATTTGGTAATTTTGATGCCAAAATTTGATTGAAGTTTAGTCCAAAATAAATCATTCTTCCATTTGATACCAAAATATATTCAATGACTTTTGCGCCAAAAAATTATTGATTGTATAATTTTTAGACCAAAATGATATTACCAATATATAAAAATACATATGATTTGTTGATGTGTGTTTTACCATATACAACGATAAGTGATAAAGGTATTTTTTTATCGTTAATATGAAACACAATCATAAATGGCAAACAAATAAATAATGAAACCCTTTGACTAAAATCATCATCCAACCAAATAAAACTATAAAACCGAATATCTATTTTGGAAAACTCATTACATATTATTCATTACATAATATGGAAGCTTTATTAAACTCATTAAATATGTATATATGTATATCTTTATAAATGCACACGCATAAATCAAACACAATCCATTTTCAAAAAGTATTAGAATATTTCAAAGAATAAAGGTAAATTAGATTATAAATATGTTAAAATTTCGTAGGAAATCTTGGATTTTTTCTATTGAAGATGAGTGGAGATGTTCCTCTCATACCAAATTTTTATTTTGTTTTAACAATGATTTTTAAATTCATTTTTTATAGGTTTTGTTTTGTCGTCAGATCTAAGGATTCCAAGAAAAAGTTGTTGTATCCTCTAGAAAAATAAATAATGGCAGCCAAAATGTCTCCATCTGTTTTATTACCTTGGTTGATGGTGTTTGCTCTCATCACCATGCCCATGATATCATGTAACACATTTGTTTGTTCAATGCTAAATTTTCTTAAAGATTATTCTAAAGTTATCTTAAAAAATTCGAGGTTCTTTGTCCAGTTGAGTCAAAATCACTCAACAAAAAACGTGTTGATATTTGCATTTTACACATTATAAATATTTGTTTTTCTATAAATAAATTGGCATTATTTATACATAAATTTTGCTGATGAATATGTTTTTGAACAAAATAGGACAAGCACCAGGATGTACTAAGGGATGTACAAGCACACCAGAATGCAATAAAATATGTATATCCAAGGAGGGAGTTGTCTACAAAACGTACATTACTTTTATGTTGAGGATTGTTGATGCTTTGATTCTCCTATCTCCAGTCCCATAATTACTAATTAATCTCAATTATAAAAATGAATAAATATATATTTAAATATGAAGATTGATATTATCTCATCTAAGCCCTACTCTGATCTAATCGTTTATAAAAATTTAATGTACGTAATAAAAACCATAAGATAGTATCCAAGAAGCACACCGTCACAGCACTTAACTTTTTTTCTAGGCACGATCCCAACGTCCAATTAACGTCTAGTGATATTTTAAACAAGGGGTTTGGATAAACCAAGTGCATTATCTACTATAACTTGAATAATTAACTTCTTCTGTCTACGTGGATGTTCTAGAAAGAACCAAAACTCTCATTTTTATACAAGAGATAAGTTGCATACAAAAACAGATAACTACTTAGATGTTATGGAACAATTGTGAACGAAACCTTAAGATGTAAAGGAGTTTTGGTTATTTCATCACAAAATTTAATACCATGGAGATTTGAGACAAACAAGATTTATTTCATCATAAAATCAATTCAATTTTTTTGATACCGATGGAGGTATAGTCACATAATTTTAAAAAAAAAAATCTATGATTTTTTTCATTGGCATCCAAAATTCAATCAATTAAGAAACCAAGAACTTTTATTGGACCAGATCGAACGATTGAGATTATGGAGATCACAAGAAAAGATCTAGAAGATTCATATATACATCAATATCTTAGTCGATCTCATCGATTTTTTTATATATCAACCCTCCTCTCTGCATCTTCTCATAGTGTGTTCCTTTGAAGAAAAAGTGATGTGGTGGGCTTTCTGTTGATTGGTTGTGAATCATGCCATTCTCTTGCATCAATTGTTGCTTTAAAGACAGTCTTCTCTACCGTAAACATTTTGTTTAAGAAGATATGGTGGTTTCTTGCACACTCTAGAGGGACCAACAGATCCATAAAGCCAAAGAGCCATTGGAGATGCCAGTTGGTGGGAAACGCTTTTCCAGCCTTATGCAAACTTGGATTCTTACAAGATCAACCTATCCCAAGATCGATTGGCATAAGGGCATTTGGTTCAAACAATCTACACCAAAATACTCCATGTGTGTCTGGCTTGCAATCCATAATCGATTAGCCACGGGTGATCGTATGATAAGCTGGAACGTGGGAGTCAACCCTACCTGTGTTCTCTGCAACACCCAATCGGAAACTCGAGATCATTTGTTCTTTACTTGCAGCTTCTCGGGCGAAGTATGGTCCAAGCTAATGAAGGGCTTGCTAAAGCAGAGATTCACGAAGGACTAGAACTCACTCATTCACCTCCTTATCGCTTCAGGTAAGGATCGACTTCAACTATTTCTAACGAGATACACATTCCAGGCAGCGATTCACTGTATTTGGAGAGAAAGGAACTCTCTTCGTCATGGCGAGGACCCCCTATCCGTTTCATGAATTACGAGCCTTATTGATAAACAAATTCGCTGTCGGATTCAGTCTATTAGAGATTTGGGAGACATAAGATTTGAGGGGTCACTCCAAATCTGGTTCGGGTCCAGAACGTAAGATGCAAATCAAGTAGCTGTTGTAATCTCTATTCAAAAACTTCGAAACACTGCCACACATTGGATGTAACAAAGTTTTTTTTGAGTTTGAATATAATTTTACATTCTTTTCAACAAAAAAAAAAGAATACATGGACAGGTCTGGATGCTGCAAAAGGGGCATATTAGCACAACTGTTTTGCAAAAGCACACCGAAATGCAATAAATAAATATTTATCCAAGACACACAACAGAGGGTGTTGTCTACGGTACGTACGTGTCTTTCATGTTGACGATTATTGTTGCTGCCATTACGCTGATCACTACCAAAAACATGGCGTTTGCGATCCTACTTTGCGAGGCAAATCCCGCACAATTGCGAGAAACATTGTCGTTGCATAACTACCTCTCTTTTTTCTACGAATGTGCGATAAAAGAGTGTGGGATAGCCAATATCGTCGCAAATTCGTTGCTAAATCGTCGCGATTTAGCGAAGTAGCAAATCTTCGCTAATGTGCTTGGAATTAACGAGGATACCGGTGATTTGTTGAACCACGTTTAAATAATTGGAAGTAATTTTGCATAGCTTTTTTTGCAATTTAGTCGCAAAATTCAAATATGATCATGTTTTCTTAGGGTTTAAGATGTATTTACGACATTTCCTCTCTAATGTCTCGCAAAATAATCGCTAAATTTTACAATGTTTCAATTGATATGATTATTTATCTAGTCGTGAATGCACATCCTACAAGGTGGTTTTGAACATCATGATGACAACAATTCTAAGTTTCTAATTTCAATCATAAAAAAAAACACTTACATGAGCTTTGTCATATATATATATATATTACTTATAATAACATATAACTTAAGTTTAATAAACTTACAAACCTTAAACCATAAAAAGGAAAAAACAAATTTTCTAACTAAATATATTGAGAAACATCATCTATAGATTGTATGCACATTATGATATCAAATACAAATGGAAAAGGTTATTTGAACTTTCATATTTCAAATTGAGACAACTTTGCGATGATTTTGCGATGAATCGTCGTAAATTAGTCACAAAATCGAAATCCACAATCTAGATTACTTTGCCAAGATTCCTCGCAAATTCATTGCAAAAGGCAAGAAGAAGGTTGAAAGCAAAAGTTCAACTAAAATATCAATTTGGTTAAAGACAAACAAACTCTTTTGTAACTCTTCAAAACTTACCTAGATAATATCAAATCAGCAAGCCACTAAAAGTATACTCGAGCGCATCTGAATCCTCGCTTAGACAGCTCCTTTGTCTCTTTGGAACCATTAGTGTCGCATGCAGTAATCAGCGCTGAGGTAAGTTGGGTCCACTTGTGGAGAAGCAGATGGTGAGGAGAATTGTTGTCGTTATATTTGTTGTTGTTGATGTAACCGTTGGATTTAGATGCTCGGAAAACACCGACGGATAACGTTGTGACACGTACGCACTACACCGACAAATGACATTGAGACATGTACGCACTACACGACCATTGTGTCTTAATGACGTTTGGCTCAATCAAATTATGTGTACCCGGATTGCATATATAATAGCTGATTGAGAAGAAGGCCGAAAGCAAAAGTTCAACTAAAATATCAATTTGGTTAAAGACAAACAAACTCTTTTGTAACTCTTGATAACTTAGTAGATGATATCAAATCAGAAAGCCACTAAAAGTATACTTGAGCGCATTTGAAGCTAGCGAATTAGGGATTTGGGATCGCAGATTTGGGGATTTTGTTTCAGAATATCGGATTTTTCGGGAGTTTGCAAAACAACGCCGTTCGATATGAAGACAAAAATAAACAGTGGTTACTGTTTTTTTAACATAAGTTAAAATTGACTAACCTTATATCTAAATTGCCATGGTCAACATTAGTTGGAATTTTGTTTTGACCCATTAGAGAATCCATAATTTTTCGGGCGAAAACACGGTAGTTTGTTATTTTAGTGACCGTTTTTCCATTTTAAACTTTTCGTTAAAAGATTCGATTAAGATTTTGCGAGGAATTTGGGACGAATCGTTGCATATTCGTTGCAAATTTCAAGAATTTTTAATTCCCCACATTTTTGTTTTAAAAAAATTGAAATTAAAATTTGCTACGGATCTCGTCGTAAATCTGTTGCAAATTTTCATTTAACAAAAAATTCCAGTTACCTCCGAACCAATTTTTTTTTCTTCAATTACCCGGATTTGTTTTTTAATATATCTTGAAGTGGAGTTTGCGATGATTTTGCGAGGAATCATCGCAAATCTTCGTAAATTTTAAAAATTTGAAATCTATTTTTCCGCGTATATTTTTAAAATAATATGAATTGAAAATTTGCAACGATTTTGCGACGTATCTTCCCAAAGTCTTCACAAAATTAATCGCAAAATTTAACAGGGCCAAAATTCAGTGCTCAATTTGCGATGACTTTGCTACGAAATTGTGAAGCTTATAAATTATATATATAAGGGATTGCATGAAACAACTTTTCGATGATTTTGCGATGAATCGTCGTAAATTAGTCACAAAATCGAAATCCACAATCTAGATTACTTTGCCAAGATTCCTCGCAAATTCATTGCAAAAGGCAAGAAGAAGGTTGAAAGCAAAAGTTCAACTAAAATATCAATTTGGTTAAAGACAAACAAACTCTTTTGTAACTCTTCAAAACTTATCTAGATAATATCAAATCAGCAAGCCACTAAAAGTATACTCGAGCGCATCTGAATCCTCGCTTAGACAGCTCCTTTGTCTCTTTGGAACCATTAGTGTCGCATGCAGTAATCAGCGCTGAGGTAAGTTGGGTCCACTTGTGGAGAAGCAGATGGTGAGGAGAATTGTTGTCGTTATATTTGTTGTTGTTGATGTAACCGTTGGATTTAGATGCTCGGAAAACACCGACGGATAACGTTGTGACACGTACGCACTACACCGACAAATGACATTGAGACATGTACGCACTACACGACCATTGTGTCTTAATGACGTTTGGCTCAATCAAATTATGTGTACCCGGATTGCATATGAACAAAAGGAAAAGACTTGGAGAAATTTCGTGTGTTATTTCTCTAGGCCAAAGGCCGATATATATACACGCACATCGCGTAGGGTTTTCGTCCCGAACAAGTAAAAGGGAGAATATACAGATGATAGATAAGGCAAGAAGATAAACACATATTTACATATCCGAATATACGTATCTTCCGTAATACTCAAAATATCTTCGTTGATAACACCCCCCCTCAAGTTGGAGCGTGCGGATTCAAAACGCCCAACTTGACCAGTAGATAAGCAAACTCACGCTTGCCAAGTGCCTTGGTAAAAACATCAACAAGCTGTTCAGTTGTTGATACCTTCTGCGTACGAATAACTCCAGCTTGAACTTCATCGCGGACACCATGACAATCTATCTCAACATGTTTCGTGCGTTCGTGAAAGACCGGATTCGCAGCAATATGCAAAGCTGCCTGATTGTCACAATATAAATCCATCGGGCCATTCTGCTTCACACCAAAGTCGGAGAGTAAGCTCCGGAACCACTTCAAATCACAAACCGTAAGAGCCATGCTGCGATATTCAGCTTCAGCTGAAGACCGAGCAACAACCTCTTGCTTCTTAGTTTTCCAAATCACCGGCGAGGTACCTAAAGTCACAAGCCATCCACTGATGGATCGTCTCGTTATAGGGCACCCGGCCCAATCGCTATCACACCATCCACGAAGTTGAAGATCACAATCAGCACTCAAAAAAATTCCTTGTCCCACAGTACCTTTGAGATACCGAACAACGCGTAGCGCGGCATTCCAATGATCGATGTGCGGAGACTGCATAAATTGGGAGAGAATATGCACCGCGTATGTCAGGTCAGGTCTCGTTGCTGCGAGATAAATCAATCGTCCAACTAGTCGTCTATACCTCTCAGGATCATCCAACAAAGCGCTTTCAGACAGAGCAAGCTTATGTTGTTGTTCCATAGGAGTTGCGGCTGGTTTTGCTCCGAGAGCGCCAGCTTCGGCAACAATATCCAATGTATATTTCCGTTGACACATAAAAATGCCTTCTTTCTTCCTAGCAATTTCGATCCCCAAGAAATACTTCAAAGGCCCAAGGTCTTTCATAGGAAAGCACTTGCCTAAATATTCTTTAAAACGAGCAATCTCAGCTGAGTTATCTCCTCCAATAATCAAGTCATCCACGTAAACCAACACGTACATCTGAAATTTCGCTGTCTGTAGCATGAAGAGAGAGTAATCTCCGTACGAGTGCTTAAAACCATACTTCACCAATGCTGTATTAAGCTTTGCAAACCAGCACCGCGGTGCTTGTCGTAACCCATAAAGCGACTTTCTCAACCGACAAACAAGCTTTCTGTTCTCCGTACGAAATCCCGGTGGTGGCTTCATGTAAACTTCCTCCTCGAGATCTCCATGGAGGAAAGCATTGTGAACGTCCATTTGATGGAGCTCCCACTTCTTCGCAGCAGCAACACTAAGAAACATTGTCACAGTGGACATTTTAACAACAGGTGCAAAAGTTTCAGAAAAATCTATCCCTTCGACTTGATTGTTACCGAGAACCACCAAGCGCGCTTTATAGCGCTCAATTGTACCATCCGCATTGTATTTGATCTTGTAAACCCACTTACACCCGATCGCAGTCTTCCCTTGAGGCAATTCCGTCATATCCCAAGTGTGATTTTGTTCCAAAGCTCCAATCTCGTTACCCATGGCATCTCTCCAAACGCGCAAACACACAGCATCGCGAAACAAAGTGGGTTCCTCTCCATTGGTAACGGCGGCTAGAAACGCACAGTGTGCATCAGAAAATTTTTCCAAGGTGACATAATGAGAAAGAGGGTACCAACTTTCACCAGAATCATCAATAAATGCCTCCTCAATAACATCGCATTTTGTCGTTTGAAAAACAAAATTTTTGAGTTTAACCGAGGGAATTTTTGTTCTCAAACCACGTCCAAGTTCAGGTTCGAGATTGACAATCTCACTCTCATCTCGTGGAACAGAGGACGATGAACCCCCCCTGTCCTGAGCAGATTCAGAATTCTCACCTCCATCACCGGTACTTCCCTCTTGCAAATCCAACCCCTCTGCATCAGCAACTACATCAACATTTGCAGAAATTTTCGGATCATCAATGGCATCCTCTGTACCATCAGATTCTGCTGTCTTATTTTCATCAACTTGCACTATATCAGCATTCTCTTCACCACTAGACACACCCGGTTCTGTTGTGAAGAAAGCATCATCATCAATCGAATTTACCCCATCGAGCTCAGATATTTGAGATCGCAAAGGGAAAGTATCTTCAACAAAAACGACATCACGCGAAACGAACAGTTCCTCGGAATCAAGATCAAAAAGGGTCCATCCCTTTTTACCAAACGGGTAGCCAAGAAATACACACCGACGGCTACGAGCTTCAAACTTGTCACCACCACGCTTTTGGTTGTGTGCAAAGGCTAAGCAACCAAAGACTCTTAGATTTTCATATGATGGGAGCGTCCCACACAAGACCTCATAAGGTGTTTTCCCTTGTAAAACACTTGATGGGGTCCGATTAATCAGATATGCAGCAGCGAGGATCGATTCACCCCAAAATTTCACCGGTAAAGATGACTGAAATAGCAGGGACCTCGCGACATTCAGAATGTGACGGTGCTTCCGCTCTACCCGTCCATTTTGCTGTGGAGTCCCAACGCAAGACGTATGATGCACGATTCCTTGTTCATTAAACATGGAGGTAAGACACACGAATTCAGTACCGTTATCGCTACGCACAACTTTGATTTTCTTCTCAAACTGTCTCAAAACCATAGCCATAAAATTCTGCAAAGTCCGACCGACTTGAGTTTTATCATGAAGCAAATAGACCCAAACACCGCGCGAATGATCATCAACAATTGTCAGGAAATAGTAGGCATTGCAGATACTTGGAGAACGATAGGGTCCCCACAAATCAACATGAATCATATCAAAAATCCCGACGCTTTTATTATTACTTGAATGAAACGTCTCACGACATTGTTTGGATCTTAGACACACATCACATGTCGAGAAATCTTTATTCCTACTACCAACCGAAGAAAACAAATCAAAAACAGTATTTGATGGATGTCCTAGCCGCTGATGCCACACATCCTCGGCTCCATCTTTATTCATCTTTAAAGCAGAAAAAAACGTCAAACGCCGAAAGAAATACAGTCCATCTCGCAGCTCACCCGCGCCAGTCAGATTCCTCGTTATACGGTCCTGAATCACACACCCTTTGTTAGCAATTTGCATAACCATATCTGTTTCTGCAATCAGCTGCGACACTGAGATCAAGTTGCAGCGCAAATCCGGAACAAATAAAACATTCGTAAGACTGAATTCTTCATCAAAGAAAACAGTTCCTTTCTCTTTCGAAATAGTTCGTTTCCCATTTGGCAATCCAATCGAACATGGCAAAATGCATTTCAAATCGGTAAGAAAATCTGTAGAACCTGTCATATGATTGGTTGCCCCTGTATCTAAAACCCATTCCAATGAATTTTGCTTACCATTGAGACGAGTTCCCGTTCCCTGCTTCTGATCCTCCAGAAGTTTGATCAACGCCGACCACTGCTCCTTTGACAGACCCGTGTACCCATTTCGTTCTGCTTCAGAACTCCCATCACCCGAACCATGAACTGTCACTGCATTCGCTCTCACAATTCCACCTCTGCCTCGTCCACCACCTCTGCCTCCTCGTCCTCCTTGACGAGCTTTCTCTTCCCACCACTCAGGAAACCCGATAATTTGAAAGCAATTATCGACCAGATGCCCGACTTTCTTGCACTTCGAACACACCAACCTGCTCTTATCTTCTGAAGTTCCAGCAAAGTTATTTATTTTCACTGCGAACGCCGCCTGAGATGGTGTTTGCTCTCTGTTTCGCACAACAGATCGTAGTCTTTCAACAGATTTGATCTTAGAATACACCTGATTCATCGTTGGCATCGGATCAGTGGTGACGACTGAGGTCCGAACACCTCCATAGATCGCCTCATCAAGTCCCAACAGAAACTGATGAATCTTATCATCCTCCTTCTTCTTCATCAGCTGAGTTCCCAAGTTGCAGGTGCAATTACCACACGTACACACTGGATCCTTGTCATAGTTCATCATATCTTCCCACAACATCTGCAATTTTCCATAATAGTCTATGATCGTCATTCCGTTTTGTCGACAGTTTGCGAGTTCAGCCTTTATTTCCTGAATTCGCGGTCCGTTTCCTTCCGAAAACCTGTCCTTGATCTCTGTCCACAGCTCTTGTGGATCCTCCTTATTGGACAAAGTCCTTCTCACCTTTGGCTCTATGGTGTTCAAGATCCAAAGAGCCACCATGGAACTCGCCGAAACCCAATCTTCAAATTCAGGCGAGTCTTCCTTTGGTTTCGTGACAGATCCATCAACGAAACCATACTTTTTCTTCACTCGAAGCGCCGTTCTCACCGCTTGAGCCCATTCATCAAAGTTGTCACCGTTAAATTGCACTTGTGCAATAATCCCTCCTGGATTTTCATTGGCCGCCAATTGATACTTTGGTGCCACCGTCGTCATCTTCTCCACAAGTTCCTTCGCCATCTCGATTTCAGTTTTTGATCCCATATTTTATTTTTTGCTCTGATACCATGAACAAAAGGAAAAGACTTGGAGAAATTTCGTGTGTTATTTCTCTAGGCCAAAGGCCGATATATATACACGCACATCGCGTAGGGTTTTCGTCCCGAACAAGTAAAAGGGAGAATATACAGATGATAGATAAGGCAAGAAGATAAACACATATTTACATATCCGAATATACGTATCTTCCGTAATACTCAAAATATCTTCGTTGATAACAGCATATATAATAGCTGATTGAGAAGAAGGCCGAAAGCAAAAGTTCAACTAAAATATCAATTTGGTTAAAGACAAACAAACTCTTTTGTAACTCTTGATAACTTAGTAGATGATATCAAATCAGAAAGCCACTAAAAGTATACTTGAGCGCATTTGAAGCTAGCGAATTAGGGATTTGGGATCGCATATTTGGGGATTTTGTTTCAGAATATCGGGTTTTTCGGGAGTTTGCAAAACAACGTCGTTCGATATGAAGACAAAAATAAACAGTGGTTACTGTTTTTTAACAGAAGTTAAAATTGACTAACCTTATATCTAAATTGCCATGGTCAACATTAGTTGGAATTTTGTTTTGACCCATTAGAGAATCCATAATTTTTTGGGCGAAAACACGGTAGTTTGTTATTTTAGTGACCGTTTTTCCATTTTAAACTTTTCGTTAAAAGATTCGATTAAGATTTTGCGAGGAATTTGGGACGAATCGTTGCATATTCGTTGCAAATTTCAAGAATTTTTAATTCCCCACATTTTTGTTTTAAAAAAATTGAAATTAAAATTTGCTACGGATCTCGTCGTAAATGTGTTGCAAATTTTCATTTAACAAAAAATTTCAGTTACCTCCGAACCAATTTTTTTTTCTTCAATTACCCGGATTTGTTTTTAATATAACTTGAAGTGGAGTTTGCGATGATTTTGCGAGGAATCATCGCAAATCTTCGTAAAAATTAAAAATTTGAAATCTATTTTTCCGCGTATATTTTTAAAATAATATGAATTCAAAATTTGCAACGATTTTGCGACGTATCTTCCCAAAGTCTTTACAAAATTAATCGCAAAATTTAACAGGGCCAAAATTCAGTGCTCAATTTGCGATGACTTTGCTACGAAATTGTGAAGCTTATAAATTATATATATAGGGGAAGCGTTTATTCCCCCCCCCCCCCCCCCCCCCCCCCATTTTCTTATTCGCTTACCCTCTCAATACTCTCTCGCTTAATCCTCATTGCCTATGATTTAAAAGTTAGTTTTAATACTCCATATGTTCTATATTAAGTGATGTTTAAGGTTTTTGCACACCAATTAAGGATTCATTTAATTTTTATTTTTTTCTATACTAAAAACATCATTTATTGTACATTTAAACACAATTCAACCTATAAGAAAATAAACTGCAAAATACAAAGGGTAAAAAAAAATTAAAATTATTTAATTTTGCATTGATTTGTGAGAACATAACTTATTTGAAAATTAAAAAAAACCTCTAAAACATCACTTATTACAGAACGGGTGGGGTATGTTTTATTTTTTTATTTTAATTATTTTAGGTTTTGTTTAACAATAATTGTAATCTAGTTAAGAATGGAATTTACATAGAAATGAAATATATTATTTAGCATCATGCATATATATGCAAAAATGTTTTTATTTATTTTACTATTTTGTAGAATTGTATATTTTAGATTTAATTTATGTTATCTTTTTAAATTATAGATATCGCGATCTGGACATTATTCATAATATTTGAGTGGTAGAGGTGGTAGAGCACGGACATCGTCGACACTAGGGATGTCAATTAGGGGCAAAACCCGAGGGCCGGCCCGACCCAACCATGAAAAACACTGGGCTTGGGCTTAAATATTTAAGCCCAAAAAAATTGGGCCTTCGGGGCCAATCCCAATCGGGTTAGTGGAGTTTTCGGGCTTAGCCCGGCCAGGCTCGGGCCGGCCCGAAAAGCCTGGAAATAAACATTTTGATTGAGTTAGAGGTTTTGTTTAAGAATTTAACTTTTGAAAACATGGAGTATTTCCTATATATTTTTCATTGATCAAAAACCCTAATTTCCTAGTTTTGCTTTACAATAAATTTCAGAGTCTACATTTAGTATTGTTATGCATGTCTTGAACAAATATAGAAATCGTCTTCTACCTAGACACGTTGAACCATTGATTTGTACACGCACTTGGCTGGATGGGTTTACGTTTCATGATCCAAGTAACATTATCATTCATTCTATTTACTTCATATTTTTAAAATCATTATCTATAGATTTGCAATGATATTTCTATACGATTTATACATGTCAAAGAAAAGCCCGAAAAGCCCTATAGCCATATTCGTGCCGAGCCGGACTTTAGAATATAGGCCTGATTTTTTTATTGCATTGAGTAACAAACTTTGGGTGTTGTCTTAGTAAAGAGTAGCATCGAAATAAAACAAAACTTCAACTAAATGATCAAATTGGTTAAAGAAAAACAAACTCTATTGTAACTCTTCATAACTTAATTAGTAGATGATATCAAATCAACAAGTCATTAAAAGTTTACTAGAGCATATTTGAATCCTCTCTTAGGCTGTTCCTTCGTCTCAACCATTAGTGTCGCAAGCAGTAATCATCGCGCAAGGTAAGTTGGATTCACTTGTGGAGAAGCAGATGATGAGGAGAATTGATGGTTGATGTGACCGTTGGATTTAGATGCTCGGAAAATGCCGACAGAAGACGTTAACATTGAGAGACGTACCCACTTCTTCTTACACTGTATCTTAATGATTTCAGACTTAATAGATGATTGAGAAGAAGGATAGCTAGCAAATTAGGGATTTGGGATCGTAGATTTGGTGTTTTGTTGCGCCGAATCCCAGTTTTTTAAAATTGAAATTAAAATATGCTATAAATTTGCGGAAAACAAAAACTCAATTACCATCGACCAAAAACAAATTCAATTACCTGTAATTTTTATAAATAATTCGAAGTGGAGTTTTGCGACCATTTTCTGAGTAATCATCGTAAATTTGTCGCAAATTTTAAAATTGTTTAAATCTATTATTTTTCTAGCATATAATTTTAAAATAATATGAATTCAAAATTAGCAACGATTGTGTGACATATCTTCGCAAAGTGGTTGCAAAATTAACCGCAAAATTTAACATGACCAAAATTCAGCGCTCAATTTGCGTTGACTTTGCGATGGATTTGCAAAGCCCGTAGAATATTATACATAGGAGAAGCGTGTTTTTCCTCATTTGCTCATTTGCTTACTATATACTCTCTCGCTTACTCAGAACAGCTCCTAGTCGTTATAAGATGCTTATGACTGATTCAGCTGACTTGGTTGACTGATTTTTTTTTTCGCACGGAGCTCGTTAGGTCGGCGTAGAGGTGGCTCTTTGAAATATCCGCGAGCTACGGGCAAGCTACGATTCGTTACTGTGCCGACTTCGTCTTTGGCTCAACTTTAGATATGTTTTTAGATTGAATTGTTGGGCTTGATAATGGATTTAGTGGGTTGGATTTCACGCGCGAAAATCCAGCTCCAACCGCATGATTGACAAACGTTTCTAAACTTCTTTTTTTTTTTGACGTCACTCTTTTTTTTAATTGATTTTATAAAAGCTTAAAAATGATATATTTGAAAATGAACAGCAAACAATGATATTTTTGGTACCATAAAAGTGGCATTTTTGAAACTTCTTATTAAATAAAATATATTTAAAATTCAACTTTCAATTGCAATAAATTCTGTTGACGAATATAAATTTTGTTTTAAAGTTATAAAATATGTTTGGCACTAAAATTATAAAAACAAATCCCCATAATACTAATTTGGTAATTTTGATGCCAAATTTTGATTGAATTTTAGTCCAAATTGGCAAAATACATCATTCTGTCATTTGATACCAAAATGATATTCAACTAGGATTTAACCGGCGCTATAATTAGCATGGGGTAATTTTTTTTTTATATAAATTATTTTGAAATTTTTTAAAAATTAATTTTATTTCAATTTTATAATATGCATAATTCATGATTATAGATATAATTGTCAAACATAATAATTTGTCTATTTAATCCGTTTTGCAGTGAACTAAAATATTATGCTAACCCGTAAAACATATAATCTTATAGCATAACTCTATTAATTATTATGCACCGTTTAATGACTTTAGTTTTGTGGTTAGTTCATGAACTCTTAAAAAAAACTTCTGTTTAACTTTTTATAAAATTAGTAAAATATTTTTCAATTTTTATTTTGATAAAAATTCAAATAAAATATAATAAACTATAGTGAAACATATATCAAAATTTTGAATAGATTTATTTTCTTTGAATATATATGGATTGATAAATATTTAAAAATATATTGTAGATACCATCTTTAATGCAAAATAAATACTTTCCATATTTTTATCACTAATTATAAAAGACAATTATACCATTTCCTATTTCAATTATTCTTTATTATTTGTAATGACATTTCATGTAATAACTTACAAAACAAAGTTTCTTTTCAAAAATATCTTCTTAAATAATATTATAGAGATGACTTTTGCGCCAAAAATTATTGATGGTATAAGTTTTACACCAAAATGATATTACCAATACTTATAGAAATATATATATGGTTTGCTGATGTGTGTTTACCATATATATACAACGATGATACAATAAATGTAGTTTTTACCGTTAATATGAAACATAATCATAAATGGCAATCAGATAAATAATGAAAACCTTTGACTAAAATCATCACCCAACCAAAACAAAACTATAAAACCGAATATCTATTATGGAAAACTCATTACATATTATTCATTACATAATATGGAAGCTATATTTTTTTTCTTTAAAGAATATGGAAGCTATATTAAACTCATTAAATATGTATATATGTATATCTATATAAATGGACACGCATAAAACAAACGCAATCCATTCTCAACAAGTATTAGAATATTTCAAAGAAGAAAGGTAAATTAAATTATAAATATGTTGAATTTCGTAGGAAATCTTGGATTTTTTCTATTGAAGATGAGTAGAGATGATTTTTATTTTTGTTTTAACTATGATTTTTAATTTAATTTTTAACAGGTTTTGTTTTGTCGTCAGATCTAAGTATTCCAAGAAAAAGTTGTTGTATCCTCTAGAAATAAATAATGGCAGCCAAAATGTCTCCATCTGTTTTATTACCTTTGTTGATGGTGTTTGCTTTCATCACCATGCCCATGATATCAGGTAACACGTTTGTTTGTTCAATGCTAAATTTTTTTAAATTATATTTACAAAACATTCGAGGTTCTTTGTCCAGGTGAGTCAAAATCACTCGACAAAAAAGTGTTGATATTTGCATTTTACATATTAATTTTTTCTTATAAATAAATTGGCATTATTTATACCTAAGTTTTGCTGATGAATTACAAAATAAGATAAGCACCAGGATGTACCGAAGGATGTAAAAGCACACCATAATGTAATAAAATATGTATATCCAAGGGGCATCCCGGTGGGAGTTGTGTACCATACGTAAGTCACTATATTCTTGACGATTATTGTTGCTGCGATATGAAAAATAATCGCAGTCCCATAATAACTAATTAATCTCTTATATTTTATATGTACTCTCAATTATAAAAAATGAATAAACATATATTTAAATATGAATATTGATATTATCTCATGTAAGCCCTGCTCTGATCTAATTGTTTATAAAAAAAATAATGAACGCAATAAAAACAACAAGAGAATATCAAAAGTAAACTTTAACAAATAGATATCCCAAAATGTAAGAGTTTCCCAGAAGCACACCGTCACACCACTCAACTCTTTTCTAGCCACGATCCGAACGTCGAATTAACGTCTACTGATATTTTAAACATCTTATGGAAATATATCTGGCTTGATGATAGAAGATGCGGCTTCCGTATCAAAGTAGGCTACCACTGGTATGGACTTATCATATTTGGTAGGAAAGGTATAAATTTTGGCATTTGGAGATGGTTTGGATAGATATGACAATTCTACTTTTTTGACTGTTCTGATCTGCATGCGTCAAGTGAATAGAGGTCAAAGAGCACGGACTGGTCTTCGTTGTCTTCTTCGGTGTCAAATTCTTCTGAAGACCATTCTTGTATAATTAATTAACTTCTTCTGTCTATGTGGATGGTCTACAAAGAACCAAAACTCTCATTTTTATATAAGAGATAAGTTGCATACAAAAACAGATAACTACTTACATATTTTTCTAGCTTGAAGGAAATTTCCAATTTACTTCGGATGCAAGATTCTCTTTTCGGAAATATCCTAATCACTACATAACATAAATGGTAGTCAAATCCTTAATTCCTAATTCTATGAGACTTCTCCCCATATTTTTCCAACTTTTATTAAAACATTCTTTCAGTTTTTGTCCCTTTTTTATTGGCTTTTTGTTCTTCAAGCCAATGGTCGATGGATTGCTATTGATATTCCTCCTTGTTTCATATTTGTTCGTCTCAGGTACATCCATTTCCATTTTTCGGCCAGAGAAGTCTTTCTGGTTTGATGAATTTTAATTTTAATTTTAATTGTTGCTTGTTAATTTGTTCTTAAAATTACACGATTAACTTCGAGGAACTTTACCATAGAGAACAAATGCAATTACAGAACGGCTCTAAGCAGTTAGAAGATGCCTTTGACTGGTACAGCTAAATTAGTTGACCGATTATTTGTTAGTTTGGAGTTCGTTAGGTCGACGTTGAGGTGGCTTTTTAAAATATCCGCAAACTACGGGTGGACTAAGATTCGTTATTGGACCTACTTCGTTTTTGGCTTAACTTTAGATTGAATTGATGGATTTGTTAATGGACTTAGTGGGCCGGATTTACCAACTTTTCTAATTTTTTTTCTGAAGATGTAAAAAATGATATTTTTGAAAATGAACAGCAAACAATGATATTTTTGGTATCATACAAATGGTATTTTTGAAACTTCTCATTCAATAAAATATATTTAAAATTCAGCTTTCAATTGTAATAAATTCTGTTGATGAACATAATTTTTGTTTTAAAGTTATAAAATACCTTTGGCGCTAAAATTATAAACAAAAAAATTGCCCCATAATATTAATTTGGTAATTTTGATTAAAGTTTAGTCCAACATAAATCATTCTGCCATTTGATACCAAAATATATTCAATGACTTTTGCGCCAAAAAATTATTGATTGTATAAGTTTTACACCAAAACGATACTGTTAGTCGATAATTGAGTTTAGTACTCCCTCCGTTTCAAAAAGAATGTCATTATAGCGTTTGTTTTTGTTACATAAAGAATGTCACTTTAGATTTTCAATGCAAATTTTGGCACAAAATACCTAATTTAATCTTAGTTTTAATGAAGAATTCCAAGAATTATTATATATTTGAATGATATAATTGAATTTTCAATATGTTTTATTAATTTGTGTGCAAAATGTCAAAATGACAATTATTATGAAACAGAGGGAGTAATAATTAATATGTATGTTAAGTTTAATTGTGTTAAGGATCGTGTGTCAAGGGTTGTGACTTATATGTTAAGAAATGGTAGTTTATTTTAAGAGTCACAATAAGGTAAAGACACAACTCTTCACTTTGTAATGTTTGAAACCTATTTAAGGTTGATGTTGTCATAATGTAAATGTGTTGAAACAAAAGAAAAGTTTTCCAGATTTAATCTGTTTTCTTTTCTCTCGTCCAATACCGTTTCACTTTACTTGTCATAAACCAATTTCATCGTTATGCTCTATACAAAAAGCAATGGCTTCTAAAATGGCATGAGAGCAAAATCCAACAGATATTACCAATTTATAAAAATATATATGATTTTGCTGATGTGTGTTTTACCATATACAACGATATGTGATAAAGGTATTTTTTTTTAATCGTTAATATGAAACACAATCATAAATGGCAAACAAATAAATAATGAAACCCTTTGACTAAAATCATCATCCAACCAAATAAAACTATAAAACCGAATATATATTATGGAAAACTCATTACATCATATGGAAGATTTATTAAACTAATTAAATATGTATATATGTATCTATCTATATAAATGCACATGCATAAGACAAACACGATCCATTCTCAACAAGTATTAGAATATCTCAAAGAAGAAAGGTAAACTATATTATAACTATGTTGACTTTCGTAGGAAATCTTGGATATTTTCTGTTGAAGATGATCAGGGATGTTCCTCTCATACCATTTTTTTTTTGTTCTAACAATGATTTTGAAATTCATTTTTAATATGTTTTTTTTTTATCATCAGATCTAAGGATTCCAAGAAAAAGCTGTTGTATCCTCTAGAAAAATAAATAATGGCAGCCAAAATGTCTCCATCTCTTTTATTACCTTTGTTTATGGCGTTTTTTCTCATCACCATGCCCATGATATCAGGTAACACCTTTGTTTGTTCAATGCTAAATTTTCTTAAAGATTATTGTTAAATTATCTTAAAATTTTCGAGGTTCTTTGTCCAGTTGAGTCAAAATCACTCAACAAAAAACGTGTTGATATTTGCATTTTACACATTATAAATATTTGTTTTTCTATAAATAAATTGGCATTGTTTATACCTAAATTTTGCTGATGAATTTGTTTTTGAACAAAATAGGACAAGAAAAACAATGTACTAAGGGATGTATAAATTTTTGGTAAAGATGTTAAAAACCAATACCTAGCCTCGATTGTCTTGGTTTAATCTTTTTGATGAGAAGTTCATGTTTGCACTTAATGAATTTAGAGAGCTAGTTGACCTGATTTTTGGATTTTAAAAGTTTATATTTCGTATGACGGATACCGTGGACTAGTAGTGTTACGAAAACTTCTTGTGAGAATTTTCTAGGCTAGGTTGCGTTTGATGTAGTTTGATGGTTATGGTTTAGAAGGACGGTCTCCGATATTTCTAGTTCCCTATGATTTTTGTTAGATCATTTCCAAGCTTAAGTTTTGTCTTGTTTGAGGACAAACAAGGTTTAAGTATGGGGGTGTGATCACACCGTATTTTTACCCGTTTTATCGTTTATTTTAGAGCACTTTAATAAGTGTTTCATTTGCTTTTACATGTTTTTTTTGTAGTTTTCGCATATTTGTAGTTTCAAGACTCTTTTCAGGTTCCTTAGGCAAAACGACGCAAATTGAAGAAAACCAGATTTTAGATAATTTCGTACCGTCTAAAGTTAGACATCCAATGGAAAACCAGAAACCCTGTAGTTGTAACTGTAACCCTGCAACTGCATCAGAAGGCTAGTAGCTGCACCAGCAACTACATCAGAAACCATGTAGTTTCAACAGAAAACCTGCAACTCCTCGGTCCTTCTTGATGTTTGAAAAAATGCTTCAATGAGATGCTTCGTTCTTCACCAGAATGAGTCTTACAACTCCTTCAACTCAGATTCGTGTTGTTCACAAAAAGACATAGCTTGGCTTTCAGCATAAGACACTCAAGTCTCTACAACCTTCCTCAAAACCTGAGAAAACGAAATGATGCTCCACCAAGAAAGTGCCTTACAACATCTTCTTTTCTTCTGCACCATTTGTCAAGAGCTACTGCTTTGTTGCGTCTCCTGAGACATTTCTTGCCTCTCCACAACCAGATATACAAAGAGAAGAACGTGGGAACTCAAGAAAAATGAGCCTTACTGCTCTAACCTTCCAAATATACAACTTTTTTTTTACTTCTCTTCACTTTCCTTCTTTTTCTAGATCCTTTCTCTCACAGATCTGGATCTTCTTTCTCTCTTTCTGCTTTTGCTTCTTCTGGATCTGAGACTTTCCTTACTGAAATATCAATCATCCTCAGAGCTTCACTCATGCCTAGAAACTCTAGCTAAGCCACGAGTTTCTCCTTCCATAAAACACAGCCTCCATGACAAACAAACTCTTCCACTTCAGTTCTTGTCAAAACATGATTCTTGGCTTGATAGAACCACGAAACACAGAACTTAGGCTCTGATACCAATATGTTGAGGATCCAGAGGCTCAAATGCATCACTTTTACAGAGCTTAGACCTCAACAAACCAAAACCTGAAGCAGTTGTTGACATACTACAGAGACTAGCACAGAAAGTTGCACAAAACAAAGTATAGAGAGATTGAGAGAAAGAGAGAAGGAAAAGGGAGCACACACAAGATTAACGAGTTCACGTCCATAACTCGGATCGCTACATCTCGCCGGGATTTCTTCCCGGAATCCACTAGATCACATAGTTTACAAAGAGATCCACAAACCCCCAAAAGTCCTCTTACAAAAGCTTCTCTCGGTTCTCACTCTTTACCTCTCTACATTGTGTTGTGTGCTCTCACCTTAGCTCAACTCTCTCATGTCTACCTCTAACTTTATATATATGAGGAGATACCCTTAAAACCTAGTGCAATCACCAAACGCCAAGGAGCCTCCTTTAAACATGTTTGAGCCTTGGCCAAACAAGCCTTAGACACAAGAGACAAACTGTCACTCATGTCTCAATAATTGTGCCACATCCAGCTGTTGCTTCTTTGTGGTCCCCCATGGCTTAACTTTCAATCTTCATTAACCTTGGGTTAATTATTCAAGCATGCTCTTCAAATTTACAATCTTCACATTAGGAATCTAGGATCGTAGATTTGGTGTTTTTTTCGGAAGTTTGCAAAATGACGTCGTTCGAAATGACGACAAAATTAAAAAATGGTTACTGTTTTTTAAACAAAAGTTAAAGTTGGTTAAACTTATACCTAAATTTGCATGGTCAACATTAGTTAGAGTCTTGTTTTGGCACATTAGTTATGGTTTGCTGATGTCTGTTTACCATATACAATGATATGTGATAAAATAAATGTAGTTTTTACCGTTAATATGAAACATAATCATAAATGGCTAACAAATAAATAATGAAAACCTTTGACTAAAATCATCACCCAACAAAAAAAAACTATAAACCCGAATATCTATTATGGAAAACTCATTACATATTATTCATTACATAATATGGAAGCTTTATTAAACTCATTAAATATGTATACATGTATATATCTATATAAATGCACACGCATAAAACAAACACAATACATTCTCAACAAGCATTATAATATTTCATAGAAGAAAGGTAAATTAGATTATAAATATGTTGAATTTCGTAGGAAAACTTGGATTTTTTCTATTGAAGATGAGTAGAGATGTTCCTCTCATACCAAATTTTTAGTTTTGTTTTAACAATGATTTTTAATTTCATTTTTAATAAGTTTTGTTTTGTCATCAGATCTAAGGATTCCAGGAAAAAGTTGTTCTATCCTCTAGAAAAAAAAAATAATGGCAGCCAAAATGTCTCCATCTGTTTTATTACCTTTGTTGATGGTGTTTGCTTTCATCACCATGCCCATGATATCAGGTAACACGTTTGTTTGTTCAAGGCTAAATTTTCTTAAACATGATTCATAAAATATCTTTAAAAAAATTAGAGGTTCTTTGTCCAGGTGAGTCAAAATCACTCGACAAAAAGTGTTGATATTTGCATTTTACATATTAATTTTTTCCTATAAATAAATTGGCATTATTTATACCAAAATTTGCTGATGAATTTGTTTTTGAACAAAATAGGACTAGCACCAGGATGTACTAAGGGATGTACAAGCACACCAGAATGCATTAAAATATGTAAATCCAAGGGGCATCCCGGAGGGAGTTGTGTACCATACGTAAGTCACTATATTCTTGACTCTTATTGTTGCTGCGATGACGTTTATTCTCCTATCTCCAGACTCCAGTCCCATAAGTACTAATTAATCTCTTATATTTTATATGTACTCTCAATTATAAAAATGAATAAACATATATTTAAATATGAAGATTGATATTATCTCATCTAAGTCCTACTCTGGTCTAATTGTTAAAAATAAAAATAATGTACGCAATAAAAACAACGAGTATCAAAAGTAAACTTTAACAAATAGACATCCCAAAATGTAAGAGTTTCCAAGAAGCACACCGTCACACCACTTAACTCTTTTTTAGGCACGATCCGAACGTCCAATTAACGTCTAGGGATATTTTAAACAAGAGGTTTGGATAAACCAAGTGCATTGCCTACTATAACTTGAATAATAACATACATCGGCACTATAAATAAATAATTATTATTAAATTTTGAATAATATTTGTAATAATGAAAGTGTTGAATAAGTTGTGTAATAATGAGAATGTTGAATAAGTTGTAAAATATTTTATGGAAATATATATGGCTTGATGATGGAAAATGCGGCTCCCGTATCAAAGTAGGCTATCACCGGTATGGGATTATCATATTTGGTAGGAAAAGATGTATATCTTGACGTTTGGAGATGGTTGGGATATATATGACAATTCTACTTCTTTTGACTTTTCTACTCTGCATGCGTCATGTGTATAAAGGTCAAAGAGCATGAACTGGTCGTCGTTATCTTCTTCTTGTATAATTAATTAACTTCTTCTGTCTACGTGGATGGTCTAGAAAGAACCAAAACTCTCATTTTTATACAAGAGATAAGTTGCATACAAAAACAGATAACTACTTAGATATTTTTCTAGCTAGAAGGAAATATCCAATTTACTTCGTTGGCAAGATTCTCTTTTCGGAAAAATAATAATCACTGCAGAACATAAAGGGTAGTCAAATCCTTAATTCATTATTCTATGAGATTTCTCCCCATATTTTTCCAACTTTTGTTAAAACATTCTTTCGGGTTTTGTCCCTTTTTTATTGGATTTTTGTTCTTCAAGCCAATGGCCGATGGATTGCTATTGATATTCCTCCTTATTTCATATTTGTTCGTCTCAGGTACATCTGTTTCCATTTTTCTGGTTGAATGAATTTTAAATTTAATTGTTGCTTGTTTTGTACTTAAACTACAGGATTCACTTTGAGAAACTTTACTATAGAGAACAAATGCAATTACAGAACGGCTCTGAGCAGTTAGAATATGCCTTTGACTGGTACAGCTAACTTAGTTGACTGATTATTTATTAGCTTGGAGCTTGTTAGGTCGATGTCAAGGTGACTTTTCAAAATATCCTCAAACTACGGGTGGACTAAAATTCGTTATTGGACCTACTTCGTTTTTGGCTTAAATTTAATGTGTGAAATCCAGCTCCAAGATGATTTACAAGTCTTTTTAATGTTTTTTTGAAGATGTAAAAAATCATATTTTTCAAAATGAACAGCAAACAGTGATATTTTTGGTATCATAAAAATGACATTTTTGAAACTTCTCATTTAATAAAATATATTTAAAATTCAGCTTTCAATTGTAATAAATTCTGTTGACGAATATAAATTTTGTTTTAAAGTTATAAAATACGTTTGACACTAAAATTATAAACAAAATAATTGTCGCATAATATTAATTTGGTAATTTTGATGCCAAAATTTGATTGAAGTTTAGTCCAAAATAAATCATTCTGCCATTTGATACCAAAATATATTCAATGACTTTTGCGCCAAAATGATATTACCAATATATAAAAATACATATGATTTGCTGATGTGTGTTTTACCATATACAACGATATGTGAAAAAGGTATTTTTTAATCGTTAATATGAAAAACAATCATAAATAGCAAACAAATAAATAATGAAACCCTTTGACTAAAATCATCATCCAACCAAATAAAACTATAAAACCAAATATCTATTATGGAAAACTCATTACATATTATTCATTACATAATATGGAAGCTTTATTAAACTCATTAAATATGTATATATGTATATCTATATAAATGCACAGGCATAAATCAAACACAATCCATTTTCAAAAAGTATTAGAATATTTCAAAGAATAAAGGTAAATTAGATTATAAATATGTTAAAATTTCGTAGGAAATCTTGGATTTTTTCTATTGAAGATGAGTAGAGATGTTCCTCTCATACCAAAATTTTATTTTGTTTTAACAATGATTTTTAAATTCATTTTTTATAGGTTTTGTTTTGTCATCAGATATAAGGATTCCAAGAAAAAGTTGTTGTATCCTCTAGAAAAATAAATAATGGCAGCCAACATGTCTCCATCTGTTTTATTACCTTGGTTGATGGTGTTTGCTCTCATCATCATGCCCATGATATCAGGTAACACATTTGTTTGTTCAATGCTAAATTTTCTTAAAAATTATTCTAAAATTATCTTTAAAAATTCGAGGTTCTTTGTCCAGTTGAGTCAAAATCACTCAACAAAAAACGTGTTGATATTTGCATTTTACACATTATAAATATATTTTTTTCTATAAATAAATTGGCATTATTTATACATAAATTTTGCTGATGAATTTGTTTTTGAACAAAATAGGACAAGCACCAGGATGTACTAAGGGATGTACAAGCACACCAGAATGCAATAAAATATGTATATCCAAGGGGCATCCCGGAGGGGTTTGTCTACGATACGTACATTACTTTTATGTTGAGGATTGTTGTTGCTTTGATTCTCCTATCTCCAGTCCCATAATTACTAATTAATCTCATATATTTTATATGTACTCTCAATTATAAAAATGAATAAACATATATTTAAATATGAAGATTGATATTATCTCATCCAAGTCCTACTCTGGTCTAATCGTTTATAAAATTTTAATGTACGCAATAAAAACCACAAAAGAGTATGAAAAGTTAAATTTAACAAAATAGACATCCCAAAATGTAAGAGTTTCCAAAAAGCACACCGTCACACCACTAAAATTTTCTCTAGGCACGATCCGAACGCCCAATTAACGTCTAGTGATAATTTAACTTAAATAATACTTGTTTATAACCATTAAAATTCAATTTTTAGTTCATTAAAACATACCGACAGATGAGCCCCATAAATAATCAAATGTTATAGAGTTTTACACACACAAAATCTTTAAAACATAATACCACAATTCATAATTCTGCATTTATGCTTACATACTTTATTTGGAGACTACGATCGTAGAATGTACAACCATTTGGAGACTACGATCGCATCACTCGATCGTAGAATGTACGAACTTTATATTCTATGCTATAATCTCGGACTTACGTTTAAAGAAGAAGAAGAAAGACGAGAGGGATTGAAGGATGTTGTGTGCTTTTGTTCTCTGTGGGAAGTGTGTGAAATGAGAAGGTCGAATGCTCTTTTTATAGCCAAGAGAAGACCGTAAATGAGGGCACGATTTGCAAAAAAAAAACATCTTTTAGTGGCCTTGGGGCCACATTCACCCGAGACCCGAGCCCGGTCCGGCAGCGGCGGCACGCGCGTGGAGTCTCTTGGTTCCCTCTAAGTTTTTGAACTTAGACTAATGTTTCCTCTTATTTATATAAGAGATTTTTCTCATTGCTTCCCGATGTGGAACTTTTGCAATTTCATTTACATAGCCAAGTGGACTATTTCTTTTCACATTTAACACAACTTAATAAGCTAATGAGGTTTATTAAGTTTGGTCTAACATTTTGTTCGTAAAATTACAGGAGTAACTTCGAGGAACTTTACTGAAGGAACCAGAATTCGCACAGATCGTAGATTGGCGAATTCAGTTTAGAGTTTAGGAGAATTATTTTTATTAGATTTATAGCTGTGCCGTTGAAGGCTGCCTACGTACCCTTCAAATAGGGATCAAGCCAAAACGTAGTTCTTGTTACAAATGATGTGATGGGATTTTTAGATGATTAAGAATGAGGCGATGGCCTCCTTATTTATAAGTCTTGAAGTCCTTAGCTCTTCCTTTTCCTTCTTGACTTTGTATTGGCAATTATCCTTTTTCCTTGAAGCTGATAAGGATAATCTCCTTTCTTTCCGGGATTTGCCTTTATCCAAATAAAGGAAATCTTCTCTTTATTAATTAAAGGAAATTTCCCTTTAATTACGTAGATCGGTTTCGATGGGCCTTGAAGTTGATTGTTGGGCTGATTTCTATTCAAACCGGGTTAAACCGGGGGAGTGCTAAATCCCCCTCTAACAATTAGTCCCCCCCTCAGTTCGGCGAAGGAGTGTTCGAGTTCGGCGGATTTCTTTAGCCCGATTGGAATTGAAATCAGCATCTGGTCGAATTTCCTTTTAGACGTTGTTCGTCTTTGTTCCTGCAAAAATTACTAAAGACGAGAGATTGAGCTCGAGACTGAGCTCGGCGTTTGTTAGTTAGGCGCGAGGTCGGTCTCGGCTTTTCCAAGTTCGGTTTCGATAGTTCGTGCGGGACTGTGAGGTCGGCGAGCTGTGATTGCGAGCTGCCCAATTGTTTAGATCGGTGAATTACGATTACGAGTTGCCATACTGCGGGGTCAGCGAGCTGTGCGGTCGGAGAACTGCGATCGTGAGTTTGGCGAGCAGGGGGTTGGCGAGCTGTGGCCGTGAGTTAGGTGGGGCTGCGAGATCGGCGAACTGTGACTGCATGATGAGTAAGTTGCGACTGAGCTACCTAACTGTTAGACCGACGAGCTGCGACCGCTAGCTACCTTACTGTCGGATCGTCGAGCTACGACCACGAGCTGCTTTACTGCGAAGTAGGCGATATGTTCGATTGAGAGGTAGACGAACTGCTTGAGTTCGCCTTGATGATACGAACTGTACGAGTTCGGCGAACTGACTGAGTTCGGCTTGATGATACGAACTGTACGTGTTCGGCGAACTGACTGAGTTCGGCTTAGAGAGACGGACCCTGTGATTGAATTTGAATAGAAAATATATTCAAATAATAAATATATTTTTTGATAAGAGGTACCTGAATTTTAGGGAGTTCGGTGGACGAGGTATGATCGGTAAGTTTTTTTTTTTTTTTTTTTTTTTTTTCGGGTCTCGGACTTGATTTGATCGGAGCTTGCATCGTCCGGTCATTGCCCCAGGTGGAAATTGTGAGGAGCTTGGTTGATGTATGGTGGGCCAGAATCTGGGCCTGCTCGGCGTGTTCTTACGAGTTCGGCGTGTTCTTACGAGCTCATGTTCGGCACGTCTCCAAGATCGGTAGTTCGGCACGTCTCCAAGCTCGGCAGTTTGGCACGTCTCCATGCTCGGTACGTCCTTTGCTGTGATCGTGTGGTTCGTCTCGGTGAGCTCGTGATCTCCTCTGATTCACTGCCGAGGGATGGTCGTGAGGAAGGAGGAGATTGCAGTTCGGTGATTGGGCTTAATATCGTATCAGCATATGGGCCAAAAATCGATGCAAGCCCAATACAAAGAAAATCTGATTTTCTTCTCGCGTGGGCTTGGATCGTTGCAGGTCGGCGTCGGATATGCGTGAATCCAGTGATGGCGGCGATGGCCGAGCTCCGGAGAGCTTGAGCGATGGCGGATTGCGATGGAGTTCGGCGTTGGATACGCGCGATGGATCGAGACGGAGTTCGGCGTTGGGTATGCACGAATCCGGAGGCGGCGGCGATGGCGGAGCTCCGGGAGGCTCGACGTGGTGCCAGATTGCTGACGGAGTTCGTGGTTTTTCAGGTCGGAGAAGATGAGCGGTTTTCGCAACAGAGATAGCTTCTCGGGAAAACGGAGATGGCGTTCGAGCTTCTTTTTTTTTTTTTTTTTTTTTTTTTTTAATCGACGAACCGAGATGATTAGGGGTTTTCGAAAAAATAATTCTCCATAAACACCATATTTTTCTTGCCCCCTCCTTCTAGCGCCAATTGAAGGAACCAGAATTCGCACACATCGTAGATTGGCGAATTCAGTTTAGAGTTTAGGAGAATTATTTTTATTAGATTTATAGCTGTGCCGTTGAAGGCTGCCTACGTACCCTTCAAATAGGGATCAAGCCAAAACGTAGTTCTTGTTACAAAGGATGTGATGGGATTTTTAGATGATTAAGAATGAGGCGATGGCCTCCTTATTTATAAGTCTTGAAGTCCTTAGCTCTTCCTTTTCCTTCTTGACTTTGTATTGGCAATTATCCTTTTTCCTTGAAGCTGATAAGGATAATCTCCTTTCTTTCCGGGATTTGCCTTTATCCAAATAAAGGAAATCTTCTCTTTATTAATTAAAGGAAATTTCCCTTTAATTACGTAGATCGGTTTCGATGGGCCTTGAAGTTGATTGTTGGGCTGATTTCTATTCAAACCGGGTTAAACCGGGGGAGTGCTAAATCCCCCTCTAACATTTACCATAGAGAACAAATGCAATTACGCTGTTTGGCCGGGAATCCTAACATCATCGACTATGGTTTTGCTCTCCACCACCGGCTTCTCCCTCAAGAAAGGAGAGATGCGCGTTGCGCCGTCGTCATGGTGTGGTCGTTTCTGGGGTAGGTCATTCTTCTCCACCAACTCAACCGGGAGTTTCTCCTGCGCCACCGGAGATTGCGGCTCCAGAAAAATCGAGTGTTCAAAAGCTGGAATGCCTCCCGCAACTCTAGCCGAGTTTGGCCTCGGAATTAGCGGTAAGGACTTCTACGACATAATATTCGTCGATGGTTATAACCTCCCAATGGTGGTTATCCCACAGGGGGACGACACGTGCGGCAGCAACGGATGCGTTGTCGATTTAAACATGACGTGACCACGCGAGCTGAGGGTGACAAGTAACACCAACAGCTTGATGCAGCCAATCGCATGCATGAACGCGTGTTAGAAGCTGAAATTGCCTGAGTATTGCTGTACTGGCGCTTATTCTGGACCGGACAAATGCAAGCCGACGCTGTATTCGCAGAATTTCAAGAGCGCGTGCCCACGCGCTTATAGCTACGCCTTCGAGGATTCTAGCAGCACCTTCACATGCGCAAATAGCCCTAACTATGTCATCGCCTTTTACCCTTCGACGACTATTCCCAACACCACCAAGTAAATTCCCGCAACAAACACGCTAGATAGCGTCTCTTTTTTTGAATCAATTCCCTAACCGACGTGAGTAAATGAAAAATATACGCAACTTAGCGTCGAATATATAATTGACGTAATTAAATAAATAGTTTAATAACAAGGAAACTCAGATTAAAGTCGTCAAAACTTAAAAAAAAAAAACTTTTCTTCAGTTTCATCGAAATCATGGGGGTTTTCTTTACTTTACATCTCTAATTGGATTGAATTCGTTCATTAGTCTCAACAGTGTGAAATCAGATCTCGATTTGGTTTTTCTCCGAACGCTTCCTTCTCAAACAGCTCCACAAAGTTCGTAAGGTTTAAATTTCTGAAACTGCTTGATTTTAATAATGATTATGAATTTCATTGAATGATATAAGAGATTCGTGAAGAAATTTGGGATAGGATTTTCAGCGGTGGTGAATCTCAAGGTAATCTTCTATCTATTGATTATAATTTTGCTTCTCTTAACAAGCTTTCTTAAAGCAAGTTAGGGTTCTTTGTTTTCGCTTCCAATATGATTATCCTCTTTGTTTGCAATTTTCACAAATAGTTTTCGTTTTTTGTGTATTTTCTCGGGAAAGTATATGTGTTCTCGGTGGAAGTATATGTTGAAAGTTCTGAGGTTTTATCGAATTCATTCATGTCTAGGGCGTCGATCAGTATCTTGGAAGATCAATCAATCCATTAGCCAAGCTGAGTTTAAGTGATCAGGCATTTCTTCTCTTGGCCTTCATCGCTTGCACGGCACAGAAGATGACTTCAGATTATCTTTTCGGTTTTATTTGTGAGTGTAGCCTTCATTACGTAGTGTACAGGACATATCAATATTGCAAGTTGCAACTTTGATATGTGTTTGTTTTGACATTTGGTTGATCTCTTGATGGTCCTCTGTTGCAGACTTCAGTGGCTTTTACAAGTCTTGTGATTGCAGCAATTCCCATACTTGTGGTAAGTCTCCACATTTGTTACTACTTAATTACAACCTTATCTGTCTAAATCCCTTACTGATCTCTCCCCTGGAATCTATCATTCATCATTCATCATTCATCATTCATCATTCATCATTCATCATTCATCATTCATCATTATCAATATAAGATGAACATGTTGTTGGCATTGGTTTCATCATTCGTCCTTGGTTCTAACTTCAATGGTTATGATTATGCTACGTAAATGGTTTCAGCCAAGAAATAACTGATGGGGTAAACAAATCAGCTAAAGCGGTTCAAGCAGCTGAAGCTGGAATCCGACAGATTGGAACCCTTGCACACCAGCAAACTCTCGGTAAGCTTCCCTCTTTTTACTATGTTTTTGGTGGCAACATTTAACTTTGGTAAAAACAACGTAAATTATGATATGTGGTGACTTTGATATTGGTTCGGCAATGATTGAAGAGAGAGCAAATTTACCAGAAATATTAGTATAGTCAATAGCATAGTAATTTGCTTGGCTAAGTTGTAGCTAGTGAGATTGTTTGAGTAGCTTATAGAGAAGAAAATAAGAACCTATTGTCATTGAAATTATCCTATTGGAGATATTGTTGTCATTTTATATTTTGGTTACTTATTATGGCTACAATATTTTTATTTCAGTTCAGATATGCTTCTCAGTCTATTTTGATGTGGATTAGCATTCTCAGAGTTTCTTTCACAAGAGTTGGTGGGAACAAATTTCTACTTATTTTTATTTTTTTTATACATCAAACAAATTATTGTATTTTCTATTTGATTTTCTAGTCATCAAACAAGATGCTGAGTTGTCTTCATTTCTTCTTATGACAGTTATGTTTTCTTCTTACTGTATAAGAATTGACTTTACTATAATTCTATTATCATTTTTTTTAATTATAATTATATTTAATTATAATGGTAATGAATGTTACGTCGGTTTTGAAGCAACGTAAATATAAATTTGTAAGTCTTTAATTAACTGACGTTAAAACAATAAAAACTGACGCTAGATTTTAGACGTTAAAGATAACGTCGGTTTTTTAAATGATGCAAAAACATTTAACGTCATCCCATGATAAGTCGGTTTAAAAACTGACGTGATATTCTTCCAGTCACTTTATTACCGACGTTAACGCTTGATAAAAGTGACGTCAAAACCCTTGTTTTTTGTAGTGTACGTTCGGTTCTATTTCATCAAAGCGCGTTAGTAGAATAGTCGAACATTACACGGCTCTAATTCTGACCATTCGTTCTACATATATCTTTATATGAAACTGAAATACTTTGCCTTCATATACTCATTTATATTTCGTCAAAGACGTTAGGTCTGTAGGGTAGTGATGGGCGTGCCAAGATTGTTAGGGGACTTGAGGAGAGTTTAAACAACATGACTCTTTTATAAAATATTTAGTGATGATTATGATATAGTTTTAGGACTTTTAAGATATATGTGCATTTATTTTTATATAATTGCATCGAGACGTTATTTGTTTTTTTCAAAATAAAATTCATGGACTTAATAAAACTGATTGATTGATTGGGAAGCCACTGGTTTTGGAGACTATTTGTGATGCGTGGATAGGAGAACATAATTCTGAACCAATCTCTCTAATGGATCGAATTGGAAAATGCAGGAAAGCTCTTGGGAAATGGAAACGGGAGAGTAAACATAATTCCATGGAACGCATTCAGAAGTGTAGGGAAGACCTTGAGCTGGAAATCTCAACCCTACATCCAAGATTAGATTATATGAGAGAGCCATGATATGAGATTGTAAAAGGTTTTCGTGAGGAAGAGATGTTTTGGAGACAAAAGAGCATAACAACACCAGTTTATTCCATGGATCGGTAAAAGCACAGCGTTCCAAGAATCAGTTGAAAAAACTAGTGGATGAAGCGGGTAGAACGGTTACTTTAGCTGGTTCTATGGGGAACGTTGCAGGGAACTATTTTAAAGCTTTGTCCACAACATCTTTTATTGGCGACTGTTGATTATAGAAATCACAAAAGGTAAAACAGTAAACTTAGTTTGGAATCTCGTTTATTGAATTAAGCTCGGCGGCGTTAAAACGTAATTTAGATCGGTAAAAAGACTTAGAGAAAATAGAGAAAACAAAGATCGGAAGGTTCGAGCTCTATGTTTTCTTCTCTCTCTTGTGGTTGTGAATGAATAATTATGAGGCGAGGACTTCTCTATTTATAAGATTTGATGTCGGTTTCGAATTGGAAAACTTCATTTTCCTAGTTCCTTCAGGAAAAGGAATGTTTCCGGAAATCGCTCCGAGATAAGGAAATATTCCGCAAATCTCGGAGGTCGGTCTTCTTTTCAGCGAGCCAGGCTTTCCTCTGGGCCTAGAATCTTGGCTTCGCAGCGAACTGGGCCGGTCATCGGTCTTGTAGCTCGGCATTTTAATCACAGGCTTTTCTTACCAGGTTCGTACCGTTGTTAACCGGGGTTCGATCAAGATCGGTTCAAATCAGGCTAAGCCGGGGAGTGCTAAACTCCCCTCTAACAATTAGTCCCCACCCCAGTTCGCCGAATGAGTCTTTTGAGTTCGGCAAAATTTGCGGAAGATAGGTTTAAATCAATTTTGGATCGAGGTCGGTGAATTCGTGGGAGGATCTTCATATCCGCCGAACTCGGGGTTCTGGTTCTTTTCAAGTTGGGTTCGTCAGCTTGAGTTCGGTATATTGCCTTGTCCGTTTGAGCAATTGATTTCTTCGACTTCGGTAGGTTCTGGGGTTATGTATCGTTTTAATGGTTTCGTTGATATCGAAGAGTCGCCTCGAGATTCAGGTCCATGCAAAAAAATTTGGAGGCGTGTCGTTCTGGGTGCAGGAATCGAGGAGTCGTTATGATTGATTCTCTCCTTATAAATATCATTCGAAGCCCCCAAGACCGGCTTCACTTCTGTTTTCATAAGGTACGCCCACTTTCTCTCTCTAGCGCTCTCACTTCTCTCTAGATTTTATTTTGTTTAAGATTTTTCCGATCAATCTCCTCTGCGTGTTCTCCGATCTGCTGCAGAGGTCTTCGAGTTTTCCGGCTCATCACCAACAGTTGTTCTTCGCTATTTGATTTTTTCGATCGAAACGAGTTCGAGATCTTCTTCGTCTTCTGTTAACGACCGGACTCCTTCTCCATACGACCCGATCGTCGACCTTGAGATGTTCGTGCACTCTTCGGATCCCAAAGATTCTTCCGATGATGGTCTGAGTGACGTTCGGCAAGAATTGATCAAACGCAACTCGCGTCATGCGGCCGCTGCTCCCAGATGTTCCCGTGTTACGATTCAGATACCACAGCTTCTGGATCGAGATAGCCGAGAAACGGACGCCCAAGTTCAATTCTAGCAAGAGGCTGAGGTAGGTGGTCGGGCCCAGGTTGGTATTGATCATGAGGCTGTTGAAACGGGTGAGCAAGTTCACCTGGGTGACGAGTTAGCTGTTCGATTGGAAGAGGTCGAGGACATTCCAGTCTGCGCGGTGGTTGGAGTCCATCATGTCGTCACGCCGGCATGCGTCGGACCGACTCGGTCTAAGATGAAGACCGTTCTAAGCACTCTAACTCGGTGCGATTATCCCGACGACATCAAATTTTGCATTCCGAAAGAGCATGAAAGGCCATGGGATGTGCCGGAAGGTTACGTTTGCGTGTACGAGGATTACTTTAGGAGTTATGGTATTCGGTTTCCGCTCCCCGGCCTTCTTCGTAGTTATTGCAATCGCCGACATCTCGCGATCTCTCAACTCCTGCCCGCCACGGTCATCAATATCGTCGGGCTTCTGACACTTGGGGAGGATTGCGATATTCCAATCGATGCCAGAGTGTTCGAAAGGTTGTTCCGCATGAATATCTCGAGGCAATGGCCTTGGTTTCTTTCGGCTAATGCGAAGCCTGAGTACGACCTTGTGACGGAGAACAAGCCGAGCATGGTGAATGGCTGGAATACTCGGTATTTCTTTCTCAAGATCGACGAGTTGTTCGTGTCGTGTCCAGACAGAAGTTATCGGACTCAGTGGAGAACTCCTATTGGTAGACATCGGTATTGTACTTGTCTTTTTTGTTTCCTTTCGTTTAACTATTTTCCCTTTGTCTTTTTCAGTTCGTCATACTCCGAGCTTTCTCACGACGATCCATGGCTTCGGTTCGATCCAAGAAAAGAGTTTAAGCGCGGCAGGGAAGATTCGTTGGCCGGAGGCGTATCAAGAGAAGCTTGATTTGAAGGGTAAACGAGCTTTGAAAGGTATGTCTCGATAAATCCTATTTTTCTCGGCATCATGATTTTATTAACATCAGTTCTTTTTACTCAGCCACTCGCAGCGGCCATACACGGATAATGAAGATCGACGATATCCCATCTTTCGACTTTGGGGATGACGAGCCAAAAGATGTTGGCGAGATTCCTGAGCTGCCACTTGTCGAGAGGGAGTTGGTTTTAGAGGTAGGCGAGACTGCCGATGCTGAGCTGGCAGTCGAGAAGCAGAAGAAAAAGAAGAGGAAAACTTCGACCCGCCGGTCGTCTCATCGTGGAGGTGAAGGGCCACGTGATAATGCGGGTCAAGGGTTGGCCCGAAATTCTGATGTCGGAGATCAAAGTGCCGACTTTCACCGTAGGTCTCCCCGTATTGGGGACGATACATTGTCTATCCATGCTGATAGCCGCTCAGCTCGGAGTGCTCAAAAGAAACACCGAACTGCTGGTCCCTCAGTCCATTCTGTGCGGTTCGATTACGACAAAGACGAGCTGGTTATTAAAGATGCTGGGCCGTGTGCTGATCTATACCGCCAGCTGACGTTTGGTTCTCGGAGTCTGCCGTCGATAGACGACCTCTCTCAGTCCGAGGCTTACAAAAAGCTGGCTCGAACGACGGCCGAGGTAAGCGAATTCAATTTCCGTTCTAGTCTCGGTGTCTGACTTCCTATTTTGAGGTTGTAACAACCCCCTCTTTTTTTTTTCCTCGTTTCCAGATGGTAGCTCAGACTAAGGAGCTTGTCGGTACATACGACTTCGAGCTCGGTAAAGCTCGCCGCGAAGCCCTCAAAGTAGAGGCTGCTGCAAGGGGGTTGGAGGCCGACCTGGTCGCCGAAAGGGAGAGGTCGGATGCCGAGGCCGTTGTTATAGGCGAACTTCAGAAGGAGATAGCCATTCTGAAGGCTGGGAATGCCGCGCTTGCCGCCGAGAAGGATGAAGTCGTTCGGACTTTGGAGGGGGAGGCGGCTTGTCTCAAGGAGGCATGTACGCGCGAGATGATGGCGCGTAAAGCGGTGACCGAGAAGTGTCAGGCTCACTTCCAAAAGGTGAGGGACCATCTCGCTGCGGTTGAACAACAGAATGGACCGTTTCTTGGTCTCAACCAAATTACCAGCGTCCTTCAATTCGCCGAAGCTTTGGAGGAGAAGGACGGTATTGCTGTTCCATCGGCCCGTATGGAGAAGTTGAAACGGTTCAAAGCGGCCAAACTGGCTGAGTATGAGGTGATCGTGGCTAGTGAATTAGCCGACGATGATCTCGTAGTCTCGCCTTTCGTTGAGGTGGCTTTTTTACATGTTTATCAGTCAACCGAGGTGGAAATTCTGGCGGGTATCGACATTTATGGTTCGAACCAACCAATGATTTTAGGCGATGAGGAGGTGGTTGTTGGTGACCAGGCTGCTTAACTATCTCTTTTCTTTTTCGCTTTATATCAGTAGTTTCTTTTTTTTTCTAGCCCAAGAGGCTTTGTAATATTTTCGGATGGGCTTTTGAACCTCGGCCATTTTAGGCCTTATATAATGGATTTGTCGATTGATTAATAAGTTTCGATCTCGATTTTCGTACTTAATTGATTTTTGCTCGTTTTTTGACGCTGAGTTCATCCTTTGTGAGGTCGTAAAATGATACGTGCTTTTGGGTTTCATCGTACACGAATAGTGGGGCCGTAATGAGTACAGTCTTATCCGGTGCGTAAGAGATGAAACTAATGCTACGATCTATTCGGGATCGGCAATCATTGAGAGATCGGCTTTTTATCTTTTGCGATTGTTGAGAAATCGGCTTATTAGTTTTGCGATTGTTGAGAAATCGGCTTAACTTTGCGAGGAGAGGCGTTCGGCTTTACCTTGGAGATTAGCGTTACACTGCGCAGAGGGCTTGTCTTAAGATACTCCAGGTTCTCTCAGGTCGAATCGAAGTATGCGAGGTGGGCTCGGCTTATTTAGTTCGGATGATCTGAGAGTATAACGCGGGTACAGATCATGACTTATCATGGAAAGTGTATTATCCATAGCACCATGAGGATGCATGCGAGACGGAGCTCGGCTTTAAATACCGATCGTCTGGCCAGGACGTCGATGTGAGGAACCGTGATGGTTTTCGGTGCGAACTGTACTTGTTCGGCTTGGATTGTATATCTGGCGAACTGCCTAAGCTTGGATTTCTTGTTGAATTATGGAATTCTTTTGGAAGGTAGGAACTGTTTGCGTTCAGCGAAATTAGTCCGGTTTTGAAGACGTGAAATTTTCGAGTTTGGCGATCACTGTAAGTTCGAATCTTAAAAATGCAAACTTTTCGAGTTCGGCGAACATGGTCAGTTTGGCTTTTGAAGGTACGAACTTTCGAGTTCGGCGAACATAGTAAGTTCAGCTTTCGAATTTTAGAGTTCGGCGAACATTTCGAGTTCGGCTTTTGAAGATTCGAACTTTTCGAGTTCGGCGAACATTTCGAGTTCAGCTTCCGAAGATTCAAATTATTCGAGTTCGGCGAACATTTTGAGTTCTTCTTTTGAAGATTCAAACTTTTCGAGTTCGGCGAACATTTCGAGTTCGGCTTTTGAAGATTCGAATTTTTCGAGTTCGGCGAACATTTCGAGTTCGGCTTTTGAAGATTCGAATTTTTCGAGTTCGGCGAACATTTTGAGTTCGGCTTTTTGGAGTACTCTTTGGAAGAAATAAAGTTTGTTAAAGTTATAGCTAAACCCGAGTTGGGCTGCCTACGTACCCTCAAAAGAAGGATCAAGCCATTCGTAGTTCATATTAAATCGGAATGGGGAGCTGGTTTGAGGAATCAAGCTCTATGGATATCAGTCACATCAATAAAGTGCAAAAATTTGGCTCAGGCTTTAAAGGACTTTGCTGGAAACATGAGTGTCTTCTAGTTAACTGGTCATCCTTTGGATTTTTCATTAGTCCGATCTAGAACTGATTCTGTAACAATGGTCACTTAGAATCAAGGTCATAAGACCATCAGCATTGGACAGTTTTTGAGATAATGTCTCAGAATAAAATAATAAAAAATTGAAAAAGTAAGGAGAGAGAGAGAGAGACAATGTCTCGCCGGAGACGAAGTGAGACATATGTCTCATAAGTGGCAAGCTTTGATTGGGTGATTTTTTTTTTTTACTTTATTACTTTTTTTTTGAGACATTGTCTCTCTCTCTTACCGTTGCTGATGCTCTAACAAAAGATTCATGAAAAATATCACAATCTCCAACATGTTTTGACTCAATAAAACAAATTTTGACTCAAAAACGACTGACTCTAAGAAAAACAAAAACAATGTCAGCGACTACCTCCCCCAGACTTGAATAACACTGTCCCCAGTGTTATCTAGCAAAACAGCAGAGTGGAATCATGAAGAACAAGAATGTTACCTCAATGGACCGTCGGTATCGACCGACACACGGCCTGGTATCGATCGATACCAGGCTTAAGTCGATACAATGAACTCTTCTCATTCGCGTAGGGTATCGATCGATACCAACAGGGTGTCGATCGATACTCAGGCGATTTTGAGTTTGATCCTTGTTTATCCTGACACAAAACACCAAACACAAACGAAAAATGAAAAGAAAAGGACTTTTATACAAACTCACCAGTGGGTTGCCTCCCACCAAGTGCTCGTTTTACGTCACTAGCTTGACTGTACTGCCGTTTAGGCAGTGGGTGCATCATCCAGAGGCATTATGTGTCCTTCTGGAATCTCGGCTTTCGCCCAATAGTGTTTCACCCTTTGTCCATTGACAGTGAATTCTTCGCCTGAAGGATTTGTCAAGATAATCGCACCATGTGGTCTAACTTCCTTGACTGTGAAGGGACCTGACCAACGAGAACGCAATTTACCAGGAAACAAATGCAAACGAGAGTTATATAGAAGTACCTGATCATTTGGTTCAAAGTGTCTAGAGATGATTTTCTTGTCATGGTACGCCTTAGTCCTCTCCTTGTACAGCTTCGAGTTCTCATAGGCCAGATGCCTAATCTCATCGAGCTCGTTCAGCTTGATCAATCGCTTCTCAGCAGCAGACTTGATGTCAAAATTCAGCAACTTTGTAGCCCATGCTGCCTTATGCTCGATTTCCACTGGAAGATGGCATGCTTTTCCATACAGCAAGTGAAACGGTGTAGTCCCAAGTGGTGTCTTGAAAGCAGTCCTGTAAGCCCAAAGTGCGTCATCCAGCTTCACAGACCAATCCTTCCTGGTAACATTCACTGTCTTCTCCAGAATCTCTTTGATCTGCTTGTTGGAGACCTTAACTTGTCCACTGGTATGGGGGTGATAAGGAGTACCAACACGATGGTTCACACCATACTTCTTCAGCAACCTCTCGAAAATCTTGTTGATAAAGTGAGAGCCACCATCACTTATCACAATTCGAGGTACTCCAAATTGCAGGGAAAATGATGGTCTTAAACAACTTAAGGACCACCGAAGAATCATTGGTTCTGCTAGCAATGGCTTCAACCCACTTAGACACATAATCCACAGCAACCAAGATGTATTTGTTTCCATATGACGAAGGAAAGGGACCCATAAAATCAATGCCCCAGCAATCAAAAATCTTAACCTTAAAGATGAAATTATGTGGCATTTCATGTATCTTACTGATCTTCCCTCTCCTCTGACAGGCATCGCACTGCGAAATGAAAGCATGAGCATCCTTAAACATAGTAGGACACCAGAAGCCTGCTTGAAGAACCTTGGACACTGTCTTGAAAGTGCCAAAGTGTCCAGCATAGTCGAATCCATGGCAAGGAAACAAAATATTAGGTACCTCTCATTCAGCAATGCCTCTCCTGTAAATACCATCAGAACAATGCTTGTACATGTAAGGTTCATCCCAAAAGAATCGCCTTATGTCACGCATGAACTTCTTCTTGTTATATTTCTGAAGGTGCTTTGGTTATGCATCTGCAGCGAGGTAGTTGGCAATATCAGCATACCATGGTTGATCAGAATCGGCTGCAACGACTAGATACTCCTCTGAAACACCAATGTGTTCAACAGTCAAAACCGGTTTGGAAATCGCAGGGTATCGACCGATACCATAGGAGTGTCGATCGATACCGAGACCTGCAATTCGTGGGAATTGCTGAGTTTATGCGAAACCCATATGAAACTCAGTTTCAATGAACTAAATGGACTCCTCTGGTAGTTGATCATCAATAGGGACGTCTGCATCGATCCGAATCCTCGAGAGATGGTCAGCGACCCCGTTCTCTATTCCTTTCTTGTCCTTAACCTCGATGTCAAAACCTTGTACCTAAAGAACCCAACGACAAAGGCGAGGCTTGAGGTCCTTATTCTGCATCAGATATTTGAAAGCAGCATGATCAGTATGAACAATCACTTTGCTCCCGTTCAAGTAGGATCGAATTTTCTCAAAGGAGAAAACAACTGCAAGTAGTTCTTTCTCTGTGGTGTTGTAATTCCTCTGAGCATCATCCAATGTCCTGCTGGCATAGTAGATAACGTGCAGCTTTTTATCCTTTGTATGACCCAAGACAGATCCAACAGCAAAATCGCTAGCGTCGCACATGACCTCAAAATGTAAAGTCCAATCAGGAGGTTGCACAATAGGAGCACTCACCAAAGCCTTTTTAATCTCCTCAAAGACTGCAAGACACTCGGGTGTGAAGTCGAATTTGATCTCCTTGCATAATAAAGCGGTGAGTGGGCGTGCTAGCTTGGAGAAATCCTTGATAAATCTCATGTAAAACCCAACATGACCAAGGAAGCTTCGAATATCCTTCACAGAAGTCGGTGGTTGAAGGCTTGTCATGACTTGAATCTTGGATTTGTCTACTTCGATCCCAGCCTCAGAAACCTTGTGCCCAAGCACGATGCCTTCCTGAACCATAAAGTGACACTTTTCCCAATTAAAGACCAAGTGTTTCTCTTCACACCTCTGTAGCACCTTGCACAAGTTAGCCAAACAGTCCTTGAACGATGATCCATACACTGAAAAATCATCCATGAACACCTCCATAAAATCCTCAATCATGTCTGTGAAGATAGACATCATGCATCTCTGAAAGGTGGCTGGAGCGTTACACAATCCAAATGACATTCTCCTGTATGCGAATGTGCCATATGGACATGTAAAAATCGTCTTCCCTTGGTCATCTGGATTTATCGGAATCTGGAAGAAACCGGAATACCCATCGAGAAAACATTAGTAGGGATGACTAGCCAAACTCTCCAACATCTGGTCAATGAATGGCAATGCGAAATGATCCTTCCGTGTGGCTGCATTCAACTTCCTGTAGTCAATGCACATTCGATGGTCCTAGTAGGAACCATCTCATCGTTTTCATTTTTCACCACAGTTATCCCTCATTTCTTATGAACAACGTGAACTGGGCTGACCCAAGATCTATCCGAAATAGCATAGATAACACCAGCTTTTTGACCACTTCTTTTAGATTCGGATTCAGCCTCCTCTGAGGCTCAATTGAAGCTTTTGACTCGTCCTCAAGATGAATCCTATGCATGCACATGTCTGGTGATATACCTGAAATGTCATCAAGAGAATAGCCAAGAACTTTGCGATACTTGCGCAGCTTGCTCAGCAGTAAGGCAATCTCTGTGTTGTTCAAAGAAGCATTAACAATGACTGGGTATGTGGAATTAGGACCAAGAAAACTATACCTCAGGTTTGCTGGAAGTGGCTTGAGTTCCACCTTAGGAGCATTATTTTCGCTCCAATCTCCAAGTCCAACAGCGTGCTTAGAACTTTCGGCCAACTCTCCTTCTAGTCGCAGGGTATCGACTGATACTAGAGGAGTATTGATCGATACCGGCGATGCTGAATCGAGCATCTTCGAGTATCCAGCAGTATCATCACACGAATGGATCCTCATGATGCATCTCCAGGAAGTACTCTTCAGCTATGTCACTGAAAGTGTCGACAAAAAAAGTCTGCCCATCGATGGTTGGTCTCTTCATCATCTTATCCATATTGAAAGTCATGACCAAATCACTGATGTTGAGAGCGATCTTCCCATTCATGCAACCAATCTTATCACAAGCTGTTGCAAGGAATGGTCTGCCTAGGATAAGAGGATCCTTAGGCTCAGCATCATATTTCAGGACGATGAAATCAGTTGGAATCAAGCAATTCCCAATCTTAATCGGGACATCTTCAAGTAACCCTTATGGAAGTCTAACTGAACGATCAGCAAGAATCAGGGAGATCCTCGTGGTTGTGAAGTCTGTCATCCCCATCCTTTTGGCAACTGAATATGGCATGAGGTTGTCACTTGAGCCAATGTCACAAAGAGAACGCTCAAATATGTATGTGAATATCGAACAATCCAACACAAAGCTCCCTGGATCTGGTAGCTTCTTTGGGATCATGTTGGTCAGGATTGCACTGCATTTATGAGTAATCATCAAGCATACTTCTTCAAGGTTCACGTTGCTGGACACCCTCCTCTTGACATATCTCCTGAAGGCTGGAGAATTCTTGATGGCATCGATAAAAGGAAGTTCAACAATCAACTTATCCATAATTGCCTTGCATCTAGAGTCTTCTACCTCCTTCTTAGTCTTCCCAGAAGCCATGGGATAAGTTATCCTCGGTGTGTACACTCTCTCTGCAACTACATTAGGTACTTCCTTCGAGACCTTAGGAGTTGATTCGAATGCAGGATCAGTATCGACCGATACCGGAGTGGTATCGATCGATACACAGGGTTTTGATTTGTCCCATGAAAGTATCGTGATAGGTGTCGATCGATGCTGGCTAGTGTCGATCGATACTGGAGCGATTTCTATATCCTTATCGTCAAGATCGACAAAAATATCTGCAGTTTGGCCAATTTTCACTCCTGGATTAACCTCTTTTGCACTTCTCAAGGTGATTGCATTGATGTGAGCCCTTGGTTATCTCCTTTCCGTGGAAGAAAACCTTCTTGCCTTTTCATAGCCTCTAAAGTCTGAGCTACCTGAAGTTTCAGCTTCTTCTGCTGAATATTAATAGCGTCGATCCTTCCACTCAGATCATTGTACATGACATCAATATTCCCATTGAAATCCGCAGTTAGCTTATGCTGTCCTTGAATAATATGTTCAAACATAGCCTCGATCTTGCTATCTGGGAGCTTAGTAGGTATAGGCTGATAAGATGAATTTCCATAGTTCCTGGTATACCCACTGTTCTGAGATGATTTCTGGCCAAACTGATTCGAACCTCCTTGCTGAGAGTTGTTGTTGAAGTTTTGGTTGTTGTTGAATTGATTCCTCTGACATTGAAAGCCATAACCACCAATGTAGTTAACATCCTCTACTTCATCCTCATTGAACACCTCAACATCTTCAGCAAAATGAACGGCCTTCGTTGTCTTGCTCATCAGAAGACTGTGCATAGAATCTAACTTGGCTTGAACATCAGCAATCTGTTAACCTTCCATGCCACCAGCTTGCCTCTTGCGCTCAAAATCTGCATTCTTGGTGCTATTGCTAGACGCCAAGTTCTCAATCAGCACGACCGCCTCATCTGGATACATGGTGTTGAAGTTTCCATTACTCGCAGCATCCAAACCCATCTGGTACCTCCAATCGATCCCTCTGTAGAAAGTACCCATCAACTGAACCTGAGTGAACCCATGGTGCGGATAATCTCTCTGATATGACTTGAAACGAATCCAAGTAGCCTTGAATGCCTCGATTGGTCCTTGAGAAAACTGAGAAATCATGTTCCTGAGATCCTCGGATCGTGCATCATCATAGAAATTAATCAGGAACACATTCTTCGTCTCATTCCAGGTAGTTAGCGAAACAGGAGATAACTGCTTCTGTAACGCCCGTGTTCCGGAAGAGTTAATTATTGTGGAGGAATAATTAATTCGGGTTGTTCCGGGGGGCGGTATCGATCGATACTGGCAGGCATCGATCGATACCAGCCGGGTTTTTCTCGGGGTTATCTTCTTCTCTTATCTTCTTTCGGTATAAAGGTTATCCTTGTAAGGATAAGACCAAGAGAAGGTCGAGAAAGAGAGAGAGGGAGAGAGAAGGAGAGAAAGAGCGAGAGAAGCTTGGTGAAGCTTGGTGAGGCTTTGATCTTGCGAGATCAAGAGGATTCGAGCTTGGAGATAAGCTCGAAGGAGTGCTTGGGAGAAGCTTGGCTGGGGCGTGAGCTGTTGAGAAGAGGAGAGATCTTCTAGAGCTCGATCCAGCCGGTTTAAGGTGAGTTGGGACCAAAGGTTAGCATGTAAGCTTGTGTGTGTGTGTTGTTAAGCTTTGTTGGTGCTTTCTGTGTGTGGTCCTGGCGAGTTCTGGGTGAGATCTCGCGGTGGTGCTTGGGTTTTCGCAGGGAGTATCGACCGATACCATGTGGGTATCGATCGATACCTGTCCCTTGGCGGTGGTCTCGAGTTGTGTGTGGATAGACTCGAGTTGTGTTGGCATCGATCAATACTAGTGTGTTGTTTGGGCATCGATCGATACCAGGGCCTTGTCGGTGGTCTTGAGTTGTGTTGGCATCGATCGATACCAGTGTGTTGCTGGGGTGTCGATCGATACCAGGACCCTGGTTGGGGGGGGGTCATGTGTTGTGTTGGCATCGATCGATACCAGTGTGTTGCTGGGGTGTCGATCGATACCAGGACCCTGGTTGGGGGGTCATGTGTTGTTGGGCATCGATCGATACCCGTGGAGTATCGATCGATACCGGTGGCTTCGTGCCGGGAAGTTTAATTGGTGTTAATTAATTCTTGGTTTGGCTATTTGATATTGCTGTTGTTGTGCTTATTTGATAGCCTGTTGTTGGGATGATCAATCTCACTCAGCATTTGGTTAGCCAAATGTTGATGCATCACTTTTGTCGATGCAGGTAAAGATAAGGCGTGATCGTGGAATCGAGGCGGTGAGGAGGGGATGATTAGGACCCGGGAGTTGCTTCTGTTGTTGGGGTATCGATCGACACCAGGGGGTATCGATCGATACGTGTTGTTTGGCGTTTGTAACCGTGAGCTTGTGTAAGCTGTAGACCGTGTGTGGTTGTGTATTAATAATTGTTTATTATTGTTATATGTTTTAAAAAAAAAAGTGCGGTCCTTTCAATTTGGTATCAGAGCCCATACGGTTCTAGGAGCCTAGGTGGTTCTAGAATAGATTGGGTGTTGTGCGGGGTCGTAGAATCATCCTCTTCGAGCCTTGTGGGATTCCATGGTGAGTATCTTTATTGTGATGATTGTTGTAGTTCTCTTAGCTTGTGCTTCTGCACGCGTGCAGATGGCTAGAGAGCGTGGTTGAGGTCGTGGCCGTGGTTGAGGTCGTGGCCGTGGGCCGGGGGAGCAGGTCGAGGAGTCGCGTGCGAGTCAAGTTGGGTCTGAGGGTATGGCTGGCGTGAGTGTCAGTGTGGCTGGTGTTCCAGCAGGTGCTGCGGGTGATGCTCGGGCCCGAGATGATCGCATAGCGGATCTATCGAGGTTGTTGGAGCGGTTACCAGAGAGGGTACCGGCTCAGGCTCCTGTGGTTCCGGCGGTTGTAAGGCGCAGCCTCAGGTGGCAGCTGCGGTTGCTGGGGAGCTCCCATCCTATCTTAGGATGATGGAGCAGATGCAGAGGATTGGCACGGGGTTCTTCTCTGGAGGTGCTAATCCTGAGGACGCGGATGCGTGGTTGAGGAGGGTAGAGAGGAATTTCCTCTCGAGTAGGTGTCCTGCGGGATACCAGGTGATCTTTGGTAATGCGCATCTCTGAGGAAGGGGTGTGGCAGCACGGAGAGTTCAGGCAGCGATGGCTTGGGCGGATTTTGTGGAAGAGTTTAACTTCAAGTATTTCCCTCAGGAGGCGTTCAACCGGGTCGAGTCAAGACTTGCGAGTTTGACTCAGGGGGATCGGTTGGTACACGAGTATGAGGTGGAGTTCAACCGGCTCGGGTCTTATGTTAGACGAGCGGTTGAGAGTGAGTCGGCCCGTGTGTAGAGATTCCTGATGGGTCTTCGGGTTGACTTGAGGAACCGTTGCATGTGAGGGCTTTTTGCACGGTTGATGAGTTGGTTGAGACTGCGGCTTTGCTGGAGGAGGGTCTGAAGGACGAGGTGGTAGTGGTTACACCGAGTCTTCAGGCGAGATCTGTGCAGCAGCAGTCCGGTCCGAGCAGAGGCGGTAAGCCGATGCAAGGACCGAAGCGGAAGCGAGAGAGCGCTTCGAGAGGTAGTCAGGGTGGTCCGGGTTGCTTTGGTTGCGGAAGCATGGATCACCGAGTGGCGAGCTGTCCTTAGAAGGGCGGAGTGCGGAGTTCTGGTCTGGAATGCGTTTCAGACAGATGGGCACGAAAGTGCACTTGAGCGGCGTATCATCCTCAGACAGATGGGCAGTCCGAGAGGACCATCCAGTTTCTAGAGGATTTGTTGAGGATGTGTGTGCTGGTTTGGGGGTGGTCACTGGGTGGATCACTTGAGCTTGGTGGAGGTTGCCTATGGCAATAGTTACCAGGCGAGTAGTGGGATGGCTCCATATGAGGCTCTGTATGGGAGGCCATGTCGTACCCCCTTGTGTTGGACACAAGTGGGGGAGAGGAGCACTTTGGGTGCTAGTTTTGTTCAGGAAACCGCGGAAGAGATCCGGGTTTTGTAGCTGAACATGAAAGAGGCCCAAGATCGGCAAAAGAGTTATGCTGATAAGGGGCGGAAAGAGCTTGAGGTGGGAGGTAGTGTGTATCCCCAGATGGCTTTACTGAGAGGTCCGAACAGGTCCATTGCTGTGACTAAGTTGAGTCCGAGGTATATGGGACCGTTTCGGATTGTAGAGCGTGTGGGACCGGTAGTGTATCGGTTGGAGTTACCCGTGGTTATGCAAGCATTTCATAAGGTCTTCGAGGTGTCGATGCTGAGGAAGTGTTTGCATAGGGGTGACGAGGTATTGGCTGAGATTCCGCCAGATCTCTAGTCCAATATGACCGTTGAGGCGAGACCTTTGAGAGTTCTCGAGCAGAGGGTCAAGGAGCTTCGTCGGAAGAGGATTCCGATGATGCGTGTCCTGTGGGGCTGTGGCGGGGTGTAGGAGGAAACTTGGGAGCCAGAGGTTAGGATGGAACGTGGTTCCACGAGTGGTTCCAGAAGCAAGCTGCGGCTTGAGTTCCATCGAGAGGTTCCAGTTTCGGTTATAGCTGTATGCTATGTGTGTATCATTTTGTATTTCCGTTGTGTAGAACGATGTTACATTATGATGTGTAATAAGATGAGTATTTCTTATTATTGGTGACTTTGGGAGTCACGGTGTCGCATTGCGTTTGGGGTAAAAGCGTTAATGCAAGAGAGTGATAAGATGGATATTCTTATTGCTGTTGTGGGCGGTGCGATGACCGGGTTATTGGTCATGCACGGCAGATATTCCGGGTATGGAATATGGGTGATGCCGGTGTTGCCTTGCGAGGATTTACACGGATCACGAGAGGTAGTTCAGTCGAAATGCTTAGTGATATGTGACTTATTGCTCGTTGAGAGGACTGGTTCCTCTGGTGCCGATAGCTCGCAGGACTGTGTGTCTTGAGAGTGTGAGTGGCGATGTACCCAGACTCGAGAGGTTTATAGCCTAGAGTAATACGTGATACCGTGGATTCGTAAGGAGTATATCGTAGACGTATGATATATTCCCTAGAATTGAGTGGTATGGGGTATCGAGACTCTTGTAGGTTATATTCTTGAGTGGAGTGGTACGGCAGATACCCAGAACTCGGAGATGCTGCGGTGTCTTGGGTGATGTGGTATGGTTGATATCCTGCGGGATATGGCTGATGCTCGGAACTCGGAGATGCTGCGGTGTCTTGAGTGATGGGGTTGGCGTGTGTTTGAGCAATAAGTACATATGATGCCGCGGTGTCATAAGCATAGGGACTGAGTGGGAAACCTCGGAGGTTAGTTTTGGACCTCGTGTGAGTATTGCGTTGGCCGGGTTGGCCAAGGGTTGTGTAATCGTTGCGACGATTAGGGTTCATTGGAGATGGACGGTTCATGGGAGATGAACGGTAACGAAGATTCGAGGACGAATCTAAGTTAGTGGGGGAGAATTGTAACGCCCGTGTTCCGGAAGAGTTAATTATTGTGGAGGAATAATTAATTCGGGTTGTTCCGGGGGGCGGTATCGATCGATACTGGCAGGCATCGATCGATACCAGCCGGGTTTTTCTCGGGGTTATCTTCTTCTCTTATCTTCTTTCGGTATAAAGGTTATCCTTGTAAGTATAAGACCAAGAGAAGGTCGAGAAAGAGAGAGAGGGAGAGAGAAGGAGAGAAAGAGCGAGAGAAGCTTGGTGAAGCTTGGTGAGGCTTTGATCTTGCGAGATCAAGAGGATTCGAACTTGGAGAGAAGCTCGAAGGAGAGCTTGGGAGAAGCTTGGCTGGGGCGTGAGCTGTTGAGAAGAGGAGAGATCTTCTAGAGCTCGATCCAGCCGGTTTAAGGTGAGTTGGGACCAAAGGTTAGCATGTAAGCTTGTGTGTGTGTGTTGTTAAGCTTTGTTGGTGCTTTCTGTGTGTGGTCCTGGCGAGTTCTGGGTGAGATCTCGCGGTGGTGCTTGGGTTTTCGCAGGGAGTATCGACCGATACCATGTGGGTATCGATCGATACCTGTCCCTTGGCGGTGGTCTCGAGTTGTGTGTGGATAGACTCGAGTTGTGTTGGCATCGATCGATACTAGTGTGTTGTTTGGGCATCGATCGATACCAGGGCCTTGTCGGTGGTCTTGAGTTGTGTTGGCATCGATCGATACCAGTGTGTTGCTGGGGTGTCGATCGATACCAGGACCCTGGTTGGGGGGGGGGTCATGTGTTGTGTTGGCATCGATCGATACCAGTGTGTTGCTGGGGTGTCGATCGATACCAGGACCCTGGTTGGGGGGTCATGTGTTGTTGGGCATCGATCGATACCCGTGGAGTATCGATCGATACCGGTGGCTTCGTGCCGGGAAGTTTAATTGGTGTTAATTAATTCTTGGTTTGGCTATTTGATATTGCTGTTGTTGTGCTTATTTGATAGCCTGTTGTTGGGATGATCAATCTCACTCAGCATTTGGTTAGCCAAATGTTGATGCATCACTTTTGTCGATGCAGGTAAAGATAAGGCGTGATCGTGGAATCGAGGCGGTGAGGAGGGGATGATTAGGACCCGGGAGTTGCTTCTGTTGTTGGGGTATCGATCGACACCAGGGGGTATCGATCGATACGTGTTGTTTGGCGTTCGTAACCGTGAGCTTGTGTAAGCTGTAGACCGTGTGTGGTTGTGTATTAATAATTGTTTATTATTGTTATATGTTTTAAAAAAAAAAGTGCGGTCCTTTCAGCTTCAGCCAATAACCTGCATCTCCACTAAGAGAGTATGGGAAAAGCTTGCAGAAAAGGAACTCGTTGGGCACTCCATTGTACTTCATACCAGTGACTAAATCCTCGAACTTCTCGATATGGTCCATGGGATGTTCGTGAGATTGACCATGGAAAAGGTGCTGACTCACAAGAGCGTAGTACGCAAGTTTCAGCTCAAACTCATTCCTCTGAAAAGTTGGAATGCGAATCGCAGCTCGATTGGCATAGAACTGATCAAGTCTGTTGTGCTCACCAAGCGTCCTCCCACGATTAACCACAACGTTCCCCGCATTAGCAGCATTTCCAGCGACAATTTCCTCGACAACAACATGAGGTGGGATGATGTTCCCATGGCCATCCAATCGTTGCCCTCTCTCATTGCATAATTGACCCTCTTGGTCTCTGTAAGCGCCAGCTTCATCTTGAACCAAAACCACTGGATTGTTGTTCATCTCTCCTGGTTTCTTTGCTCTTATGTTTGTGCGTTCCACAAGTGCTAGCTGCTCCAATGACAGTTCAACTAGCTGAGAGCTCTTGCTCCTTCTGGTTTCACGAATAGGCATACACCTGAAAACGAAAGTCAAGAACGTAAGTAACACGGTAATACGATGAGTATCGACCGACACTGGGTGGTGTCGATCGATATCAACAAAACGAAAACGATGAGTATCGATCGACACTGGCTAGTATAAATCGATACCGACGAACTTAGTCGAAATTCTCAAACTAAAATCTAATGGCGAATTGAGTCCCTGGCAACGGCGCCAAATTTGATAAGCTCAAATTAATACCGTAAAGTACTAAAGCTTTGTTGGTTGTAATACTTAGGGATCGAATCCACATAGACTCAAGAAAACACACAATAGATTATATAGAAGAGAATTAAGCTAAGAGATCAATGTAATTGAAAGCAATACGTAAATTAAACTGGTTGTAAGTTCGATTGGAGAAACATAGGTTCAGGGTATTTCTCAGGAAATCAATGAATGCAAACAAACTAATTAATCAGGATTCAGGTTGCGCACGGTTCTTGAACTCAAATCACTAATGTATAATTAACCAACTCTCGTTGCGAGAATTATCTAAGCCTAAATCCTAGAATTCCAAATTTCTTTGCGAATCCTAAAGTATAAACCAGCTTTTAGTTCAAGTTTGATTTGTTTACAAAACAACTAAACCAAATCTCTTTGCGAATAGTTATTTTGCTCACCCTAAGTTCTATCAGGTAATTAATCGCACTCTCATGCCTAATCAATTATCCTAAGATATAAGTTCTAGGTGATCAATCTAGAATTAGCTTTGAAAACAACCTATGGCGAATAACTAATTCAGATTATGAACCCTAAATAGCTAATCAACCTAGCATTCAAAGAAAACCATTATGAGAACCCTAAACCTAACAAGAGATATAATCAGACATGGAAATTGAAGCAATAAATATGACTGAATAAATACTCAAATAAATAATAAGAAAGAGTAACAAGAGGGTTCGAAATCTTCTCTCAGACGAACATAGTTTCAGACTTGTCTCCCTTCAAAAGCTCTCTCACAAGACCAAAGTAAAATAAAGCATAGCCATCAAAGTGGTTGTAAAATCCTAATAAATAATCTAAATCACGTTTTGGGGCTTCTTGTAGATAATAAAGTCTTCTGGGCAATTTTGCAATTCTTCAACTCTTGGAAAAGTCGCGATCGTATCTGCTTCAATGAGTATCGACCGATACTGAGGCTTCAAATCGGGTACTCAACTACACGAACTTCTGCTTTGCTCCAAAATGCTCCAGAAAGCTCTAATATCTCCAATTATGCTTCAAACGTGCTAAAACATGTAAAAGACTCTAAAACACTACAAAATAGTAGAAAAACTCTATAAAACGGACTTATATCATGGCCTAAAAGGGGTAAAAACTAGGGATGTTAATAAGGGTTTTTAAACCCAACCCAGCCCTGCTTATTTAAAACACAGTTGATATAACATAGTTTTTACCCTGTTTAAGCCATGATATAAGTCCTTTCTATAGAGTCTTTATAGTATTTTGGAGTCTTTTAGCGTCTTTTATAGGTTTTAGCACATTTGGAGTATTATTGGAGATATTGGAGTTTCATGGAGCATTCTGGAGCGAAACTGAAGTCTGATGACTAAGTGCCCGATCTGAGCGACAAGCATCGATCAATACCCCCTGGTATCGATGGACACCCGTCGAGAAATCATGGGCCGCGACTTTTTTATGAAGTTTTGAAGAATTGCAAAACTTGCCCAGAAGACTTTGATATTTACAAGAAGACCCCAATTCGTGTTTAGGTTATTTAATTAGGATTTTCAGCCACTTGGTTGACTACGCTTATTTTATTCTGGATTTGAGAGAGAAATTTTGAGGGAGACAAGTCTGATACTTTGTTCGTCTGAGAGAAGATTTCGAACCCTTTGTTACTCTTTCTTATTATTTATTTGAGTATTTATTCAGCCATGTTTATTGTTTCAATCTCCATGTCTGAGTAGATCACCTGTTAGGTTTGGGGTTTTCTCATAGGGATTTCTTTGAATGCTAGGTTGATTATCTGTTTAGGATTCACTATCAGAATTAGTTCTTCACCATAGGTTGTTCTCAAAACTAATTCTGGATTGATCACCTAGAACTTAGATCTTAGGATAATTGATTAGGCACGAGAGTGCGATTAATTACCTGATAGAACCTTAGGTGAGCAAATTGATTATTCGCAAAGAGATTTGGTTTAATTGATTTGTGAACATATCAAACCTGATATTAAAGCTGATTTAGACTTTATGATTCGCAAAGAGATTTGGAATTCCTAGGATTTAGATTTAGATAGTTTTCACAACGAGAGTTGGTTAGCTATATTTTAGTGATTTGAGTTCAAGAGCCGTGCTTAATACGAATCATGTTAGTTAATTTAGCTGCATTCATTGATTTCCTGAGAAATACCCTGAACCTATCTGCCTCCAACTGAATTTACAACACCTTTAATTGCATACTTGTTTTCAATTACATCTATTGATTTAGCGTGTTTTTGATCTATATAATCTACTGTGTGAAATCTTGAATTCTTGTGTTCGACCCCTGATTTACTGCAGCAACTGTTTTAGTACTATTTAGGGTATTAATTTGAGCATATCAAATTTGGCGCAGTTGCCGGGGACTCAATTCGCCATTAGATTTTAGCTAAGAAATTCGTCTAAATCGCCCGAGTATCGATCGATACCCTTCAGTATCGGTCGATACCCGTCGTCAATTTCAGTTACTTACGTTCTTGATTTTGATTTCAGATGCATGCATAATCTAAAAACAAGAAGCAAAAAGAGCACTCCGGTAGTTGATATATCACTGGAACAGCTAGCACTCGTGGAACGCACAAACAGGAAAGCAAAGAAATTAGCTAAGATGAACAACAATCAAGTGGGGTTGGTTCGTGATGCAGCTGGTGCTTACAGAGACCAAGAGGGTCGGTTGTGCAATGAGCAAGGACAACGTCTAGATGGAGAGGGGATCGTCATTCCACATGCTCCTGTTGTCGCTGAGAATGTCGCTGGGAACGCGAGGAATGCTGTGGTTAATCATGGAAGAACGATTGGTGAGTACAACAGGCCGGATCAGTTTTTCGCCAATCGGTTAGCGATTCGTCCTCCTGCGTTTGAGAGGAATGACTTTGAGCTGAAACCTGCTTACTATACTCTTGTGGGACAGCATCTCTTTCATGGTCTTCCTCATGAACATCCGATGGATCATGTGGAGAAGTTCGAGAACTTGGTCACTAGCATCAAGAGCAATGGAGTGTCCTACGACTATCTATTCTGCAAGCTCTTCCCCTACTCTCTAGGTGGAGACGCGACTTACTGGCTGAGGCAGCTACCTCCTGGATCGCTGACTACTTGGGAGGACACTAAGAGGGCCTTCCTGATTAACTTCTATGATGATGCACGATCTGAGGATCTGAGGATCTAAGGAATAAAATACCCACCTTTTCTCAAGGACCTACTGAGGCGTTCAAGGCTGCTTGGACGAGATTCAGATCGTATAAGAGAGATTGTCCACATCACGGATACTCTGATGTACAGCTGCTGGGTATCTTTTTCAGAGGGATAGATTGGAGATATCTGATGGCTTTGGACGCTTCAAGCAATGGTAATTTCAACACACGGTATCCTGAGGACGCTTATGTGTTGATTGAGAACTTTTCATCTAGCAGTAGCACCAAGAGTGCAGATTTTGAGCGCAAGAAGCTGGCCGGTAACAGTGATGGGTCACAGATTGCTGAAGTTAAAGCTCAGCTGGATTCTATGCACAGCCTTCTGCTGGAAAAGACAACAAAGGCCGTTCACTTTGCTGAAGATGTTGAGGTGTTTAACGAGGGTGAATCAGAAGATGACAACTACATTGGTGGTTCTGGCTTTCAGGGACAGAGGAACCAATTCAACAACAATCGGAGCTTCAACAACAACTTCCAGCAAGGAGGATTCAACCAGAAACCTGCCCAAAACAGCGGTTACACCAGGAACTACAGAAGTCCTTCTTACGAGCCTGTAACTGCTAAAACATCAGAGAACAAGATTGAGGCCATGCTTGAAACGCTCGTTCAAGGACAGCAGCAGATCACAGTGACCTTCAATGGTAAGATGGACGCCATGTACAAAGATCTGAGTGGAATGATCGATGCCATTAGTATTCATCAGAAGAAGCTGGAAACTTAGGTAGCTCAGACTTCAGAAGGTTCAAGCAGACAAGAAGGTTTTCTTCCAGGAAAAGGAGAAAACCCAAGGGCACACATCAATGCCATTACCTTGAGAAGTGGTAAAGAGGTCACTTCAGGAGCAAGAGTAGACCAAACTGCTCAAAATTTCGAGATGTCTGACGATGAGGACACTGAAATCGCAAAGGCATCGATTGACACTACCCATCATCGATCGACACCGGTCAAAATTCTTACACGGGAAAACTCAAAATCCCGTGTATCGATCGATACCCCCTTGTATCGATCGATACCAAACCTGATAACGATACAATACTTGGGGTTACGCAGGAGAAGCCTAACGTGGTTGCAGAGAGAGTCTACATACCGAGAATACCTTATCCCAGAGCTCTTGGGAAGACTAAGAAGGAGGTAGAGGACACAAGATGCAAGGAAATTTTGGACAAGCTGGTTGTTGAACTTCCCTTAGGCGATGCTATCAAAACTTCTCCAGCTTTCAGGAGATATGTCAAGAAGATGGTGTCCAGCAATGTGAACCTTGAAGACGGTTGTCTGATGATCACTCATGAGTGCAGTGCAATCCTAACCAACAGGATCCCAACGAAACTACCAGATCCAGGGAGCTTTGTATTGGATTGCACAATCTTTACTGAGAGGTTCGAGCGTTCTCTTTGTGACATTGGCTCAAGTGTCAACCTCATGCCATACTCGGTTGCTAAGAGAATGGGAATGACAGACTTCACTTCTACGAGGATCTCGCTGATCGTTCAGTTAGACTTCCAGAAGGATTGCTCGAGGATGTTCCGATTAAGATTGGGAATTGCTTAATCCCAACTGATTTCATTGTCTTGGAGTATGATTCGGAACCCAAAGATCCTCTCATCTTGGGAAGGCCATTCCTAGCAACAGCTGGTGCTCTGATTGATTGTAGGAATGGAAAGATAGCTCTTAACATTGGTGAGTTGGTCATGACTTTTAACATGGAGAAGATGATGAAGAGACCAACCATCGATGGACAGACTTTCTTCGTAGATACCTTCTGTGACATTGCTGAGGAGTACTTCCTGGAGATGCATCCTGAAGACCCATTGGAGAGGGCATTGGTATGTTCAGCCGAGTCAGAAGTCCATTCGAGTGAGATACTCGATACAGCACTGCCGGTATCGATTGATACTCACCTAGTATCGATCGATACCCTACGACCAGAAAGAGGTTTGGCCGAAAGTACTAAGCAAGCTGCTGGGCTTGGTGATTGGAGCGAGGAGAAAGCTCCTAAGGTGGAACTCAAACCACTTCCTGCGAATCTGAGGTATGGTTTTCTTGGTCCTAATTCCACGTTCCCAGTAATCATTAATGCTTCCTTGAACAACGCAGAGGTTACCTTACTGCTGAGCAGGCTGCGCAAGTATCGCAAAGCTCTTGGCTATTCTCTTGATGATATTTCAGGTATATCACCGGACCTGTGCATGCATAGGATTCATCTTGAGGACGAGTCAAAGGCTTCAGTTGAGTATCAAAAGAGGCTGAATCCGAACCTGAAAGAAGTGGTTAAGAAAGAGGTCATGAAACTCTTGGATGCAGGAGTTATCTATGCTATCTTAGATAGCTCTTGGGTCAGTCCAGTGCACGTTGTTCCTAAGAAAGGAGGGATAACCGTGGTGAAGAATGAGAAGGATGAGATGATTCCTACAAGGACTATCACTGGACATCGAATGTGCATTGACTACAGGAAGTTGAATGCAGCTACACGGAAAGATCACTTCCCATTGCCATTCATCGACCAGATGCTGGAGAGATTGGCTAGCCATCCCTACTATTGTTTCCTTGATGGGTATTCAGGTTTCTTCCAGATTCCTATCCATCCAGATGACCAAGGGAAGACCACTTTCACATGTCCCTATGGCACATTCGCATACAGGAGAATGCCATTTGGATTGTGTAACGCTCCAGCCACTTTTCAGAGGTGCATGATGTCTATCTTCACATACATGATTGAAGATTTTATGGAGGTGTTCATGGATGACTTCTCAGTTTACGGACCATCGTTTAAAGACTGTTTGAATAATCTGTGCAAGGTGCTCCAGAGGTGTGAAGAGAAACACTTGGTCCATAATTGGGAAAAGTGTCACTTTATGGTTCAGGATTGCATTGTACTTGGGCACAAGGTTTCTGAAGCTGGGATCGAAGTTGACAAAGCCAAGATTCAGGTCATGACAAGTCTCCAACCACCGACTTCTGTGAGGATATTCGGAGTTTCCTTGGTCATGCTGGGTTTTACAGGAGGTTTATCAAGGATTTCTTCAAGATGGCACGCCCACTCACTGCTCTACTGTGCAAGGAGATCAAATTTGATTTCACACCTGATTATCTTGCAGCCTTTGTGGAGATCAAAAAGGCTTTGGTGAGTGCTCCTATTGTGCAACCTCCTGATTGGACTCTGCCTATTGAGATCATGTGCGATGCTAGTGATTTTGTTGTTGGGTCAGTTCTGGGTCAGAGGAAAGATAAGAAGCTGCACGTCATCTACTATGCCAGCAGGACTTTGGATGATGCTCAGAAGAATTACAGCACCACATAGAAGGAACTACTTGCAGTTGTCTTCTCCTTTGAGAAATTCTGATCCTACTTGATTGGGAGCAAGGTGATTGTTCATACTGATCATGCTGCTCTCAAGTATCTGATGAATAACAAGGATCTCAAGCCTCGTCTTTCTCGTCGGGTTCTTTTGCTACAAGGATTCGACATCGAGGTTAAGGACAAGAGAGGCATAGAGAACGGGGTCGCTGACCATCTCTCGCGGATGCGGATCGATGCAGACGTCCCTATTGATGATCAACTACCTGAGGAAGCCATTTACTTCATTGAAACTGGGTTCCAGACGAATCTCGCAGAGAATCAGCAATTTTCACGAGTTGCAGGTTTCAATATCGATTGATACCCTGCTGGTATCGGTCGATACCCTGGCGATTCCGAGCCTGTTTTAATTGTTGATCATCCTGGTGTTTCTGAAAACCATCTCGTCGCTGCAACCAATTCTGATGATCCATGGTACGCTGATATTGCCAATTACCTCGCTGCAGATGCAGAGCCAAGACATCTCAAGAAGTATAACAAGAAGAAATTCATGCGTGACATAAGGAGATTCTTTTTGGATGAACCTTACATGTACAAGCATTGTTCTGATGGTATCTACAGGAGATGCGTTGCTGAATCAGAGGTTCCAGGTGTTTTGTTTCATTGCCATGGATCCGACTATGCTGGTCATTTTGCCACTTTCAAGACAGTGTCCAAGGCTCTTCAAGCAGGATTCTGGTGGCCTACCATGTTTAAGGATGCTCATGCTTTCGTCTCACAGTGCGATGCTTGTCAAAGGAGAGGGAAGATTAGTAAGAGACATGAGATGCCACAAAATTTCATCCTTGAGGTTGAAGTCTTCGATTGCTGGGGCATCGACTTTATGGGTCCCTTTCCATCGTCACACAAGAAAAACTACATCCTGGTTGTTGTGGACTATGTGTCTAAATTGGTGGAAGCGATAGCTAGTGAGAAAAATGACTATGCAGTGGTTCTTAAGCTGTTTAAGACCATCATTTTTCCTCGCTTTGGAGTACCTCGAATTGTGATAAGTGATGGTGGCTCTCACTTTATCAACAAGGTTTTCGAGAGGCTGTTGAAGAAGTATGGTGTGAACCATCGTGTAGCTACTCCATATCACCCTCAGACGAGTGGGCAAGTCGAGGTCTCTAACAGGCAGGTCAAGGAGATTTTGGAGAAGACAGTGAGTGCTTCTAGGAAGGATTGGTCTACGAAGTTGGACTATGCGCTATGGGCATATAGGACTGCTTTCAAGACACCGCTGGGTACTACACCATTCCACTTGCTGTATGGGAAAGCATGTCACCTTCCAGTGGAGATTGAGCACAAGGCTGCATGGGCGACGAAGTTGCTGAACTTCGACATCAAACCTGCTGCTGAGAGGAGATTTATTCAGCTGAACGAGCTGGATGAGATCAGGCACCACGCTTATGAGAACTCGAAGCTGTACAATGAGAGAACCAAGGCTTATCATGATAAGAAGATCATCTCCAGACACTTCGAGCCGAACGACCAGGTACTTCTGTATAACTCTCGTTTGCAATTGTTTCCTGGTAAACTGCGTTCTCGTTGGTCAGGTCCCTTCACAATCAAGGAGGTCAGACCACATGGTGCTGTAGTGCTGATCAATCGCAAAGGCGAAGAGTTCACTGTCAATGGCCAAAGGGTGAAACACTATTGGGCGAAAGCCGAGATTCCATACGGACACATAACGCCTCTGGATAATGCACCTACAACCTGAGTGGAGTTACAGTCAAACTAATGACGTTAAACGAGAGCTTGGTGGGAGGCAACCCACTGGTGAGTCTGTTTTTGAGTCGTTTTTGCTTTTATTTTTCGTTCGTTCTGTGTTTGTGTCAGATAAATAAGGAGCAAAACTCGAAATCGCCTAGTGTCGATCGATACCCCATTGGTATCGGTCGGCACCAATCGCGAATGAAGGGTTCTTCAAGTCGATTTAAGCCTGGTATCGATCGATACCAGGCTGTGTGTCGATCGATACTTGATGTTCCAGCAAGGTAACTTCTTGTTTCTCTTCGTGTTATCCTGTTCTTTTGTTTTCTTTCATTGACTCTAGGCTAGATAACACTGGGGACAGTGTTGTTCAAGTCTGGGGGAGGTGTCTGCTGACATTGTTTTTGTTTTTCTTAGAGTCAGTTGTTTTATCGAGTCAAAAACGTTTTATTGAGTCAAAACTTGTTGGAGATGATGATCATGTGCTTGAACCTATTGATTTGATTTTGTTTTTGAGTGCACGGTGTTACAGGACCAACTCTAGATCGACTAATGAAAAATCCAAGGACTGACCAGTTGACTAGAAAACATTCATGTCTCCAGCAGAGTTCTTCTGAAGCCTGAGCCAAATTTTTGCACTTCATCAATGTGGTTAGTGTTTTTAGAGCTTGATTCATCATTCATATCAGATAAAGGAACCCATGTGTTTAGAGTTATGGTATCTCTCTCCCCTGTTATAAGTTGATAAATAAGAGCATGAAAGATTGAAATGATTTTCTTCTGAGTAGAGGGTTAGGAAAATTTCCAGCGATCCCATTATTCTACTTAAGAGGGAATGATCACACAAAGGATTGGAAGGGAGGCTAGGATCTTCCTATGATGCCATTATTCGCCTACATCCTTTGATACATAGAGAGGGAAGAACCGGGGATTTGGTGGCAAACAACATCAATACTCGCGTCTCATACATTAATGTGTATATGCAAAGCTGAAAATAAAAGAAAGAACATAATAAGAAATAAGTCTGGGGGAGAGAAATTGATACATAAAAGTGTGAAAAAGGGTGGTTCCTTGTCATGATATTGTATGGTAAAGAATCTAGAAGGTTCTTGAACATTGGCTGCAGCGATGAAACTGGCTAGGATGGCTTTACTTGAACAATGCTGTGGGATTTTGTGTGGAGTCTGGAAAAGTTGTGAATGTCTACGGAGAAGTACATGGTGGTTAGATCAAAAGCTGGTTAGGTAACACTTGGGTACTTGGGAAGATAGTCATTTTGATGGTTAATGAACAGTTGAGTCTCTGCGTTTTCAAACCTCTTTCTCTGGTTTAGTCTTCTATTTGCTTGAGGGCAAGCAAAATGCTAAGTCTGGGGGAGTTGATATATCATGGTTTTTACCCTGTTAAAGCCATGATATAAGTCCTTTCTATAGAGTCTTTATAGTATTTTGGAGTCTTTTAGAGTCTTTTACAGGTTTTAGCACATTCGGAGTATTATTGGAGATATTGGAGTTTTATGGAGCATTCGGGAGCGAAACTGAAGTCTGATGACTAAGTGCCCGATCTGAGCGACAAGAATCGATCGATACCCCCTGGTATCGATCGACACCCGTCGAGAAATCATGGGCCGCGACTTTTTTATGAAGTTTTGAAGAATTTCAAAACTTGCCCAGAAGACTTTGATATTTACAAGAAGACCCCAATTCGTGTTTAGGTTATTTAATTAGGATTTTCAGCCACTTGGTTGACTACGCTTATTTTATTCTGGATTTGAGAGAGAGCTTTTGAGGGAGACAAGTCTGATAATTTGTTCGTCTGAGAAAAGATTTCGAACCCTTTGTTACCCTTTCTTATTATTTATTTGAGTATTTATTCAGCCATGTTTATTGTTTCAATCTCCATGTCTGAGTAGATCACCTGTTAGGTTTGGGGTTTTCTCATAGGGATTTCTTTGAATGCTAGGTTGATTATCTGTTTAGGATTCACTATCTGAATTAGTTCTTCACCATAGGTTGTTCTCAAAGCTAATTCTAGATTGATCACCTAGAACTTAGATCTTAGGATAATTGATTAGGCACGAGAGTGCGATTAATTACCTGATAGAACCTTAGATGAGAAAATTGATTATTCGCAAAGAGATTTAGTTTAATTGATTTGTGAACATATCAAACCTGATATTAAAGCTGATTTAGACTTTAGGATTCGCAAAGAGATTTGGAATTCCTAAGATTTAGATTTATATAGTTTTCGCAACGAGAGTTGGTTAGCTATATTTTAGTGATTTGAGTTCAAGAACCGTGCTTAATCTGAATCATGTTAGTTAATTTAGCTGCATTCATTGATTTTCTGAGAAATACCCTGAACCTATCTGCCTCCAGCTGAATTTACCACACCTTTAATTGCATACTTGTTTTCAATTACATATATTGATTTAGCGTGTTTTGGATCTATAAAATCTACTGTGTGAAATCTTGAGTTCTTGTGTTTGACCCCTGATTTACTGCAACAACTGCTTTATTACTATTTAGGATATTAATTTGAGCATATCACCAGTCCTAAATGAACCATAACCCTTTTTAAGCCCTATAAAATTTGTAATATAGGGTTAAACCATTTTGTAATCTTTTTGAAGTGGCCATATTTTTTTTACTTAAGAAACAACCTTTATAATAAAGTTTTGAGAGTAAGACACGAACCACACAACTAATTTTCTTTTCTTTTTTAAACAGGGCCCTAAACCCTGCATTAGCCCTGTAAACTGTATTATTCTTTGTTTTTCTTTTGGGTAAAATTAGTTTTTTTCTTTATAATTAGAACAAAAAATTACATTTATTTTAATGTCATTTTCATCTTTGCATCATTCAAGTTATTATTTAAAAAACTAAACCAAAATATATTTTTACATTTTTGGCGGGAAACAAGATTTTAACTTTTTGGCGGGAAAATGAGATTTCACTTTTTGACGGAAAACGGGTTGTTACGTTTTTGGCGGGAAAACAGAATTTTACGTTTTTGGCGGGAAAACATGATTTAAAGTTTTTGCCGGGAAAACGAGATTTTACGTTTTTGGCGGGAAACCAGAATTTTACGTTTTTGGCGGGAAAACATTATTTTAACTTGTTGGCGGAAAAAAATGATTTTACATTTTTTGCAGGAAATTGGGATTTTACTTTTTTGGCGGGAAAACGAGATTTTACGTATTTGGCGGGAAAACGGAAATTTACGTTTTTGGCGGGAAAACATGATTTTAACTTTTTGGCAGGAAAACATGATTTTACATTTTTGGCGGAAAAACGGGATTTTACGTTTTTGGCGGGAAAACGAGATTTTACGTATTTGGCGGGATTTTAACTTTTTTGCAGGTAAACGAGATTTCACGTTTTTGGCGGGAAAACGAGATTTTACTATTTGGCGGGAAAACATTATTTTAACTTTTTTTGGCGGAAAATGGGATTTTAACTTTTTCACGGAAAACATGATTTTACATTTCTGACGGAAATATGAGATTTTACATATTTGGTAGGAAAACGAGATTTTACATATTTGGCGAGAAAACATGATTTTATGTTTTTGGCGGGAAAATGAGATTTTAATTTTTTGACCAATTGTTTAATGAGAAGGAAAACAAAACTTGCATAATATCAGGGCCAATTGTTATAACCCTGTAATTTACTAACCCGACCCTTTATGAGCCCTTGAATTTTAAATACAAAAAAACAGGGTCAGGGCTTTAATATATTAGCAGGGCCAGGGCTAACCCTGGAATCTTGAGCCCTTCACAACATCCCTAGTAAAAACCATGATATATCACATAAGTGTCTGGTTATACCCCGAAAAGGCATCCATGAAGGATAAGATCTCGTTCCCGGCTATGTCTTCAACCAGCCTATCGATATGTGGAAGCGGGAAACTATCTTTCGGGCAAGCCTTGTTGAGATCGGTGAAGTCGATGCAGATTCTTCACTTGCCGTTCTTTTTTTTTGACGACGACCAGATTGCCCAACCAATCTGGATATGTGACCGCAGTAATCTAACCTGCCGAGAGCAACCGTTCGACTTCATCGTTGATTGCCTGAGATTTTTCCGGACTGAGCTTACGCCTTTTTTGTTTGATCGGTTTGAAGGTCGGTTCGATGCTGAGCTCTTGACACGTGACCTCCGGGTTAATTCCTGGCATGTCCTTAATGGACCAGACGAAGGTCGAGACGTTCCGTTTCAGGAAGCGGATGATGTCGTTTTTGATTTCCTCGTTTAGTTCGGCCCCTATGCCGACACATCTTTCGTGATTGAGCTCGTCAATGCAGACTTGGACGATCGTTTCATGTCTCGGTAGATCTGGGTCCATTCTATGGTTCGGTGGCGATTAATTACCTGATAGAACCTTAGGTGAGCAAATTGATTAGGCACGAGAGTGAAATTAATTACCTGATAGAACCTTAGGTGAGCAAATTGATTATACGCAAAGAGATTTGGTTTAATTGATTTGTGAACATATCAAACCTGATATTAAAGCTTATTTAGACTTTAGGATTCGCAAATAAATTTAGAATTCCTAAGATTTAGATTTATATAGTTTTCGCAACGAGAGTTGGTTAGCTATATTTTAGTGATTTGAGTTCAAGAATCGTGCTTAATCTGAATCATGTTAGTTAATTTAGCTGCATTCATTGATTTTCTGAGAAATACCCTGAACCTATCTGCCTCCAGCTGAATTTACCACACCTTTAATTGCATACTTGTTTTCAATTACATATATTGATTTAGCGTGTTTTGGATCTATAAAATCTACTGTGTGAAATCTTGAGTTCTTGTGTTTGACCCCTGATTTACTGCAACAACTGCTTTATTACTATTTAGGATATTAATTTGAGCATATCACCAGTCCTAAATGAACCATAACCCTTTTTAAGCCCTATAAAATTTGTAATATAGGGTTAAACCATTTTGTAATCTTTTTGAAGTGGCCATATTTTTTTTACTTAAGAAACAACCTTTATAATAAAGTTTTGAGAGTAAGACACGAACCACACAACTAATTTTCTTTTCTTTTTTAAACAGGGCCCTAAACCCTGCATTAGCCCTGTAAACTGTATTATTCTTTTTTTTTTCTTTTGGGTAAAATTTGTCTTTTTCTATATAATAAGAACAAAAAATTACATTTATTTTTAATGTCATTTTCATCTTTGCATCATTCAAGTTATTATTTAAAATACTAAACCAAAATATATTTTTACATTTTTAGTGGGAAACAAGATTTTAACTTTTTGGCGGGAAAATGAGATTTCACTTTTTTGACGGAAAACGTGATTTTACGTTTTTGGCGGGAAAAAAGAATTTTACGTTTTTGGCGGGAAAACATGAATTTACGTTTTTTGGCGGGAAAACGAGATTTTATGTATTTGGCGGGAAACCAGAATTTAACGTTTTTGGGGGGAAAACATTATTTTAACTTGTTGGCGGAAAAAAATGATTTTACATTTTTTGCAGGAAATTGGGATTTTACTTTTTTGGCGGGAAAACGAGATTTTACGTATTTGGCGGGAAAACGGAAATTTACGTTTTTGGCGGGAAAACATGATTTTAACTTTTTGGCAGGAAAACATGATTTTACATTTTTGGCGGGAATACAGGAATTTACGTTTTTGGCGGAAAAACGAGATTTTACGTATTTGGCGGGATTTTAACTTTTTTACGGGAAAACGAGATTTCACGTCCTTGGCGGAAAAACAAAATTTTACGTTTTGGCGAGAAAACATTATTTTAACTTTTTTGCGGGAAAATGGGATTTTAACTTTTTGACTGAAAACATGATTTTACGTTTTTGACGGAAATTTTAGATTTTACATATTTGGCAGGAAAACGAGATTTTACATATTTGGCGAGAAAACATGATTTTACGTTTTTGGCGGGAAAACGAGATTTTAAATTTTTGACCAATTGTTTAATGAGAAGGAAAACAAAACTTGCATAATATCAGGGCCAATTGTTATAACCCTGTAATTTACTAACCCGACCCTTTATGAGCCCTTGAATTTTAAATACAAAAAAACAGGGTCAGGGCTTTAATATATTAGCAGGGCCAGGGCTAACCCTGGAATCTTGAGCCCTTCACAACATCCCTAGTAAAAACCATGATATATCACATAAGTGTCTGGTTATACCCCGAAAAGGCATCCATGAAGGATAAGATCTCGTTCCCGGCTATGTCTTCAACCAGCCTATCGATATGTGGAAGCGGGAAACTATCTTTCGGGCAAGCCTTGTTGAGATCGGTGAAGTCGATGCAGATTCTTCACTTGCCGTTCTTTTTTTTTGACGACGACCAGATTGCCCAACCAATCTGGATATGTGACCGCAGTAATCTAACCTGCCGAGAGCAACCGTTCGACTTCATCGTTGATTGCCTGAGATTTTTCCGGACTGAGCTTACGCCTTTTTTGTTTGATCGGTTTGAAGGTCGGTTCGATGCTGAGCTCTTGACACGTGACCTCCGGGTTAATTCCTGGCATGTCCTTAATGGACCAGACGAAGGTCGAGACTTTCCGTTTCAGGAAGCGGATGATGTCGTTTTTGATTTCCTCGTTTAGTTCGGCCCCTATGCCAACACATCTTTCGTGATTGAGCTCGTCAATGCAGACTTGGACGATCGTTTCATGTCTCGGTAGATCTGGGTCCATTCTATGGTTCGATGGCGATTAATTACCTGTTAGAACCTTAGGTGAGCAAATTGATTAGGCACGAGAGTGAAATTAATTACCTGATAGAACCTTAGGTGAGCAAATTGATTATTCGCAAAGAGATTTGGTTTAATTGATTTGTGAACATATCAAACCTGATATTAAAGCTGATTTAGACTTTAGGATTCGCAAATAGATTTAGAATTCCTAAGATTTAGATTTATATAGTTTTCGCAACGAGAGTTGGTTAGCTATATTTTAGTGATTTGAGTTCAAGAATCGTGCTTAATCTGAATCATGTTAGTTAATTTAGCTGCATTAATTGATTTCCTGAGAAATACCCTGAACCTATCTGCCTCCAACTAAATTTACAACACCTTTAATTGCATACTTGTTTTCAATTACATCTATTGATTTAGCGTGTTTTGGATCAATATAATCTACTGTGTGAAATCTTGAGTTCTTTTATTCGACCCCTGATTTACTGCAGCAACTGCTTTAGTACTATTTAGTGTATTAATTTGAGCATATCACCAGTCCTAAATGAACCATAACCCTTTTTAAGCCCTATAAAATTTGTAATATAGGGTTAAACCATTTTGAAATCTTTTTGAAGTGGCCATATTTTTTTTTACTTAAGAAACAACCTTTATAATAAAGTTTTGAGAGTAAGACACGAACCACACAACTAATTTTATTTTCTTTTTTAAACAGGGCCCTAAACCCTGCATTAGCCCAGTAAATTGTATTATTCTTTTTTTTTCTTTTGGGTAAAATTTGTCTTTTTCTATATAATAAGAACAAAAAATTACATTTATTTTTAATGTCATTTTCATCTTTGCATCATTCAAGTTATTATTTAAAATACTAAACCAAAATATATTTTTACATTTTTAGTGGGAAACAAGATTTTAACTTTTTGGCGGGAAAATGAGATTTCACTTTTTTGACGGAAAACGTGATTTTACGTTTTTGGCGGGAAAAAAGAATTTTACGTTTTTGGCGGGAAAACATGAATTTACGTTTTTTGGCGGGAAAACGAGATTTTACGTATTTGGCGGGAAACCAGAATTTAACGTTTTTGGGGGGAAAACATTATTTTAACTTGTTGGCGGAAAAAAATGATTTTACATTTTTTGCAGGAAATTGGGATTTTACTTTTTTGGCGGGAAAACGAGATTTTACGTATTTGGCGGGAAAACGGAAATTTACGTTTTTGGCGGGAAAACATGATTTTAACTTTTTGGCAGGAAAACATGATTTTACATTTTTGGCGGGAATACAGGATTTTACGTTTTTGGCGGAAAAACGAGATTTTACGTATTTGGCGGGATTTTAACTTTTTTACGAGAAAACGAGATTTCACGTCCTTGGCGGAAAAACGAAATTTTACGTTTTGGCGAGAAAACATTATTTTAATTTTTTTGCGGGAAAATGGGATTTTAACTTTTTGACTGAAAACATGATTTTACGTTTTTGACGGAAATTTTAGATTTTACATATTTGGCAGGAAAACGAGATTTTACATATTTGGCGAGAAAACATGATTTTACGTTTTTGGCAGGAAAACGAGATTTTAATTTTTTGACCAATTGTTTAATGAGAAGGAAAACAAAACTTGCATAATATCAGGGCCAATTGTTATAACCATGTAATTTACTAACCCGACCCTTTATGAGCCCTTGAATTTTAAATACAAAAAAATAGGGTCAGAGCTTTAAGATATTAACAGGGCCAGGGCTAACCCTGGAATCTTGAGCCTTTCACAACATCCCTAGTAAAAACCATGATATATCACATAAGTGTTTGGTTATACCCCGAAAAGGCATCCATGAAGGATAAGATCTCGTTCCCGGCTGTGTCTTCAACCAGCCTATCGATATGTGGAAGCGGGAAACTATCTTTCGGGCAAGCCTTGTTGAGATCGGTGAAGTCGATGCAGATTCTTCACTTGCCGTTCTTTTTTTTTGACGACGACCAGATTGGCCAACCAATCTGGATATCTGACCGCAGTAATTGAACCTGCCGAGAGCAACCGTTCGACTTCATCGTTGATTGCCTGAGATGTTTTCCAGACTGAACTTACGCCTTTTTTGTTTGATCGGTTTGAAGGTCGGTTCGATGCTGAGCTCTTGACACGTGACCTCCGGGTTAATTCCTGGCATGTCCTTAATGGACCAGACGAAGGTCGAGACGTTCCGTTTCAGGAAGCGGATGAGGTCGTTTTTGATTTCCTCGTTTAGTTCGGCCCCTATGCCGACACATCTTTCGTGATTGAGCTCGTCAATGCAGACTTGGTCGATCGTTTCATGTCTCGGTAGATTTGGGTCCATTCTATGGTTCAGTGGTGATTAATTACCTGATAAAACCTTAGGTGAGCAAATTGATTAGGCACGAGAGTACGATTAATTACCTGATAGAACCTTAGGTGAGCAAATTGATTATTCGCAAAGAAATTTGGTTTAATTGATTTGTGAACATATCAAAACTGATATTAAAGCCTATTTAGACTTTAGGATTCGCAAAGAGATTTAGAATTCCTAGGATTTAGATTTAGATAGTTTTCGCAACGAGAGTTGGTTAGCTATATTTTAGTGATTTGAGTTCAAGAACCGTGCTTAATCTGAATCATGTTAGTTAATTTAGCTGCATTCATTGATTTCCTGAGAAATACCCTGAACCTATCTGCCTCCAACTGAATTTACAACACCTTTAATTGCATACTTGTTTTCAATTACATCTATTGATTTAGCGTGTTTTGGATCTATATAATCTACTGTGTGAAATCTTGAGTTCTTGTGTTCGACCCCTGATTTACTGCAGCAACTGCTTTAGTATTATTTAATGTATTAATTTGAGCATATCACCAGTCCTAAATGAACCATAACCCTTTTTAAGCCCTATAAAATTTGTAATATAGGGTTAAACCATTTTGAAATCTTTTTGAAGTGGCCATATTTTTCTTTACTTAAGAAACAACCTTTATAATAAAGTTTTGAGAGTAAGACAAGAACCACACAACTAATTTTCTTTTCTTTTTTAAACAGGGCCCTAAACCCTGCATTAGCCCAGTAAATTGTATTATTCTTTTTTTTCTTTTGGGTAAAAATAGTCTTTTTCTATATAATAAGAACAAAAAATTACATTTATTTTTAATGTCATTTTCATCTTTGCATCATTCAAGTTATTATTTAAAATACTAAACCAAAATATATTTTTACATTTTTAGCGGGAAACAAGATTTTAACTTTTTGGCGGAAAAATGAGATTTCACTTTTTTGACGGAAAACGAGATTTTATGTTTTTGGCGGGAAAAAAGAATTTTACGTTTTTGGGGGGAAAACATGAATTTACGTTTTTGGCGGGAAAACGAGATTTTACGTATTTGGCGGGAAAACAGAATTTTACGTTTTTGGGGGGGAAAACATTATTTTAACTTGTTGGCGGAAAAACATGATTTTACATTTTTTGCGGGAAATTAGGATTTTACGTTTTTGGCGAGAAAACGAGAATTTACGTATTTAGCGGGAAAACGGAATTTTACGTTTTTGGCGGGAAAACATGATTTTAACTTTTTGGCAGGAAAACATGATTTTACATTTTTGGCGGGAATACAAGATTTTACATTTTTGGCGGGAAAACGAGATTTTACGTATTTGGCGGGATTTTAACTTTTTGCGGGAAAACGAGATTTCACGTTTTGGCGGGAAAACAAAATTTTACGTTTTGGCGAGAAAACAGTATTTTAACTTTTTTTGGCGGGAAAATGGGATTTTAACTTTTTGACGTAAAACATGATTTTACGTTTTTGACGAAATATGAGATTTTACATATTTGGCAGGAAAACGAGATTACATATTTGGCGAGATAACATGATTTTACGTTTTTGGCGGGAAAACGAGATTTTAATTTTTTGACCAATTGTTTAATGAGAAGGAAAACAAAACTTGCACAATATCAGGGCCAATTGTTATAACCCTGTAATTTACTTACCCGACCCTTTATGAGCCCTTGAATTTTAAATACAAAAAAACAGGGTCAGGGCTTTAATATATTAACAGGGCCAGGGCTAACCCTGGAATCTTGAGCCCTTCACAACATCCCTAGTAAAAACCATGATATATCACATAAGTGTCTGGTTATACCCCGAAAAGGCATCCATGAAGGATAAGATCTCGTTCCCGGCTGTGTCTTCAACCAGCCTATCGATATGTGGAAGCGGGAAACTATCTTTCGGGCAAGCCTTGTTGAGATCGGTGAAGTCGATGCAGATTCTTCACTTGCCGTTCTTTTTTTTTTGACAACGACCAGATTAGCCAACCAATCTGGATATGTGACCGCAGTAATCGAACCTGCCGAGAGCAACCGTTCGACTTCATTGTTGATTGCCTTAGATATTTCCGGACAGTGCTTACGCCTTTTTGTTTGATCGGTTTGAAGGTCGGTTCGATGCTGAGCTCTTGACACGTGACCTCCGGGTTAATTCTTGGCATGTCCTTAATGGACCAGACGAAGGTCGAGACGTTCCGTTTCAGGAAGCGGATGAGGTCGTTTTTGATTTCCTCGTTTAGTTGGGCCCCTATGCCGACACATCTTTCGTGATTGAGCTCGTCAATGCAGACTTGGACGATCGTTTCATGTCTCGGTAGATCGGGGTCCATTCTATGGTTCGGTGGCTATTAATTACCTGATAGATCCTTAAGTGAGCAAATTGATTAGACACAAGAGTGCGATTAATTACCTGATAGAACCTTATGTGAGCAAATTGATTATTCACAAAGAGATTTGGTTTAATTGATTTGTGAACATATCAAAACTGATATTAAAGCCTATTTAGACTTTAGGATTCGCAAAGAGATTTAGAATTCCTAGGATTTAGATTTAGATAGTTTTCGCAACGAGAGTTGGTTAGCTATATTTTAGTGATTTGAGTTCAAGAACCGTGCTTAATCTGAATCATGTTAGTTAATTTAGCTGCATTCATTGATTTCCTGAGAAATTCCCTGAACCTATCTGCCTCCAACTGAATTTACAACACCTTTAATTGCATACTTGTTTTCAATTACATCTATTGATTTAGCGTGTTTTGAATCTATATAATCTACTGTGTGAAATCTTGAGTTCTTGTGTTCGACCCCTGATTTACTGCAGCAACTGCTTTAGTATTATTTAGGGTATTAATTTGAGCATATCACCAGTCCTAAATGAACCATAACCCTTTTTAAGCCCTATAAAATTTGTAATATAGGGTTAAACCATTTTGAAATCTTTTTGAAGTGGCCATATTTTTCTTTACTTAAGAAACAACCTTTATAATAAAGTTTTGAGAGTAAGACAAGAACCACACAACTAATTTTATTTTCTTTTTTAAACAGGGCCCTAAACCCTGCATTAGCCCAGTAAATTGTATTATTCTTTTTTTTCTTTTGGGTAAAAATAGTCTTTTTCTATATAATAAGAACAAAAAATTACATTTATTTTTAATGTCATTTTCATCTTTGCATCATTCAAGTTATTATTTAAAAAACTAAACCAATATATATTTTTACATTTTTAGCGGGAAACAAGATTTTAAGTTTTTGGCGGGAAAATGAGATTTCACTTTTTTGACGGAAAACGGGATTTTATGTTTTTGGCGGAAATACATGATTTTACGTTTTTGGCGGGAAAACGAGATTTTACGTATTTGGCGAGAAAACAGGATTTTACGTTTTTAGATGGAAAACATTATTTTAACTTGTTGGCGGAAAAACATGATTTTACATTTTTTGCGGGAAATTGGGATTTTACGTTTTTGGCGGGAAAACGAGATTTTATGTATTTGGCGGGAAAACAGAATTTTACGTTTTTGGCGGGAAAACATGATTTTAACTTTTTGGCAGGAAAACATGATTTTACTTTTTTTGTCGGGAATACAGGATTTTATGTTTTTGGCGGGAAAACGAGATTTTACGTATTTGGCGGGATTTTAACTTTTTGCGGGAAAACGAGATTTCACGTTTTTGGCGGGAAAACGAGATTTTACCAATTTGGCGGGAAAACATTATTTTAAATTTTTTTGGCGGGAAATGGGATTTTAACTTTTTTGAGGGAAAACATGATTTTACGTTTTTGACGGAAATATGACATTTTACATATTTGGCATGAAAACGAGATTTTACATATTTGGCGAGAAAACATGATTTTACGTTTTTGGCGGGAAAACGAGATTTTAATTTTTTGACCAATTGTTTAATGAGAAGGAAAACAAAACTTGCATAATATCAGGGCCAATTGTTATAACTCTGTAATTTACTAACCCGACCCTTTATGAGCCCTTGAATTTTAAATACAAAAAAACAGGGTCAGGGCTTTAATATATTAACAGGGCCAGGGCTAACCCTGGAATCTTGAGCCCTTCACAACATCCCTAGTAAAAACCATGATATATCACATAAGTGTCTGGTTATACCCCGAAAAGGCATCCATGAAGGATAAGATCTCGTTCCCGACTGTGTCTTCAACCAGCCTATCGATATGTAGAAGCGGTAAACTATCTTTCGGGAAAGCCTTGTTGAGATCGGTGAAGTCGATGCAAATTCTTCACTTGCCGTTCTTTTGTTTTTTGACAACGACCAAATTGGCCAACCAGTCTGGATATCTGACCGCAGTAATCGAACCTGCCGAGAGCAACCGTTCGACTTCATCGTTGATTGCCTGAGATTTTTTCGGACTGAGCTTACGCCTTTTTTGTTTAATCGGTTAGAAGGTCGGTTCGATGCTGAGCTCTTGACACGTGACCTCCGGGTTAATTCCTGGCATGTCCTTAATGGACCAGACGAAGGTCGAGACGTTCCGTTTCAGGAAGCGGATGAGGTCGTTTTTGATTTCCTCGTTTAGTTCGGCCCCTATGCCGACACATCTTTCGTGATTGAGCTCGTCAATGCAGACTTGGACGATCGTTTCATGTCTCGGTAAATCTGGGTCCATTCTATGGTTCGGTGGCGATTAATTACCTGATAGAACCTTAGGTGAGCAAATTGATTAGGCACGAGAGTGCGATTAATTACCTGATAGAACCTTAGGTGAGCAAATTGATTATTCGCAAAGAGATTTGGTTTAATTGATTTGTGAACATATCAAACCTGATATTAAAGCTAATTTAGACTTTATGATTCGCAAAGAGATATAGAATTCCTAGGATTTAGATTTAGATAGTTTTCGCAACGAGAGTTGGTTAGCTATATTTTAGTGATTTGAGTTCAAGAACCGTGCTTAATCTGAATCATGTTAGTTAATTTAGCTGCATTAATTGATTTCCTGATAAATACCCTGAACCTATCTGCCTCCAACTGAATTTACAACACCTTTAATTGCATACTTGTTTTAAATTACATCTATTGATTTAGCGTGTTTTGGATCTATATAATCTACTGTGTGAAATCTTAAGTTCTTGTGTTCGACCCCTGATTTACTGCAGCAACTGCTTTAGTACTATTTAGGGTATTAATTTGAGCATATCACTAGTCCTAAATGAACCATAACCCTTTTTAAGCCCTATAAAATTTGTAATATAGGGTTAAACCATTTTGAAATCTTTTTGAAGTGGCCATATTTTTTTTTACTTAAGAAACAACCTTTATAATAAAGTTTTGAGAGTGAGACACGAACCACACAACTAATTTTATTTTCTTTTTAAAACAGGGCCCTAAACCCTGCATTAACCCAGTAAATTGTATTATTCTTTTTTTTTCTTTTGGGTAAAATTAGTCTTTTTCTATATAATAAGAACAAAAAATTACATTTATTTTTAATGTCATTTTCATCTTTGCATCATTCAAGTTATTATTTAAAATACTAAACCAAAATATATTTTTACATTTTTAGCGGGAAACAAGATTTTAACTTTTTGGCAGGAAAATGAGATTTCACTTTTTTGACGGAAAACAGGATTTTACGTTTTTGGCGGGAAAACATGATTTTACGTTTTTGGCGGAAAACGAGATTTTACGTATTTGGCGGGAAAACAGAATTTTACGTTTTTGGCGGGAAAACATTATTTTAACTTGTTGGCAGAAAAACATGATTTTACATTTTTTGCGGGAAATTGGGATTTCACGTTTTTGGCGGGAAAACGAGATTTTACCAATTTGGCGGGAAAACATTATTTTAACTTTTTTTGGCGGAAAAATGGGATTTTAACTTTTTCACGGAAAACATGATTTTACATTTCTGACGGAAATATGAGATTTTACATATTTGGTAGGAAAACGAGATTTTACATATTTGGCGAGAAAACATGATTTTATGTTTTTGGCGGGAAATTGAGATTTTAATTTTTTGACCAATTGTTTAATGAGAAGGAAAACAAAACTTGCATAATATCAGGGCCAATTGTTATAACCCTGTAATTTACTAACCCGACCCTTTATGAGCCCTTGAATTTTAAATACAAAAAACAGGGTCAGGGCTTTAATATATTAGCAGGGCCAGGGCTAACCCTGGAATCTTGAGCCCTTCACAACATCCCTAGTAAAAACCATGATATATCACATAAGTGTCTGGTTATACCCCGAAAAGGCATCCATGAAGGATAAGATCTCGTTCCCGGTTATGTCTTCAACCAGCCTATCGATATGTGGAAGCGGGAAACTATCTTTCGGGCAAGCCTTGTTGAGATCGGTGAAGTCGATGCAGATTCTTCACTTGCCGTTCTTTTTTTTTTGACGACGACCAGATTGGCCAACCAATCTGGATATGTGACCGCAGTAATCGAACCTGCCGAGAGCAACCGTTCGACTTCATCGTTGATTGCCTGAGATTTTTCCGGACTGAGCTTACGCCTTTTTTGTTTGATCGGTTTGAAGGTCGGTTCGATGCTGAGCTCTTGACACGTGACCTCCGGGTTAATTCCTGGCATGTCCTTAATGGACCAGACGAAGGTCGAGACGTTCCGTTTCAGGAAGCGGATGAGGTCGTTTTTGATTTCCTCGTTTAGTTCGGCCCCTATGCCGACACATCTTTCGTGATTGAGCTCGTCAATGCAGACTTGGACGATCGTTTCATGTCTCGGTAGATCTGGGTCCATTCTATGGTTCGGTGGCGATTAATTACCTGATAGAACCTTAGGTGAGCAAATTGATTAGGCACGAGAGTGAAATTAATTACCTGATAGAACCTTAGGTGAGCAAATTGATTATACGCAAAGAGATTTGGTTTAATTGATTTGTGAACATATCAAACCTGATATTAAAGCTTATTTAGACTTTAGGATTCGCAAATAAATTTAGAATTCCTAAGATTTAGATTTATATAGTTTTCGCAACGAGAGTTGGTTAGCTATATTTTAGTGATTTGAGTTCAAGAATCGTGCTTAATCTGAATCATGTTAGTTAATTTAGCTGCATTAATTGATTTCCTGAAAATTCCCTGAACCTATCTGCCTCCAACTAAATTTACAACACCTTTAATTGCATACTTGTTTTCAATTACATCTATTGATTTAGCGTGTTTTGGATCAATATAATCTACTGTGTGGAATCTTGAGTTCTTTTGTTCGACCCCTGATTTACTGCAGCAACTGCTTTAGTATTATTTAGGGTATTAATTTGAGCATATCACCAGTCCTAAATGAACCATAACCCTTTTTAAGCCCTATAAAATTTGTAATATAGGGTTAAACCATTTTGAAATCTTTTTGAAGTGGCCATATTTTTCTTTACTTAAGAAACAACCTTTATAATAAAGTTTTGAGAGTAAGACAAGAACCACACAACTAATTTTATTTTCTTTTTTAAACAGGGCCCTAAACCCTGCATTAGCCCAGTAAATTGTATTATTCTTTTTTTTCTTTTGGGTAAAAATAGTCTTTTTCTATATAATAAGAACAAAAAATTACATTCATTTTTAATGTCATTTTCATATTTGCATCATTCAAGTTATTATTTAAAAAACTAAACCAAAATATATTTTTACATTTTTAGCGGGAAACAAGATTTTAAGTTTTTGGCGGGAAAATGAGATTTCACTTTTTTGACGGAAAACGGGATTTTACGTTTTTGGCGGAAAAACATGATTTTACGTTTTTGGGGGGAAAACGAGATTTTACGTATTTGGCGGGAAAACAGAATTTTACGTTTTTAGCTGGAAAACATTATTTTAACTTGTTGGCGGAAAAACATGATTTTACATTTTTTGCGGGAAATTGGGATTTTACGTTTTTGGCAGGAAAACGAGATTTTATGTATTTGGCGGGAAAACAGAATTTTACGGTTTTGGCGGGAAAACATGATTTTAACTTTTTGGCAGGAAAACATGATTTTACTTTTTTTGTCGGGAATACAGGATTTTATGTTTTTGGCGGGAAAACGAGATTTTACGTATTTGGCGGGATTTTAACTTTTTGCGGGAAAACGAGATTTCACGTTTTTGGCGGAAAAACGAGATTTTACCAATTTGGCGGGAAAACATTATTTTAAATTTTTTTGGCGGGAAATGGGATTTTAACTTTTTTGACGGAAAACATGATTTTACGTTTTTGACGGAAATATGACATTTTACATATTTGGCATGAAAACGAGATTTTACATATTTGGCGAGAAAACATGATTTTACGTTTTTGGCGGGAAAACGAGATTTTAATTTTTTGACCAATTGTTTAATGAGAAGGAAAACAAAACTTGCATAATATCAGGGCCAATTGTTATAACCCTGTAATTTACTAACCCGACCCTTTATGAGCCCTTGAATTTTAAATACAAAAAAACAGGGTCAGGGCTTTAATATATTAACAGGGCCAGGGCTAACCCTGGAATCTTGAGCCCTTCACAACATCCCTAGTAAAAACCATGATATATCACATAAGTGTCTGGTTATACCCCGAAAAGGCATCCATGAAGGATAAGATCTCGTTCCCGGCTGTGTCTTCAACCAGCCTATCGATATGTAGAAGCGGGAAACTATATTTCGGGCAAGCCTTGTTGAGATCGGTGAAGTCGATGCAGATTCTTCACTTGCCGTTCTTTTTTTTTTTGACAACGACCAAATTGGCCAACCAGTCTGGATATCTGACCGCAGTAATCGAACCTGCCGAGAGCAACCGTTCGACTTCATCGTTGATTGCCTGAGATTTTTTCGGACTGAGCTTACGCCTTTTTTGTTTAATCGGTTAGAAGGTCGGTTCGATGCTGAGCTCTTGACACGTGACCTCCGGGTTAATTCCTGGCATGTCCTTAATGGACCAGACGAAGGTCGAGACGTTCCGTTTCAGGAAGCGGATGAGGTCGTTTTTGATTTCCTCGTTTAGTTCGGCCCCTATGCCGACACATCTTTCGTGATTGAGCTCGTCAATGCAGACTTGGACGATCGTTTCATGTCTCGGTAAATCTGGGTCCATTCTATGGTTCGGTGGCGATTAATTACCTGATAGAACCTTAGGTGAGCAAATTGATTAGGCACGAGAGTGCGATTAATTACCTGATAGAACCTTAGGTGAGCAAATTGATTATTCGCAAAGAGATTTGGTTTAATTGATTTGTGAACATATCAAACCTGATATTAAAGCTAATTTAGACTTTATGATTCGCAAAGAGATATAGAATTCCTAGGATTTAGATTTAGATAGTTTTCGCAACGAGAGTTGGTTAGCTATATTTTAGTGATTTGAGTTCAAGAACCGTGCTTAATCTGAATCATGTTAGTTAATTTAGCTGCATTAATTGATTTCCTGATAAATACCCTGAACCTATCTGCCTCCAACTGAATTTACAACACCTTTAATTGCATACTTGTTTTAAATTACATCTATTGATTTAGCGTGTTTTGGATCTATATAATCTACTGTGTGAAATCTTAAGTTCTTGTGTTCGACCCCTGATTTACTGCAGCAACTGCTTTAGTACTATTTAGGGTATTAATTTGAGCATATCACTAGTCCTAAATGAACCATAACCCTTTTTAAGCCCTATAAAATTTGTAATATAGGGTTAAACCATTTTGAAATCTTTTTGAAGTGGCCATATTTTTTTTTACTTAAGAAACAACCTTTATAATAAAGTTTTGAGAGTGAGACACGAACCACACAACTAATTTTATTTTCTTTTTAAAACAGGGCCCTAAACCCTGCATTAACACAGTAAATTGTATTATTCTTTTTTTTTCTTTTGGGTAAAATTAGTCTTTTTCTATATAATAAGAACAAAAAATTACATTTATTTTTAATGTCATTTTCATCTTTGCATCATTCAAGTTATTATTTAAAATACTAAACCAAAATATATTTTTACATTTTTAGCGGGAAACAAGATTTTAACTTTTTGGCAGGAAAATGAGATTTCACTTTTTTGACGGAAAACAGGATTTTACGTTTTTGGCGGGAAAACATGATTTTACGTTTTTGGCGGAAAACGAGATTTTACGTATTTGGCGGGAAAACAGAATTTTACGTTTTTGGCGGGAAAACATTATTTTAACTTGTTGGCAGAAAAACATGATTTTACATTTTTTGCGGGAAATTGGGATTTCACGTTTTTGGCGGGAAAACGAGATTTTACCAATTTGGCGGGAAAACATTATTTTAACTTTTTTTGGCGGAAAAATGGGATTTTAACTTTTTCACGGAAAACATGATTTTACATTTCAGACGGAAATATGAGATTTTACATATTTGGTAGGAAAACGAGATTTTACATATTTGGCGAGAAAACATGATTTTATGTTTTTGGCGGGAAAATGAGATTTTAATTTTTTGACCAATTGTTTAATGAGAAGGAAAACAAAACTTGCATAATATCAGGGCCAATTGTTATAACCCTGTAATTTACTAACCCGACCCTTTATGAGCCCTTGAATTTTAAATACAAAAAAACAGGGTCAGGGCTTTAATATATTAGCAGGGCCAGGGCTAACCCTGGAATCTTGAGCCCTTCACAACATCCCTAGTAAAAACCATGATATATCACATAAGTGTCTGGTTATACCCCGAAAAGGCATCCATGAAGGATAAGATCTCGTTCCCGGCTATGTCTTCAACCAGCCTATCGATATGTGGAAGCGGGAAACTATCTTTCGGGCAAGCCTTGTTGAGATCGGTGAAGTCGATGCAGATTCTTCACTTGCCGTTCTTTTTTTTTTGACGACGACCAGATTGGCCAACCAATCTGGATATGTGACCGCAGTAATCGAACCTGCCGAGAGCAACCGTTCGACTTCATCGTTGATTGCCTGAGATTTTTCCGGACTGAGCTTACGCCTTTTTTGTTTGATCGGTTTGAAGGTCGGTTCGATGCTGAGCTCTTGACACGTGACCTCCGGGTTAATTCCTGGCATGTCCTTAATGGACCAGACGAAGGTCGAGACGTTCCGTTTCAGGAAGCGGATGAGGTCGTTTTTGATTTCCTCGTTTAGTTCGGCCCCTTTGCCGACACATCTTTCGTGATTGAGCTCGTCAATGCAGACTTGGACGATCGTTTCATGTCTCGGTAGATCTGGGTCCATTCTATGGTTCGGTGGCGATTAATTACCTGATAGAACCTTAGGTGAGCAAATTGATTAGGCACGAGAGTGAAATTAATTACCTGATAGAACCTTAGGTGAGCAAATTGATTATACGCAAAGAGATTTGGTTTAATTGATTTGTGAACATATCAAACCTGATATTAAAGCTTATTTAGACTTTAGGATTCGCAAATAAATTTAGAATTCCTAAGATTTAGATTTATATAGTTTTCGCAACGAGAGTTGGTTAGCTATATTTTAGTGATTTGAGTTCAAGAATCGTGCTTAATTTGAATCATGTTAGTTAATTTAGCTGCATTAATTGATTTCCTGAAAATTCCCTGAACCTATCTGCCTCCAACTAAATTTACAACACCTTTAATTGCATACTTGTTTTCAATTACATCTATTGATTTAGCGTGTTTTGGATCAATATAATCTACTGTGTGGAATCTTGAGTTCTTTTGTTCGACCCCTGATTTACTGCAGCAACTGCTTTAGTACTATTTAGTGTATTAATTTGAGCATATTACCAGTCCTAAATGAACCATAACCCTTTTTAAGCCCTATAAAATTTGTAATATAGGGTTAAACCATTTTGAAATCTTTTTGAAGTGGCCATATTTTTTTTTACTTAAGAAACAACCTTTATAATAAAGTTTTGAGAGTAAGACAAGAACCACACAACTAATTTTATTTTCTTTTTTAAACAGGGCCCTAAACCCTGCATTAGCCCAGTAAATTGTATTATTCTTTTTTTTTTCTTTTGGGTAAAATTTGTCTTTTTCTATATAATAAGAACAAAAAATTACATTTATTTTTAATGTCATTTTCATCTTTGCATCATTCAAGTTATCATTTAAAATACTAAACCAAAATATATTTTTACATTTTTAGCGGGAAACAAGATTTTAACTTTTTGGCGGGAAAATGAGATTTCACTTTTTTGACGGAAAACGTGATTTTACGTTTTTGGCGGGAAAAAAGAATTTTACGTTTTTGGCGGGAAAACATGAATTTACGTTTTTTGGCGGGAAAACGAGATTTTACGTATTTGGCGGGAAAACAGAATTTTACGTTTTTGGGGGGAAAACATTATTTTAACTTGTTGGCGGAAAAACATGATTTTACATTTTTTGCAGGAAATTGGGATTTTAAGTTTTTGGCGGGAAAATGAGATTTTACGTATTTGACGGGAAAACGGAAATTTACGTTTTTGGCGGGGAAACATGATTTTAGCTTTTTGGCAGGAAAACATGATCTTACATTTTTGGCGGGAATACAGGATTTTACGTTTTTGGCGGAAAAACGAGATTTTACGTATTTGGCGGGATTTTAACTTTTTTACGGGAAAACGAGATTTCACGTCTTTGGCGGGAAAACGAAATTTTACGTTTTGGCGGGAAAACATTATTTTAACTTTTTTTTGCGGGAAAATGGGATTTTAACTTTTTGACTGAAAACATGATTTTACGTTTTTGACGGAAATTTGAGATTTTACATATTTGGCAGGAAAACGAGATTTTACATATTTGGCGAGAAAACATGATTTTACGTTTTTGGCAGGAAAACAAGATTTTAATTTTTTGACCAATTGTTTAATGAGAAGGAAAACAAAACTTGCATAATATCAGGGCCAATTGTTATAACCCTGTAATTTACTAACCCGACCCTTTATGAGCCCTTGAATTTTAAATACAAAAAAACAGGGTCAGGGCTTTAATATATTAACAGGGCCAGGGCTAACCCTGGAATATTGAGCCCTTCACAACATCCCTAGTAAAAACCATGATATATCACATAAGTGTTTGGTTATACCCCGAAAAGGCATCCATGAAGGATAAGATCTCGTTCCCGGCTGTGTCTTCAACCAGCCTATCGATATGTGGAAGCGTGAAACTATCTTTCGGGCAAGCCTTGTTGAGATCGGTGAAGTCGATGCAGATTCTTCACTTGCCGTTCTTTTTTTTTGACGACGACCAGATTGGCCAACCAATCTGGATATCTGACCGCAGTAATAGAACCTGCCGAGAGCAACCGTTCGACTTCATCGTTGATTGCCTGAGATTTTTCCGAACTGAACTTACGCCTTTTTTGTTTGATCGGTTTGAAGATCGGTTCGATGCTGAGCTCTTGACACGTGACCTCCGGGTTAATTCTTGGCATGTCCTTAATGGACCAGACGAAGGTCGAGACGTTCCGTTTCAGGAAGCGGATGAGGTCATTTTTGATTTCCTCGTTTAGTTCGGCCCCTATGCTGACACATCTTTCGTGATTGAGCTCGTCAATGCAGACTTGGACGATCGTTTCATGTCTCGGTAGATCGGGGTCCATTCTATGGTTCGGTGGCTATTAATTACCTGATAGAACCTTAGGTGAGCAAATTGATTAGGCACGAGAGTGCGATTAATTACCTGATAGAACCTTATGTGAGCAAATTGATTATTCACAAAGAGATTTGGTTTAATTGATTTGTGAACATATCAAAACTGATATTAAAGCCTATTTAGACTTTAGGATTCGCAAAGAGATTTAGAATTCCTAGGATTTAGATTTAGATAGTTTTCGCAACGAGAGTTGGTTAGCTATATTTTAGTGATTTGAGTTCAAGAACCGTGCTTAATCTGAATCATGTTAGTTAATTTAGCTGCATTCATTGATTTCCTGATAAATACCCTGAACCTATCTGCCTCCAACTGAATTTACAACACCTTTAATTGCATACTTGTTTTCAATTACATCTATTGATTTAGCGTGTTTTGGATCTATATAATCTACTGTGTGAAATCTTGAGTTCTTGTGTTCGACCCCTGATTTACTGCAGCAACTGCTTTAGTACTATTTAGGGTATTAATTTGAGCATTTCACTAGTCCTAAATGAACCATAACCCTTTTTAAGCCCTATAAAATTTGTAATATAGGGTTAAACCATTTTGAAATCTTTTTGAAGTGGCCATATTTTTTTTTACTTAAGAAACAACATTTATAATAAAGTTTTGAGAGTAAGACACAAACCACACAACTAATTTTATTTTCTTTTTTAAATAGGGCCCTAAACCCTTCATTAACCCAGTAAATTGTATTATTCTTTTTTTTTTCTTTTGGGTAAAATTAGTCTTTTTCTATATAATAAGAACAAAAAATTACATTTATTTTTAATGTCATTTTCATCTTTGCATCATTCAAATTATTATTTAAAATACTAAACCAAAATATATGTTTACATTTTTAGCGGGAAACAATATTTTAACTTTTTGGCGGGAAAATGAGATTTCACTTTTTTGACGGAAAACAGGATTTTACGTTTTTGGCGGGAAAACATGATTTTACGTTTTTGGCGGAAAAACGAGATTTTACGTATTTGGCGGGAAAACAGAATTTTACGATTTTGGCGGGAAAACATTATTTTAACTTGTTGGCAGAAAAACATGATTTTACATTTTTTTGCGGGAAATTGGGATTTTACGTTTTTGGCGGGAAAACGAGATTTTACCAATTTGGCGGGAAAACGGAATTTTACGTTTTTGGCGGGAAAACATGATTTTAACTTTTTGGCAGGAAAACATGATTTTACTTTTTTGGCGGAAAAACAGGATTTTACGTTTTTGGCGGGAAAACGAGATTGTCTTCACATAAGTGTCAGGGCCAATTGTTATAACCCTGTAATTTACTAACCCGACCCTTTATGAGCCCTTGAATTTTAAATACAAAAAAACAGGGTCAGGGCTTTAATATATTAACAAGGCCAGTGCTAACCCTGGAATCTTGATCCCTTCACAACATCCCTAGTAAAAACCATGATATATCACATAAGTGTCTGGTTATACCCCGAAAAGGCATTCATGAAGGATAAGATCTCGTTCCCGGCTGTGTCTTCAACCAGCCTATCGATATGTGGAAGCGGAAAACTATCTTTCGGGCAAGCCTTGTTTAGATCGGTGAAGTAGATGCAGATTCTTCACTTTTTGTTCTTTTTTTTTACGACGACCAGATTGGCCAACCAATCTGGATATCTGACCGCAGTAATCGAACCTGCCGAGAGCAACCGTTCGACTTCATCGTTGATTGCCTGAGATTTTTCCGGACTGAGCTTACGCCTTTTTTGTTTGATCAGTTTGAAGGTCGGTTCGATGCTGAGCTCTTGACACGTGACCTCCGGGTTAATTCCTGGCATGTCCTTAATGGACAGACGAAGGTCAAGACGTTCCGTTTCAGGAAGCGGATGAGGTCGTTTTTGATTTCCTCGTTTAGTTCGGCCCCTATGCCGTCACATCTTTCGTGATTGAGCTCGTCAATGCAGACTTGGACGATCGTTTCATGTCTCGGTAGATCTGGGTCCATTCTATTGTTCGGTGGCTTAGGCGAGGTTTTGCTAGCATTGATGATGCACGTTCGAGATGATGTTCGGGGTGTTGTTCGAGATGATGTTCTTAGTTTACATTCGTTGACATAGCAAGTCCGGGACATCGCTTGATCACCTTTGAGGGTAAAGATCCTGAATGGTGTTGGGAATTTTAGGCACTGATGGTAGGTCGAGACGACGGCCTTCATTGCGTAAATTCAGGGTGTTCCTAGTTAACGTTGTAGATCGCTGGTTTATTGAGGACTAAATACTTAACAATCTTTACGATTCTGCAGACGTAGATAGGTATTTTGACCGTTCCGGCGGTCATGGTCTGTTCTCCCGTGAACCCGGTAAGTGGTTCAATGTTTTCTTTGATTTTGGAATCGAGGAAATCCATGTCTCACAATGTTTGTCAGAATATCACGTTTACCGAGCTGCCCGTATCCACTAAGATTCTTCCAACCGCGACATCTCCGATAAGAAAATTGACGACAAGGGGGTCGTTGTGCGGCATATGGAGGCCTTCGGTGTCTGCTTCGGAAAAGGTGATCGGTATGCCATCGGACATCACCCTATTTTCCCGTCGTGCCGCGACCACTTCTCTGCAATATTCTTTGATTGCTCGAACCGAGTAGTGGATTCGAGTGCTCCCATGATGATATTGACTCGCTTCCGAACTTGCGGGATATTCAGGGTTTCGGGTTGATCCTCCCGGGATCGCTTATGTTCGTTGTTAACCTTGGTATTGCCTTGTTCGAGGTCTCGCTTCGCGTTTCGTCGTTCGATACTTTCGCGATGGAACCTCTGTTGTTGTCGTTGCGACGAAATCTGCTAGCGGGTCGGGACGTACTCTCGACCGGTACTTCTCTTTTTTTTTTGTATTTGAGCATAAGGAAATCTTTCAAGTGTCGGCATTCTTCGGTACTGTGACCTTCTCTGTTATGGAAATTGCAGAACGACCCGGCGTTCCCGGTTGGTTCTGACAGACCATCAGGCCGTACCCACGTATTCAAGGATGGACTTGGTTGTACGGTACTAACTTGATGAGTCGCATGTCGTCTATCGAGTAGGCCGCGAAGGTCTCGGGTTTCCTCTCTTGGTCTATCTTTTGGAAAGATCTGTTTGGTCTAGGCGAACTGCATATCCTTTGCGGCTTCTTCTTCTTGTTCGAGAACATAGATATGCGATTTGTGCAAGATATCTTCCAAGCCGTTTGGCCAGTTGCGTTTGATTTCTTTGTTGAAGTCCGATTTGTACCAGGTTGCTTTGTAAAGAGCTTCAATTGCCGCCTCGTCGTCGATAGTGCAGTGAGACACTATTGCTTTGAATCGGTTCTTGAAATCGCGCAGTGGTTCGTCGCTTTTCTGCTCGAGAGTCCACATATCGGCGTTTCAAGTTTTTTGCTTCATGAACATGGTGAACCGTTTAAGGAATTTGGTCGAGAGTTCGATATAATTGTTAACGGAATGTTCATCGAGCTGGGCAAACCAATCAAATGCGGTTTTGCAGAGATTTTCCACGAAAAGTTGACACGTAGCGGCGTCCTTTTCTTCTTCGGTACTGAATCGAAAGAGGTTCATCATGATACTGAACGATGTCATGAAGTGACGAGGGTCGGTATGTCCAACATATTGCGTGATTTTTATCTTTTCCAAGCGCCGAACTGGGGTATCGATGATTCGGCGTGAGAATGGTGTTTTCTGGGTCTCTTGAATCACTCTGTCAATCTCGGGTGCCGAGCTAGTGGCCTGATGAAATTTAGATTTCATGTCCTGGAGCTGGTTTGTGACGCTCTCGAATTCCTGGTCCAGTGACGCCTGGTCAATGATATGTGTTGCTTGACTGTTCAGATTCGGAAGTGGAGATGTCGTGCTTCGTGCTTGGTTAAGTTCATCAATGAGGTTCCGGGGAAGGAGGGGAGTCGTATTATCGGGTCGGGGGTTCGGGTTTCTTCTGAGTTCACTGAGGTGATCGGCGAGTTCGGTCTGTTTTGTAAGCAGGAAATCGATCCGTTTGTTGTTTGCTTTCGTGATTTCGGCGAACTGTGCCAACATGGCTTGCATAACAGAGTTTTGGTCCGTTGGGATTGGTAGGATGGCCGTACCGTCCGGGAGGTTTGGTGGAAGATCAGCGTTTCCATCGGGTGGTACACGGTTTTCTGGGTTTTGCCCGTTTTTCTGGGTATTCTAATCGCCGAGCTCTGAGATGTCGTCAGTGAGTGTCGAGATGATATCGGTGAGTTCAGTCATTGCCGAACTTTGTTTTCAACCGAGATCCGTAAGTTCTGTTGTTCCCACAGACGGCGTCAATTGTTGATTATTGAAATCATACAAAGGTATAACAATAAACTTAGTTCGGAATCTCGTTTATTGAATTAAGCTCGGCGGTGTTACAACGGAATTTAGATCGGTAAAAAGACTTAGAGAAAAGAGAAAAAACAAAGATCGGAAGGTTCGAGCTCTATATTTTCTTCTCTCTCTTGTGGCTGTGAATGAATAATTATGAGGCGAGGACTTCTCTATTTATAAGATCTGATGTCGGATTCGGATTGGAAAACTTCATTTTTCTAGTTCCTTCAGGAAAATGAATGTTTCCGGAAATCACACCGAGATATGGAAATATTCCGCAAATCTCTTTTCAGCGAGCCAGGCTTTCCTATGGGCCTAGAATCTTGGCTTCGCAACGAACTGGGCCGGTCATCGGTCTTGTAGTTCGGCCTTTCAATCACGGGCTTTTCTTACCATGTTCGTACCGTCGTTAACCGGGGTTCGATCAAACCGGTCTCAGTTCAAACCGGTCTCGGTTCAAACCGGGCTAAACCGGGGAGTGCTAAACTCCCCTCTAACAGCGACATGGGAAATATCTTTGATGGTTTTAATCCAAAAGTCACAAACAGTATGAACCTAAGTATGATGAAAGAGGTGACAACGAGAGAGGTTAAAGAATTTGTTTTCTCGAAAAAATCCTCTAGTGCACCATGATGCAATGGAATGATTTGTTTCTTCTTTCAACAGTATTGGGACAGAGTCGGACCGCAAGTGATAGATAGGTGAAAATAATCTTCGAAACAGGGTATTTTCCGATGGAATGGAATTATACACAAATATGTCTTATACTGAAGATAAACAAGCCTACATCGATGACTGATCTGAGACCCATCAACATGTGCTCAGTACTGTATAAGACCTTCTCTAAGATTTTGGTCTCGAGGATCCAGCCATGGCTAAATGATATCGTATCGCCTACACAATCTGCATTCGTCTCGGATCGTCTTATCTCTGATAATATCATTATTGCTCATGAGATGGTTCACGCGTTGAAAACTCACCCGTGCATATCCAGAGAGTGTATGGCAATAAAGACTGATATATCAAAGGCATACGATAGAATTGAATGGACGTATTTGGAGTCTCTCCTTAGTGCTCTGGGATTTCATCAAAAAGTCGTGTAGTGGATCATGTTTTGTGTTACTTCGGTCACCTACACTGTCTTGATAAATGGGGAAGCACATGGATTGATTAAACTAGAACGTGGACTGAGGCAAGGAGACCCACTCTCATCTTTCTTGTTCGATCTCTGCACAGAAGGTCTATCTCATTTGCTACGTAAGGCGGAAAAGAAGGGAGAATCAACATATTTCTTTCAATGAAGAGGGACCATCGGTGCATCACTTACTTTTTGCGGATGTTTGTTTATTGCTGTGCAAAGCAGATGAATTGCAATGTGGAGAGATGTATATATAACATCCTTAAAGCATACGAAAGTGTCTCGGGTCAGATGATAAATTTTGACATATCATCAATCACCTTTGTTAACCTCACTGAGTCGAATACGAAGAGGAATATACAAGAAAAGTTAGGGATTTTTTAATGAGGGAGGCACGGGAAAGTATCCTGGTCTCCCATAATGTTTTAGTGTGTCGAAAATGGAAATGCTCAGCTACATTAAGCAAAAGATGAAGTCGAGATTTCATGGGTGGTATGATCGGTTTTTATCACAAGGAGGGAAATAAATTTTGCTGAAATTTGTGGCAATGCGCAATGCCGGTGTTCGCGATGTCTGTTTTAAAACTCCCGAAAACTACATGTGGAATCCACTTGTATTTGTCCTGCCTAAAGTCTTTCGCGAACCGGTAAGACTCCACGTGTTGCTTTCAAAATTAGATGTTTGATCTTAGGACATGTAGGGAGGTTCTAGACATCTGGGAAACAAGTTCAACTTCTTTCCTCCGGTGAAGCTTGATCGAGATTTGCTTCTTCTCAATACAAAAAAACATAGTTTTTGTGACTCCTGAAAACGTCCCAAAATGGTTGCAAATGACTCATGTGCAACTCATTTGGGACCCAAAAAAATAGTCGCAAATATTTTATCGCTAAATAAATTGGTCGCAAGACGGTCTCTAAATTGAAAGCTAGCTCAGAGGTTCAGAGTTGACAAGTACACTGGGTGAGATATATTAGTAAACGTTAGGTCATCGACACTGTGATGGGATCAGTTGTTCGATTTGTTTGCGCACCCGAGACCAGCGATCTGGTAGGCTTGCACGGGGTTAAAAGGAGCTATCCCGATGCTCTAGGTTTGAGAAAAGGCCAGTGAGCCAAGTATGAGAAAAGGCCAGAGAGCCAGAAAGATTCCCATTGTTTGTTAGATTGCGTGTGAGCACTGGTAGAGTGCATTGATTGAGAATCGGTAAGAAAAGAAGAGTAATGAGAAAAGAGATTATGTGATGAAATAAGAAAGATTAATTAAAAGGAATATTGCATGGAACCTTGTTTGAGCTCGTTTTAGGTTTAAACTATGAGTCTTCATTTCGTGTAGTTTTGGAAGGGTTAAGTGAGTCTTTGAAGGCTCATCCTCACCGGGTAATCTCGATTACTCAACCCTCTCCCCTTGTTTCCTTTCAGGTTAGATTGGATCGCGTGTGTTGTGTTGTTGTTGTTACCGGGCGTTTTCCTGGCGATCATGTGTTGCTAACCACTGGTGACGACCTAACATGCCCGATTCTCGGTTATCTCCGGAGATCCGGGATAGAGATGTTACAAAAATATAATAGGTAAACCAATAACCTTTCTTGTGAAAATAATTTTTTTTTTAAAAATATCGTAAACTTTTCAAATAAAAAAGCTAAATATAAAATATTAAAATTAGGTCAATAAATATAATTCTAAATAATTGTGGCCCTTTAGTTTTTCATATTATTGTGGCCTAAGGCAATTGCCTTTTTTACCAACACATAAACACAGCTCTGCTATCTTGTATAAAGCCCTACTGTACATTTCAGATGCAATTAATGAGAACTTCAGTTAGGTTTAATATTTTTTAGAAAACTATAATTCTCTAATTGTAGAGAAATATTTCTAATTCGGCTCCTAATCAAGGTAAAAATAATTATATAATACCAGATAAGTACTCGCATATATGCGGGTTTGTAGTTTAATAATTTAGAACCCGTGTAAAAAAACAAAAAATCAAAAATTGGAAAACAAAATTAGATCATCCGTGAAAATATATAATTCAGAAATTTAGACATGAAGTTTCCCATGAAATAAATATATATCTTGAAGGAAAAATTTGGTGAAGCATATGCAGTAAATATTTTTTGATACAATTATTGGAATTTTAATTTTCTGGTATGTAATTGACATACTATCAAATTGTGGTTTATGTAGAGGTGAGAAATTAGAATTTTTTCCTTTTAAGATTAGTAATTAATTGTCTCCTTAATATAAATAGAAAAACTAAAGATTTTTTTTTCCTTTTTTATATTAATTTTTCTTTTTAGGATAAATTTAATGTTTTTATTTTTATTTTTATTTTTATAGTAACTTTACTTTTTAAGATTATGAATCGGTTATTAAATTTTCCAAATTTTTAAGTTTTTTATTAATCAATTTTAAATTTTTCATTTTTCATTATTAATTTAAAATTTTCTTTTTAAATCATAAAATATTTTATGATACTCGAGTCAAAAAATATCATAAAACATTTAGATTATGTCCCGATCGGTTTAGATTAACATTTAGATTAAATGTTAACATTTAAATATTAACATTTTCTTCTGCCATTTATATATTTTCATTGATTTGGTTATTTTTGTAGTACATATAAAAATATAAATATAACTAAAATGGGGGGTCAAATGTTCCTTGAAATAGAGACGGGCTATAATGTAACTAAAGCGAAGGTCAATGGGTGACTTTTGGAATGATCACGAAGGAGCTTTTTGTACCCTTGGATTAGAGATCAAATCTTTGGCTATATTAATAAAGTTCATTTTTAAATTTATAGTATATTTATAATTTTTATTTTTTAAATTAGGTCGTGGTTGTAGATTATAAACATTAAAAACAATTTTTGTCACTTTCTTTTATCATAAGTTTTCATTACTTATTCTTGTTTTTTTTAAGATTGCCTTTTTTTAATTTAATATTTTTAATATTTATTTTAATTCATTTTTACTTCTATACTATCAAAACATGTATACATTTTGTGTCCAAACAAGGGAAACCTTCATTTTAGTCTATTCTCATGCTGGATAACTACTATTCCCTTTATCTTATTCCTGTTGCCAAACATGATTTTTGGTTAAATTACAAAATTAATTATATTTGGTTCAATTAAAGAGTAGTTTAATTAATTAATCTGATTATATATATATATATATATATTTAATTATCTGATTATATATATATATATATATATATATTAGTTTTAATTTGTAATTAGAAAAATTCAGACTATGCCAAAAATTAACTTAAATATTTAAAATTATAAATAAAATCGATAATTATAAATTACATATTAAAAAAATAATTTTTTTCCACACATATTACATATTAGAAACATATAACTTTTTTGAAAAAACAAGAAAGAAACATATAACTTTAAAAATTAAACGCTACACATTATATAATTCTTGTGTTTAAATAATGCAAAATTACAAACATAAAAATTATAATATCTCTTAACACAATTACAAAAAAAAACAAATTTCTTTGAATAAATTATCCCTATCCCTACAAAATGATTTCATTCAAATAACAAATATTAAATTGAATATTTCATTTTTTGAAAGTAGTTAATGACATCAATTATTGGCATATAATTCAGAAAATATATAATTAATCAATATTTGTCACAAAAACATTAATGGTATTAGTTAAGCTAATTAAAATCGAGTATGAAATTTTTTGCAAAATATATGAGCCTCGAAATGGTTTTAAAAAATATATATGAAAAATGTGACCAACAAATAAATTAATTATAAATGAAATATTCTCCAAAAAAACCTCGCATATAATTAGTAGTCATACATGAATCTATGATGATTCAATTAGCTGAACGATTTGACCATCAAACAAAAATTATGAATAAAATATTCTACAGACGATTTGTTACAATTAAGAAAGCCGAATTAATTACTTTCTAAAACTTGAAATACAAATTAATTTCTTTTTAAATTAATGGATATCTAAATTAAATTGTTTGTAACTTAGATAGATGCAAATATTTAAATATATATTTTGACCCGTATTTTAGGCATTAGATAGATGCAAAACATTTACGGGGGTGTATTCAATATGATATTTAGGAAGATTTATAGAGATTTGAGTTTTAATGAGGTTTTAGATGATTTGAGTGATTTAGGAAAGTTGGTATGATTTGTTTTTAAATAACTTTGAAATCTCACCTAAAACAATGAGATTTTTATTTTTATTTTTTTAACTAAGAAACTCCACCAAAACACCTTCAAATCACTAAAAATCTCTTTAAAACCACTACTTAAAATATTTCCAATAACAGTAGATTTGAAAGTTCATTTAGAAATCACTAGTTCAATAACATGAGATTTGAAAAGACTTTTTAGAATTCATGTTTGAATAATATATGATTTGTGATTTTAATACAAATCAATCCAAATGCTAGATTGAATACATCCTCCTTAGTCATTAGATAGATTCAAATCTTTAAATATCTTCCAAACAACTATAACAACCTATAATATATTCAACCATACAAATAAAGCATCTTGCCTAAAATATTGCTAATATTTTTAAAATCAGGATTATCTACAATAATTGTATCATAAATATCGGAATAACTATTTCCCTAACTATACAAGATTTTATCGTTTTATACTTAACAACCAAAATATTTTAAATTACGTATAATCAAACATAACCAATCTAATTAGGGCATCTCTAACCCTACCTCATTTTCTAATCCAAATGCCATTTTGGAGTAAAGTTTTCTCCAATCCTACCCCATTTTCAACTCCAAAATAGGGAAATGCCATTTTTCCTCCAAATATGGAGTAACCCCATTTTCCACTCCAAAATGGAGATGAATTTTTGTTCGTTACAAAACAATCCTTCAAAATTTTACATTTTATAAATTCTTAATTTTTGACGGATAAAAAATACTGAAATTAGACTGATAATAAATTTAAAAATACATAAACTGAGAATATTTTATGTTATTTCTAATTTCAGTACTTTTTATGTACTATTTAAAAATACATAAAAGTACTGAAATATAATAGCATAAACTGATAATAAATTTAAAAATACATAAAAGTACTGAAATTAAAAATACATAAAAAATACTGATAATAAATTTAAAAATACAAAAAGTACTGAAATAATCCGGTAAACCACTTCCGGATCCACTTAGATCATTAAAATATTATCCGAATGAACTAGATTGAGGCGGATTTTGTTGATATTGTTGTTGTTCGACCCTTTTTCGTAAAATCCATGTTTGTTTAGTCTAAATATATACACGAAGATTCAGATCTTGTATCGAGTTCAAAACTTTGAACAAAAAGCTTGTAGAAAAGTTGTAGAACGTGCATTCAGAGTTCTCCAATCGCGGTTTGTTTTTGGAAAAAGAATATGTTACATGACATAATGAATACATGTGTAATTTTACATAACATAAATTTTATAGATAAGTGTATTATTAGCAATTAACAATAAAATAAAATAAAGAATATACTTAGAATATTCTTTTTGGAGTAGAAAATGGAGAAATACATTGAAGATGCTCTTAGCCGACTTAAAGCACTATAATTAACATGTAGTAGAAGAGAAACCATACCATCATCGTTGTCGACATTAGTTTTTATTCTTCTTCTTTGAAAACGTATATATTCTCAATTTTTAGGTTCAATTTTTTTCTGATTTGAGCTATTTATTTCAACTAATCTCCGCCAGAGAGAGAAGTATGGGGAGTGGCTGGAAAAGACGACGAATCACGTCGACTATTGAGACAACTACAAAGATCTGGGAATTTTTTCGCTAACGTGGCCGGAGGAATAGCTTACCTCCGATGGTGGAAGTGATTATAACACCCTCTCCATCGTTGGCGCTTGGGCCGGAGAGGAGTGAGAGTTGAAGATGCGAAAGAAGAAATAAATAATTGCATTTTTTTGTTTCGTATTACTATTTCAGTTCTTATTATTTAGAAAGGTTTTTTACTTATTCTTTTTCATATAATTATTACGAAATATATAATCGTTACTAAACTTTTAAAAGTTAAAGATTTGGATATATAGTCTCGGCTCATATATTTTTAGGAGATGTGAACATTTAATTTACCAAATTTTAATAATTAGAAAACCCATTTATTAATCATATATTTTAAAAGGTTTCTTAATTTCAATACCTATAATATTAGTGAACATAGCACTTAATAAAAAATTATTTAATTCAAAACCTAAACAAATTTAGAACTATTGTTTTTAAATTCATATTAACTGAAAATATATATAACAAAACGGGTCATAAAATTGAGATAGCTAAAATCACTAATTTTTAATTATACATGTCATAACAAAAATATATTTTTCCATACAATATAGAAAACTTAAAAACAAAAAAAAAAATTTAAAAAAATTGTCGCATGCCCTCATTGTGGATTAAAATTTTAGAAAACTATATAATATATTTTATACCAAAAATAGAATTGTTAACACATCTCAAACTTTTACATCCACAAATTGTTTTTTCGAAAAAATAAAACTAAACATCAGAAAACAAAATTTAAAACTTACCCACGTTCTAGGGCCTATTAGAAAAAGATTATGTCAACATAATGAACTCCCGTTACTTTTAATATTGAACTCCCGTTCTAGGGTGGATTAGAAAAAAATAAATTATATCTAAATATGAAAATAATTATATGTCTCATATGACAAAAATTAAATATACAAACAATTATATCTAAAGACAAAAATAAACACAAAGTATATTACAAAATTTGATAAACAAAAAACAAATTCTCGTGCACACGCACAGGTTTAGAATCTAGTTTTTAATGAAATTGATACATGTCAATATCTAAATTAACCGTGACAAATGTCCTGATCTCGTGAGTGAGAATTATCCTATGTGTCACGCTTAAGTTGATCACGTTGAGAGATCTAACTTTATATAATAATATATCCACAAATTATTGTATTCATAACATTTATATCCTTACTCATTAATTTTATTTTAAAGTGACCACTTGAGTTTTAACTAAGTAAATGGTAGCCCCTCATCTAGCTAATATTTAAACAATATACTATACATAATTTTGCAATATCCTTGAAAACGTATTTAATGTCTTTTAAAACATATTATTACTAGATTAACTCTCACGTGATACGCATGTAAAAAATAAAATATTTAGATTATAAAATTGATAATATCTTTAATTCTGATCCATATAGTTAGATTATAAATTAAAATACCGTTTAGTTATCCATGAATTACGTTTAGTTATTCGTATTTAAAAAAATTCAAAATTGATTCATATTACATATAAATCTGATAAACAATCTCTTTAAATGAATAAGAGGGTTCCAAAATTACCAAACACACGATAACACATTTTTCTTCTTCTAATTTTATATATTATGAATCGTATATATTTAACACTTTTTATTGGTAGTTTTTATTTTTTTCTATTATTTTACTTTTTCAATGTTATTAGTTTCCATTATATAAAATTCAATTCTTTTTCTTTGTTTGTTATTTTTATTTGGTAGTTTTTATTTTTTTTCTTACTTTAATTTTTCGATGTTATTAGTTTCCATTATATAAAACACAATTCTTTTTTCTTTTTTGTTATTTTTATTTGGTAGTTTTTATTTTTCCTTTTAAGGTTGCATATTATAAACTTTTAAGTTTCCTTTTGTCACTTTCCTTTATTATAAGTTTTGCTTACTTATTCTTGTTTTTTTTTCTTTTTTTAAGATTGCATATTTTTAGTTTAACCTTTTTAATATTTACTTTAATTCATTTTTATTTTTTTAATTAAATTGACACATGTCAAGATCTAAATTAATCGTAACAAATATCACAATCTCGTGAGTGAGAATTATCCTACGTGTCACGCCCATGTTAAGAGATCCAACTTTATATAATAAGACTAGGATAGTACCCGTGCTGTGCACGGGTTGATTGCTATCGTTAATAATATAAGTTTGAATTTGTATAGATTTGGTTATTTAGATGTTTTGTAATTTATTGATTTGGTGTTTTTTTAATTATATCCATGGAAATGATGGCAATAGAATAACATTTGTGTTCTGTAAATTTTGTTTATCTTAGTTGTGATATTTGAACTATGAATATTTACAAGTCTAAATGATATATATTTTATATTATAATTATGTTATGTTGTGTTGTATTTCAAAGGATATGCACACATCAAAGTAGCTACATATATATAATTTAGTTACATTATGATGCATTAAGGTATGTATAATTTAAACTAAATTATACCATCAATAATAACAATAATTTAATTTGTTCCTAATTATTGTTTTCTTAATATATTAATAATGTAGAATAGAAAAACAGCATGTTGATTATTTTATTGAGTAAATTAATTTTCGTTCCGCTTCATTTTCTATTCTACTGGAACATGCAAAACAAAATGTCTTCTTCAAATCGACATCAAAACCACTCATTTGATTCATTGGTAACATCAATATTTAGGAAACTAAATCGTATGTCTACTCACATATATATGAGGTAAAACTCCATCGAATTTATCATCGCCTTGGTCAATCATCATTCTTCCTTCATCTTCTTCATTTTTTTTTGTCTGAGTTTCGAAACTTATGGAATTTGATCTAGCCGAAAGGGTAAAATAATGACTCGGATCATTCAATTTTGGTGTAAATATTGTAGTTAAGCCATCTTCGATAGAGTTGTAGATATTAATTGAAGATCCCATTGAATCGATTTGAGAAATTGAAAGTGAAGTCAACAATGAAGAACCGCTTCATCGTAATTTCGGAGTGAAAAATTAATCAGGTTCAATTCTGGATTCTTTTAAACTCAATAAACCATTATTTTATATGATTTAGTACAAAATTGGACTCCTAATTTAGCTAATACTTATTGTGACATTTCGATTAATTTTAACCTCCATCTCAACATCTCATTCAGTTTGATGAACCTCGTATTGCAATTACTTTATCACAATATACATAGATTCTGCAGACTATCAACTATCTTTATAATACTTAGAAATGGATAACGAACGTTTAGGTAAAGGCAAAACATAAGTGTTTTGATACTGCAATGTATTTGGACATTACATAATTCCTCTGAGAAATAATGTTTGTAGAACGGGAACAATTCAAACATAGAAATGAAAGTAATATCAATCAAGTTCTCTTCTTCTAAACCATCCATCTAGCCATGAAATATATGGCTAACCTATCTCATTATTTCTGATCAGTGTCGTTGATACTCTTCATCCTTAAATACAAATATCAAGAGAATTGTTATAATATATCAACTTATAGTAAAGTAAGAAGGTTGTATTGTTTATACTTTTCTCTGAAAGAATCAACTTCAGCTAACTGAGGGTTAATCAAAAATCTTGACACCCCTTTGGCTTCAGATACTCTCAATACTCCTAAACATTATGAAATTCACATTTTTCATTCGATAAAAACACAATCCCAGCTAAAGTGTATTGGTAAAATGTGAGAGTAGAAACAATTACACATCAAACCTTTGTTCCACACAACACGTCAATCAGTCAAAACGTAAATAATATCATAACCACCTGCAACCCACCATTGACTTTGGAACTCGTCAGCTAAGTTACCATATGCAACGCAACTGATGTCCACATTCCTTCATTACAATTTTTTTTTTAATTAGTTCATTTTAATGTTATTATATTCAAAGTATAAGAATCAGACTTACTTGGTGTCTCTGATAGAGAATTTGATGTGGCTACAGAATTTCTGTGTTTCACCATCATTTGTGAACTCTTTATCCCTAATAAGTCTTCCAACATATACCAGATCACCAATTAAGTCTGTTCAGAAAAGTAGATTTTGTTATTCAGCATGAAACCAATGACTAACATGTTCTTAATGCGAGAAAATTAAGAATTTTATAATACTTTTTTTTATAAAGAACGAAACATGTAATAAAATCGTAGAAGATAACTTACCAATAGGATATTTGGTATCAACAGTCCCATCATAAACTTCTTCAAAGTCCGCAAAATTCAGGAAATGGTTTTCTGACCTTGGTTTTATTGGATCCACATATGTGTTTTCAAGTATGAATAAACGCCATTTGTGTGGAGTGATTTTTTGGGACCAGAATGCATCACTAACAACGAAATCCTTTAAAGAATTCCATTGTTCTTCTTTTAAAGCACTGTTGTAATATGTAACCAAAACATGATTTGTCATTGAGGCCTAAATTTTGCATCCCTGAAAACAGAAAAAACTTAATAATTCTAAAAGTATCTGATTGTTTAAAGTAGTAGACATATTCAATGGACAGTGATTGAAATATTCTATTAAAACTTACTTTTTCATCTACAAAAATAAACTCTAACCCTTCAATACCTTGCGGACCAACTTTTTCCCACTTTTTCAACACCATTATCACAATCTTCCAATATGATCTCCATGAATGGAGCTGAGAAACCTTGTCAAATCGTCCCATATTGTTAGCAACGTGATCGTCTAAGTAACAACAATGCATCTTCGTTTCTTAGTTATACAAAATAATGAAATGACCTAATATTGATACGGTTTATATATAAAAATTAGGTGTAGGTTTATTAGAATGACAATGAGAACAAAATTAAGATACAATTATGATACAGGAATATTCTGTGTAATATTTTTCAATATTTGCTTCCTAAATTAAACTTTGTAAATTTAAATAAATGTTCTGAAATGGATAGTCTAGTATCAACTTAGTATCATTTTGTTTAAACGGAATAATTGAAGTAAATCTATTAGGTATCACAGTCGGTAATCTAAAACATAGTATTATTAATTTTTAATAGAATAACACAAAGGAGAGAAAAATTAATTATACAATGAGTTAAATTTTCCAAATATTCTTTGGAGGAACTTATCTAACCCAATTACTATGAAATCTTATTTTCTAAATGTTCTGATTTTATATTAACTATTGAATTATTTACTTTGAGTAACTAAAATTATAAAATAGATTTACTTCTGTAACAAATTAGATATAAATAAATAGCAAACATAATTATAAAACCAAAAAAACAAAATATTTAAAGTACACATAACCATCAACCAAAACGATTCAAATATAAGGCAAATTAGGAGGACATCTCTCCTTATAGTATATAAAATGTAAATTTAAAAGATTTAGAAAGAATGCTACTTCACCAGCACTGTAGACTATGCCTTCTTAACTTCACTTGATCCTCCATAGTTCTTCATCTTTTTATCTTGTTCCATATCCTGCAAGTTATATAAATAAGTTAGACTTTTAGTAGTAACTTTGTATTTTCAAAAAAAAATAAAAGCAATAGGATTGTTATTCTTACTTCATTCGAAAATTGCTAACATCATCAATTGGTGGAGCAGTGAGGAAATGGGAAAAACCAACAGATTCATGTTCATGGATTGTTATTTCATATACATGTATGTAAATGAAACAATTACTACACATATGAGAAAAACCCCATATAAAATGACATAATTGAAATATATTACTATTTCTATAAATTTTGTTCACATACCTTTGTTTTTCTTGACGACCCAGTCGGTTAAAACACAAACATAAAAAGGACCATCGAATCCTTTGCATCTTGCTTATATATCAGCAGCAAACTCTCCATGAGCAATGCATTTAATTGTATAATCCCTTAGTTAAAAAGAAATAAGCCAGTATATTTTATATTAACAAAAATAATGTGAAAGTCTTCTGTTTGTCTTACTCCAAGTCTATAATGGTAAAATTTAGTGTTAGGAGACTTTTCCCATTAGGATAAACAACTGTTATGAGTTCTCCAATATTTTCCAATACTCCCATTAGATCTGTATTAACAAAAACGTGAGTATATTAACTATTGGACATGGATAATGATTTCATTAGCCTTATCTACTAAAAGTAAACTATTCAATAAAAAAAATTAAGTAAAGTTCATTTGAATAACTGATATGCTCAAATTAATACCCTAACAGTACTAAAGCAGTAGTTGTAATATAGCTAGGGGTCGAACCACAAAGACTCACAGAGATGCACAATAGATTGTATAGTATCGAATTAAGCTAAGCCAAACAGATTGAATTGAAAGCAGTGCAGAAATTAAAAGAGATGTAATTCATAGGAGGAAATATAGGCCCAGGGTATTTCTCAGGAAATCAATGAATGCAGATAAACTAACGAATCAGGATTCAGATTTAGCGCAGTTCTTGAACTCAAATCACTAAGGTATAATTAACCAACTGTCGTTGCGAGAATTATCTAAATCTAAATCCTAGGAATTCCAAATCTCTTTGCGAATAATAAAGTCTAAATCAGCTTTAATATCATGTTTGATATGTTCACAAATCAATTAAACCAAATCTTGCGAATAATCAATTTTCTCACTTAGGTTCTATCAGGTAATTAATCGCAATGTCGTGCCTAATCAATTATCCTAAGATCTAAGTTCCAGATTCGTCAACCTAGAATTAGCTTTGAACGCAACCTAAGGCGAAGAACTAATTTAGATGGTGAATCCTAAACAGATAATCAACCTAGCATTCAGAGAAAACCCTTATGAGAACCCTGAACCTAAAGTGGATCTACTCAGACATGGAGAATAAAACAATCAACATGTATGAATAAATCATCAATAAAATAGAAAGAATAACAAGAGGTTTTGAGATCTGATCTCGGACGAAGGGAGATTCAGACTTGTCTCTCTCAAACCAAAATAAAATCAAAGTATAGAAAATAAAGCTTAGCCTAAAAGTGGCTGTAAAAATCCCTATTTATAAGCTAACACACGAATTGGGGCTTCTTGTAATTATTAAAGACTTCTGGGGTAAATCTGCAGTTCTTCAACTCTTCATTAAGTCGCGTGTCTTGTCATACTGCGATGGGTATCGATCGATGCTTGACGTGAAATCAGATACTCAGCAACACGAACTTCAGCTTTGCTCCAAACTGCTCCAAAAAGCTCCAATACTTCCAATTACGCTCCAAACGTGCTAAGACCTGTAAAAGACTCTAAAAACTACAAAATACTAGAAAGACTCTATAAAAAGGACTTATATCATGGCCCAAACAGGGTAAAAACCATGATATATCAACTCCCCCAGACTTAGTCTTTGCTTGCCCTCAAGCAAATAGAAGACTAAACCAGAGAAAGAGGTTTGAAAATGCGGAGACTCACCTGTTTATGAACCATCAAAATGACCTTTTTCCCAAGTATCCAAATGTCACCAAATCAGCTTTTGATCTAACCACCATGTACTTCTCCGTAGACATTCGTAGCTTTTCCAGACTCCACACAAAATCTCACAGCATTGTTTAAGTAAAACCATCCTCGCCAGTTTCACCGCTGCAGCCAATATTCAAGAACCTTCTAGATTCTTTACCATACGATATCATGACAAGGAACCACCCTTTTTCACACTTTTTGGTATTAATTTCTCTCCCCCCATACTTATTTCTTATTATGTTCTTTCTTTTCTTTTTAGCTTTGCATATACACATCAAGGTATGAGACGCGAGTATTGATGGTGTTTGCCACCAAATTCCCGGCTCTTCCCTCTCAATGTATCAAAGGATATAGGCGAATAATGGCATCATAGGAAAATCCTATCCTCGCTTCCAATCCTTTGTGTGATCATTCCCTCTTAAATAGAATAATGAGATCGCTGGAAATTTTCCTAACCCTCTACTCAGAAGAAAATCATTTCAATCTTTTATGCTCTTATTTATCAACTTATAACAGGGGAGAGAGATACCATAACTCTAAACACATGCGTTCCTTTATCAGATATGAATGATGAATCAAGCTCTAAAAACACTAACCACATTGATGAAGTGCAAAAATTTGGCTCAGGCTTCAGAAGAACTCTGCTGGAAACATGGATGTTTTCTAGTCAACTGGTCAGTCTTTGGATTTTTCATTAGTCGATCTAGAGCTGATCCTGCAACACTGGTCACTCAAAAACCAAATCAAAGCAACAATTCAAGCACATGATCATCATCTCCAACAAGTTTTGACTCAATAAAATGACAAATTTTTTTTATTTTATGACTCTAAGAAAAACAAACACAATGTCAGCAGACACCTCCCCCAGACTTGAACAACAATGTCCCCAGTGTTATCTAGCCTAGAGTCAGTGAAAGAAAACAAAAGCACAAAATAAAATTGGGAAAAAACAAGAAGTTACCTTCCTGGAACATCGAGTATCGATCGACACACTGCCTGGTATCGATCGATACCAGGCTTAAATCGACATGAACCTGTCTCAATCGCGTAGGGTATCGATCGATACTAAAGATTATCGATCGACACTCGGGCGATTTCGAGTTTGCTCCTTGTTTATCCTGACACAAACACAAAACGAAAGAAAAAGAAAAAGAAAAACGACTCAAAAAAAGACTCACCAGTGGGTTGCCTCCCACCAAGCGCTCGTTTAACGTCAATAGCTTGACTATAACCCCCTTCAGGCTGGATAAGAGTGAGAGCTTGCACCAAAACATGCTCCACAACTTGACATCGCTAACATCAGAGTTCTGCTCAGCATACTTTCCACGAACTCCTTTCCTTTCTCTTTCAGCTCCGAAGTAAGAAGTACTCTAGCCTTAGAGAATAGTTTGGAGGCCATTTGCACTTCACCTTGTACTCAATCGAATCTCCATCACACTTCTGAGGAATCAATGTGACATGGGGATTCTCGACCTTTTTGCTCTTGGCCTTCTTCTTTGTTGCCTTGGCCTTCTTGACAACTTCCTTGGGAATGCTGGGCGGTTCAGCTGAAATGTCTGCGACAGTAGGCTCATCAGGAGGCTCTTCCAAAAGATCATCTGCCAACGTCTCTCTTGTGACAGCAGTGAAGCATGAGACATGTGTGGGAGCACCTCCAGAGGGAATGGCATCATAGTACACCCCTCCGTCAATGTAAGAGAAAGAGAGTCTCTTATTAGGTGTGTCTATGATCGCACCAGCAGTAGCCATAAACGGTCGTCCCAGGAGCAAAGAAACTTCAGATGCTTCGTTCATCTCCACAACCTGAAAATCAGTGGGCACCAGACAATCTCCTACCTTAACGGGCAAAGCATGGATAATACCATATGGAGGTGAGGTGCAGGAGTTTGCAAATGTGAGAAGCATCGTAGGGGGTTTTATATCAGCATTCAATCGTTTAGCAATTCCCCTCGATATGACATTAACGCTAGACCCTGAGTCAACGAGATATTCATCGAACTCAACTCCAGAGATGGAGCATGGAACCGCGACTTTCCCTGGGTCTTCTCTCTGGGTTAACTGCCTCAGTGGTAGTGACTTGCGTCTTGCCTTGATAAAGAGTGCTTCAACTTCTTCCAGAGTCTCTCTACAATCCTTGAAGTGACTGAGCAGAGGCCAGCCCTCTAGAGCTTCTTCAAAGGTGAACGAGTAGGGTATCCTTCGTACTCTCTTCTCAAAACCAAGAAGCTGCTTTGGAGTGATGGTGTCTCTGAGATGTTGAGGAATAGAATTTATCTTCTTGGGCTTGCGAACTCTTTTTGTAATCAACTCAGGTGTTTTCACAGTTTCTAGCTCGTTCTGCGAGGGGTATCGATCGACACCGGGTAGGGTATCGATTGATACTCTTGTTCTTGGATCGTCCCTGGTAGATACATCATCATCAGAAAGAAGCTCCACATTCTGCTTATCCAACAAATACTTGCATCTAGCGTCCTCCCATTCCTTCCTTGTCATAATACGAGGCATAGGATAAGGTATCCTGGGTGTATACACTCGTTCTGCAACTACCGTAGGCATCACAGTCAAAGTCTCAGTTGTCTCCTCAGAAATCGCCTCGGTATCAACTGACACCAATGGGGTATCGATAGATATGCATGATTTTGGATTACATCGGGCAGGTTGCTGGAGTGGTATCGATCGATACTGGCTGGTATCGATCGATACCTGGGCGATTTCAGAATCCCAATCGTCATCTTCAACAGCATTGTCGAAAATTCCTGCATCAAAAGCATTTTCTACCACTGCAGTGGCTCCCTTAACACATCCTATGGTGATTGCATTGACGTGTGCTCTTGGATTCTCAGTCTTTCCTGGAAGAAAGCCTTCTTGTCTCTTTACAGCTGCTGCTGTCTGAGCGACCTGAGTTTCCAACTTCCTCTGGCTAAGATTGATGGCATCGATTTTTTTTCATTTAGATCGATGTACAGAGAGTCAAACTTCCCATTGAAATCCCCCTGCAATTTCTCTTGTCCCCAAAGAAGCTGTTCCATCATGAGTTCCATTTTATTCTATGTGGATTTTGGAGGAATGGGTTGGTACGAAGAGTTCCCGTAATTTCGATTGTTGTTGTTGAAGTTGCGGTTGTTGTTGTACCCAAATTGCTGACCCTGAAATCCAGAACCACCAACGTAGTTACAATCCTCCACTTCAGCTCCACCGATATCATCGACTCCATCAGCAAAGTGCACAGTCTTCTTCGACTTCCCAAGCAAAATATCCAGCTTCGCTTGAACTTCAGCAATCTGAGACCCATCAATTCCTGCAGCTTGCTTCTTCCTCTCGAAATCAGCATTCTTGGTGCTATTGCTAGACGCCAAGTTCTCAATTAGCACAACCGCATCATCTGGATACCTGGTGTTGAAGTTCCCATTACTTGCAGTATCTAGAGCCATCTGGTACCTCCAATCGATCCCTCTATAGAAAGTACCCAGCAGCTGAACCTGAGTGAAACCATGGTGCGGACAATCCCTCTGGTATGACTTGAAACGAATCCAATCTGCCTTGAGTGCTTCTATCGGACCTTGAGAGAACTGAGAAATTTTGTTCCTGAGCTCTTCGGATCTCGCATCATCATAGAAATTGCACAAGAATGCATTCTTCGTCTCATCCCATGTAGTTAGCGAACCAGGAGCCAACTGCTTCAGCCAATAAGCAACATCTCCACTAAGAGAGTATGGAAAGAGTTTGCAAAATAGGAACTCGTTGGGCACTCCATTGTACTTCATCCCAGTGACCAAGTTCTCGAACCTTTCGATATGATCCATAAGATGCTCATGAGGTAGGCCATGGAAAGGACTCTGACTCACGAGAGCATAGTACGCATGCTTCAGCTCGAAGTCGTTCCTCTGAAAAGTTGGTATGCGAATCGCAGATCGAATGGCATAGAACTGATCAGGTCTGTTGTGCTCGCCAAGTGTCCTAGCTCGATCACCTGCAGCATTCCCAACGTTGGCGCGCCCAGCTGGCGCGACAATCTCAATAACAGCAGCAGGGACAACGACGTTTCCATCTTCATCAAGTCGCTGCCCTCTCTCATTGCACACATGACCGTCTTGGTCTCTCAAGACTCCAACTTCATCAGCTCTTAAAACCACTGGGTTGTTCATCCCTGATGTTTGCTTGGTCTTTCTGTTTGTGCGTTCCACAAGCGCTAGCTGTTCCAGTGACAGTTCAACTAGCTGAGTGCTCTTGTTGCTTCTGGATTCTCGAACATGCATACACCTGCAAACAAAACACTAGACAAGGCACGTAAGTAACCAAAAAAATATGTTGAGTATCGATCGACACTGGAGGGTATCGATCGATATAAACAAAGAAATCGCCGGAGTATCGATGGATACCGACGGACTTAGTCGAAACTCGACAGCTAAAATCTAAAGGCGAAATTGAGTCCCCGGCAGCGGCGCCAAATTTGATATGTTCAAATTAATACCCTAACAGTACTAAAGCAGTGGTTGTAATATAGCTTGGGGTCGAACCACAAAGACTCACAGAGATGCAAAATAGATTGTATAGTATTGAATTAAGCTAAGCCAAACAGATTGAATTGAAAGCTGTGCAAAATTAAAAGAGATGTAATTCAATGGAGGGAATATAGGCCCATGATATTTCTCAGGAAATCAATGAATGCAGATAAATTAACTAATCAGGATTCAGATTTAGCGCAGTTCTTGAACTCAAATCACTAAGGTATAATTAACCAACTGTCGTTGCGAGAATTATCTAAATCTAAATCCTAGGAATTCCAAATCTCTTTGCGAATCCTAAAGTATAAATCAGCTTTAATATATGGTTTGATATGTTCACAAATCAATTAAACCAAATCTCTTTGCGAATAATCAATTTGCTCACCTAGGTTCTATCAGGTAATTAATCGCACTGTCGTGCCTAATCAATTATCCTAAGATCTAAGTTCCAGATTCGTCAACCTAGAATTAGCTTTGAACACAACCTAAGGCGAAGAACTAATTCAGATGGTGAATCCTAAACAGATAATCAACCTAGCATTCAGAGAAAACCCTTATGAGAACCCTGAACCTAAAGTGGATATACTCAGACATGGAGAATGAAACAATCAACATGTTTGAATAAATCATCAATAAAATAGAAAGAATAACAAGAGGTTTTGAGATCTGATCTCGGACGAAGGGAGATTCAGACTTGTCTATCTCAAACCAAAGTAAAATCAAAGTATAGAAAATAAAGGTTAGCCTAAAAGTGGCTGTAAAAATCCCTATTTATAAGCGAACACACGAATTGGGGCTTCTTGTAATTATTAAAGACTTCTGGGATAAATATGCAGTTCTTCAACTCTTCATTAAGTCGCGTGTCTTGTCATGATGCGATGGCTATCGATCGATGATTGACTTGAAATCAGATACTCAGCAACACGAACTTCAGCCTTGCTCCAAACTGCTCCAGAAAGCTCAAATACTTCCAATTACGCTCCAAACGTGCTAAGACCTGTAAAAGACTCTAAAAGACTACAAAACACTAGAAAGACTCTATATAAAGGACTTATATCATGGCCTAAATAGGGTAAAAACCATGATATATCAATAACATAGATGATAGATAAAACATACCAACTGGATAGTAATGAGCATAGGGGTTTCTGTAAATCTCATTAAATTCAGTGAACTTGAGAAATGGATCATCTGTCAACAGTCTGAGTGATGATACTTTTGTTTCCTGGTCCAGAATAATTTGAAAAGTGTGTATGGTGGTCCTTTCATTGTTTTCCCATTCTGAGTTTTGTTAACTCAACCCATTTTCCTTCAGGACAAACACGATCGAAATATGATAACATTAGGTTACCACAAAAACCATTGATTCTGCATCCCTATAATAAGTGAAAAAGTTAAATAGATTAAGTAGCATATACAAAATTAATATAGAAGTTTTTGTATAATAGAAAACTTACATTCTCATCTACGAAAATGAAGTTTAAGCCTGACTTTCCTTGTCTATCCGGCTTTTCCCACCTCTTCATCACTTTAACTCGAATCTTCCAATCATCTCTCCATGCATGTAAGCCATGAACCAAGTCATATTCAGACGCCATGATGAGATGTAGGATGAAAATTGGTGAAGCAGTGTTAATTTGTCTCAGTTTTTATGAAATGGTAGTTGTTTTTAGGGGAAGTTATGGAGTATATATAGTTAGGTTTTGAGATTGCGAGTGGTTTCAATTTAACAATCAACCAGGTTCAGTGAATCATAATAAGTTGCAACTATTGAGAATATTTACAAATATTTAGTTTCGAGAAGTTACTTGTGATGATTGTCTTAGTTTTAAACTAATTGGTTTAAGAGGTGACCTTTCAGTAAATGCGAAGTAGGAGGTTGGTTTAAATCAAATCTTCATAAAATATTTGTAACATTATTCATGCAAGTTCAAATTTATTCATCACGCTGAATTTACTGACACAAACCATATTTTGGTTACATTTCAAATCAGAATTAATAGTATTTCCTGTATTTGGTGATGTTAATCTTGGTGGTTATTTTATTAATCTTGAATTTATTTACAAATCAATATAATCTCAGCGTAACAATATAATTAGATTCGGCTTTTTTTACGGAGAATATCACGGGTACTATAAATAGCACGAAATTTAATCATGATTATCGTAATATACATATATTAATTTGCAGCAATGAAGTCAATTGATGAGGGTAATTGAAAGATTTGGTAAATCGAGAAAGGTGAAAAAGCGGAATCAGAATAAAAATGTAAGTTTACATTAATTTAGTAATTCATTACCTTTTTCTAATTCATTTAATGCTACACACGGTTTAGGCTAATAAACAAAATTGTATATCATCTATTATCAAACGCAAAATTATCCAATACATCTGATGACTAATGTATAATGTATAATTGCTATCAACGACATAGTACAATGTTAACACATGAAGATTAGTAAAACTACGAATTCATTATTTAATTATTCGAAACATAAAGAGAAGTAACCATAACATCATCATACAAATTTTATATATGAATTCCATAAGTGACATTTTAATAAATTTGAATGTCACTTAGCATAATCATAAGATATTAACCTTGCTCTGTTATTATTTTCTCAACTCAACTCACACTTTTCTAACTTTTGACACGAATATTTGGAAAGAACAATAACAAACTAAAATAAAATAATAACACAACTTCTAAACTGCCATATAAACATATGCCAAGCTTAGATAAAAACACAAACTATTCCAAGTCATGCAAACAACATAGAATACTGGAGCAATTGTCTTAATACATAATTCATATATAGAATAGCAAATAAAATTACGGACTACAGATAGAAATAAGAGTACATAAAGTTAACACAATCGAATTAACTAAATTTTTCATTTCCTGGTCTTCTTGGCGGATGAACTTGCCTCATTATCATTAGTTGTCCCCTCATTGACAATATGTGGTTTGTTCTCATTGTTCCAAAACCTGAAAACAGACAATGACCTGTTTCTTACTTTATATAAGCATAATTAGAGTAATGTTCAAAGAGTATGTATTACCTTCTAACAAAGGTTTTGAATCCTGGGATTTCAGGATGAAAATGAAATCTAGAAATCCCTCCTCTGGTTTTGAGATAGATATGACCTAAAAATATATTTCTATAATCTAAGTATGGAGTTTGGGAAGAATATAATCAAAGGATGAATTTATTGTAGAATAACTGGATTCAAAAACACTTAACCTTCTTCATTTCTAACACTCCAGTGTGTAAGAAGACATATGACAGGTAGTTGATTATCATTCCATAATTTATCATTGAAATCCACAACTATCTGTCCTAATGCAGTACATGGCAGCTCTAAACCCCTATACCAAAACAACATACCATTTTTTGACACAAAATTTCTATCTTTCAACAGGTTACAAAAAGCTAAATAAATACTTACGTGTGGTCCTTAAGTGTGAAAGTGATAGAGGTTATCTTTTTGTTTTTCTTTCCAGTGCAAGAATCGTCTTTCACTGTCTTCAGATCGTCCATAACAATAACAAATCCCAATATGTATGTTGAAGTAAACATTTAAAACACATATCGAATTAATATAACCATAGTTGAAAGTTGATTAGATATGTAATTTTTTCAAAAATAAGGAAATGTATACCAATAGGAAGATCAAAATCTGTTGTGCAACCAAGAACATCTGAGAAAGAGGCATTCACATTTTCGATATCTACTGGCCTT